>CM063507.1:2392337-2454837 GCA_032207245.1 Pardosa pseudoannulata | reverse complement strand
TAATAATTGTTTTATATTTACATACTTCATATATTTATAAGCATACATTTGTAGTTAAAGCACATTTTATTCTTAATGAGTATTTCATGAAAACCGTCGAACTAACCTAGTAACACACATGTATCATGGAGCATTTGTTAGACATCGGTAATACCCTCTGAGCTTTGCTTGGATGCTCAGTGCGCTCTATGCTAATCCATGTGCTTTCTTCACAAGCTGGCAAAATGTCATCTATATATATAAAAATGAATTTGTGTCTGTCTGTACTCAATAGACTCAAAAACCATACATCCAATCGCCGTGAAAATTTGGAAAATTATTAGGTACATCCCTAGGAAGGTTTTTGAAAATTTTTAACGTTAGAAATCCATTCCTTCCCCCTTTCTCGTGCGTTTCATGTCATTATTCCAGGCATTATTTTTCCCGGTTAAGCGCAAACGATTCATTTTTTAATTTATCGCATCATAACTAAGTGAAAGAAGTAATATTTCTAGCAATGTGACGTCATCCTATATAATTGTTTTAAGCACAGTTTTCCTCTGTTAAAAGGAGATTAAAATTTTCAGTTTATCAAATAATAAATAGGTGAAAACGATATTTTTTTATCATTATGACTTCATTCCTTTAAATATCTCATTTATTCATTTCTTATTTTACATTACTTAAACATCGTCTGCGTAGTATCCATTCGATTGGACCTGGAAATTTAGATATCAAGTGAGTAAATTTCATTTCTATGGGACGCAAATTATAGCATTTTTATACAAGAACTTATTTTAAATTTAATTCTTGGTTCATTTTTACGTTACAATGGAATGTTTATCAACAATATTCTAACAACAAAAAGTACAAATTTCAGTGACTCTCATAGCTAAATAAAAACCTATCATTTTATATAGTTATTTTTATATTCATTTGGTTGTCACTATGAACGTGTGTTACTTTCATACAAAACCATGTGGTTTGTTATAAATTTCCTTAATTTTGGACAACATTTATTAATACCAACAAAGTTGGCACTGTTGTTGCCAAAGCCTCTGCTTCTTATTCTACCACGTAATGTTGCAAGATCTATTAACGTTGTTAATCAACGTACAGTAGTAACACAGTAATATAATTTAGGGTTAAACTTATATTTTACCATAAAAAAGTTTGAGCAAATTTAATATAAGACACAAATTCGATTATAAAAACTGAATATCGTTATAAAACGCTTATAATAGAAATATATAAATATGCCAGTGATTCGAATTGAACTGTGACGAATTTAGAGAGCTAAGCACGAAAAATAATCTTTGTTTAAAAGTAATATATTAAGTTCACTCTAGCGAAGCACAGGCACACTTACTAGTCTACAGTATAAGTTTGAATTTTCCGGTTAAAACTGAAAAAAATCATTTTTGGTCGAACGTCATTTTCAAGGTCTTTTTTCCCTTAATATCAATTTTTATACCGTAAGAAGTGTGTATTTTTCTCTCACCAAACAAACAAAATTCTCCACCTACGATCTGCGAAAAATAGTATCCTCAGCATCAAAGTGTATGCGATATCCGAGACTATTTCTCCCATTCCATATCTGGGATTTATTCTACCATATCAAAAAATCGCCGTCGGGATAAACAGTGGAGTTTCCCCCGTATTTGTGTTTCCCTGCCAGGCTTTGTTTAACTTTCGGTTAAAGGGCGAAAGTGGTCACGGGACAGAAGAGGCAGGTCATTTAATCGTCTGCGACTTGCCGCTGGGCCAGTAATCTTGGCCATCTCAGCACCGGCTTGACATTTTAAGGAGCGTCATTTATCCAAACATATTGCCCCTTCGCGTGGGTGACGTGTCCTTCCCGTAATGACCACGGGGCACGCGACGATGCCGGACATTGGCTAGCTCGGACGAGACGCCCACTGGCCGCAACCGTTTGGGCTTTACCGTGGTGGTCGTGGATTTTTCGTCGTTCTACTTTCTTCCCCAAGGTCTGCTACATAGGTTCGAGGTCATTCTTAACTTAGTTTCGGGTTTTTTTAATAGAATATCTCAATTCCTTCGGGTAGTTCTAAAATCGATAATTGGAGATCATTAATCCTTGTGAATTTCAGGAATGAAAACTTTCTCTGTAGTTTGGCATCGGACTAATTTGTTGGTTCTGAAGATTTTATTAGCCTTTTCAGTGCTTCAACGAGGAAAATTTGTTTTGGGGTATATTTTTACTTCCATTTGTCTTCTCTCATTCTAGTTAACACACTAATCTCCAAAGAAGTTCAGATAAAATTGTTGAAATTATAGATTTTCAGGCTTATTTCCTAGCCTTACCCAGGGAATGTAAGAGCTTGTAATTTCGATATTTTTTGTCGGTAGAATCTCATTTCAGATAAGGTAGCTCTGTCGTCAAAAGCAGTGATCTCGTAACCGGTTGGTAGCAGTATCGGAGCTCAAATCTGCCAAAGATCCTGCATGTACATTAATGGCTGCTAGGTCACACAAAACAGATTTATGATCGCCATGTCCTCAAAATTCCGTAACGGCACCACTGGAGGTATCACGCCAATCCTGGGTGTCCTCTACTTGGTCCCTGATTCTACATTAAAAGTGCCGAACGATGGCCGATTGGTTAGGGTGCTGGCATTCGGTACCGAAGTTCGTGAGTTTGAATCTCACTGAGGCATAGATGTTCGTAGCCATTCGGAATCGGCTTTAAGCTGTAGGTCCCGGTCTCATTAGCCCTCGCAAAAAGTAGACCGTAGCTCTCAAAACCTAACCAAACCAAATCTACATTAGGATAACGTACTCTAAGTCAAACCTTTCAAGGCAATGGCAACCTTCTTTCCATGATAAGTCATATAATGTCTAAATGGACTATACATCGACCAAACAACCAGTAAAATTTCATTTGTACATTTTTTTAAAATAATATTCTCAGATCAAATAACAGTAATATGTAAAAGAACCACGTCTACCTGTTTATTACAATGATATACACTGACTGGAAACGCAGCGCTAAACCGATAAAAATCAATCTACTTTATCGGTTAGTTATAATCCCGCGGAACTATTGAAACAATTGGATGTTAGTTTGATTTGAGCTAAAATTGTTGTCAGTAGCATTGTAGTCAACACTTTTATCGCCATAGAATTTTGAATAAAAGGATTGAAAAATATTTACGGATATAAGGCTTGCCTATAATTCGGTATTTCTCAATTACCAAAATGACGTTTGTGCCTAAAGAGTTATTTTTTGCACACATTCTATCACAAATGAGCTTATATTTCTTTCAAATATCCACTGGTCAAATTGCAGAAATATGTAGAAATTCCCCTATGAAAACTATAGATAGTGAAATGCATACTTCCGTAAGAGCTGAACGTTTACTTTTGTCGATCAATTGCAGGTTACTAAATATGTTGCTCACGGATGAGCATCGTGGTGACCAATGTGTTAACACTTTAAAGGCGGGGATCTTGACGAAAGTATGCTAGGTAACGCGGTGACCGTCCTGCCTCGTTTTTCGCAGTAGAGCGGGTGATATTTTGTGTAAACATAAAAAATTAGGCTTAAAAAAGTTTTTTTAAACTCTTAATACTGCAAGAAATATTAAAAAAAAAACTAAACACTAATTACAAAAAATATTTTAAAATACATATTTTTGAAAGGAATATAGTATTTTTTATAAGTGTGATAATGTTGATAACACTCGCCACGGTGAAGAGGTGCATTGCAAAATTCTCATTTCAAGCAAGTCAATTTTCTTTTTTTATGACAAATCATCTGCATATATAAATACTTATGGATATAAGGCTTGACTATAATTCAATATTTTTAATTACCAAAATGACGCATGTACCTAACGAGTTATTTTTTGCACACATTTTAATACAAATGTGTATATATTTCTTTCAAATAATATTCTGGTGTCAAATTGCAGAAATATGTAGAAATTCCCCTATGATCACTATAGGGAAATACATACTTCAAGAAGCGCTGAACAATAAAGATTAGTTTACTTTTGTCGATCAATTGCGAGCTACTGAAAAATATGTTGATCACTGGTGAGAATCGTGGAGATCTATGTGTTATGAACTAACGAGAGTTGTAACTGGAGTCGATCTGAAATTGTGTTCAGTTGGATATTCTGTATTCTTCGGTTCTAAAAAAGTAGGGCTGATTTCATCCTCTTTAAAATTTTCGAGGTACAAATATCTGTTTCATTTTATCTGATTCTACTTAAAGATCTAGTTTCAATTGCAATTACTAATACAGTAACTGAAATTTGCAGTATAATTGGATTTGACTGGTATTCATTTATGACGGATTAAATGTCGAAGTTTGTATATGTGGTTTCGAAATTAACGACCATGTACCTCTTCTTTTCCCGTTTGTTAGAGGTCGTGTTTATTTTGTATTTCATTTTAACCTCTTGCCTTACGAATGGAATGACGATTGTGTGTGCCATTTTCGAGGAAAACTTTTCTCATGCGTCGTGACCAGAAACAGTTTCATCACTAACTAAAATTTTCGAGGTACAAATATCTGTTTCATTTTATCTGATTCTACTTAAAGATCTAGTTTCAATTGCAATTACTAATACAGTAACTGAAATTTGCAGTATAATTGGATTTGACTGGTATTCATTTATGACGGATTAAATGTCGAAGTTTGTATATGTGGTTTCGAAATTAACGACCATGTACCTCTTCTTTTCCCGTTTGTTAGAGGTCGTGTTTATTTTGTATTTCATTTTGTTTATTTTTATTTCATGAAAGCTTTTCTCATGCGTCGTGACCAGAAACAGTTTCATCACTAACTAAATTTTGCACACTTTTTTTTTTTTTTTTTTTTTTTTTAACAGAACAAACTACAAGATGTACTAGTACTTGTCCCGCTCTCAAATATCAATCGCCAGAAAACGTACTTTACGTGACCTGCGCTCAAGTATCAGTCACTAGAAAACGTATATGTCCCGCAAACACTGTGTTAATACAGTGCCATGTGTATAAATACCATGTGTTTTTTGATCCAAAATACACACATGTACACGAAAGTATAAACACCCGTACTTGTTATTAGGACAGTTTATGGCGATCTCGAAGATCGATAAATGACAGTCCACAACAATGCTCACAGTAACAGGTGATTTCAGCGTTATTAGATGCATGTTCGTGAGGATGACAGACGTTTGGGGGGTGAAAATGGATCTCGTGCGTGGGCGGGAAAGAAGTACTCTTTCTTTCCCTCACGATATTGGGTTCGTCGAACTTTTGGGAAACGAGCGACTTGTCAATAAACGAATGCAATTGCAGTGTTTATCACTATTTAGTTTCTCCTGTTTTTGTAATTGCGTTTTCGGTATTTATAGTTCGTGTATAAGACGAAATCTTTTTTGCTGTTTTTCTAATGGGGTATTCGTGTAACCAATAAATATGAAATTATCAGTAATTTAAAATCTGATGAAAGAAGTCAATATCGACGCAAAATATCCTTAATGTAAATTAAAAATATTTTAATGAATTTTATGTATTAATCACATATCTTTTGGTCTATTAACCATTTGCCTGTCCTGTAAATCACATATGATTTACAAATCTAATGCTTTCGATGCATGTATATCAAATGTGATACACAACGAACTATATTTTATATAAATCTTTTATATATTTTATACCATTGTTTATTACATTTGATATAGAATCATATAATGAGATGTATGTATGGTACATGTGATGTGCGAAACAGGCAATGATTAAAAACTTTTGACTCTCGAACTCGGGTACATGTGTTATGTATGTTATATAGAGTTATGTATCTGTACACATGCGTGTATTAGTACGTTTCTTTTATTGATAAAAGCACAATTGTAAGGTTCTCAGCTGTAAAAATCTTTAATAAAAATATTTATGTTGATTAAGGGATGGGCAAACGGTTTGGAGTGGGTTCTACAACAAAAGACAAAACTTAGCACGATAATATAATATATATTCTAAATGCTTAACAACTGTAAAGCATAATTTCATGACCATTTATCTTGAGTGTGACACTAATCAGCTGTACATACTGTAGAAAAAATTTTGGGGTTGAAATATTTCCCGAATATCTAAAATAACCCATAAAACGATAAGCGTTTTTTAATATTTTTACTAGTATTCCCAATGATTTCATCTTTTATATAAAATTTAAAATAAAGGTATTGGACCTTTGACTGAAAAGGCCACTGGGGGGAGCGTAAAATCAACATTCTCTCAAATACTAGAATCAATTCATTTGTATTAAATTGTTCTAGTTAACTAAAAAAATTAAAATTCTTCACGTACCTCTGGTTATTAAATTTGGAATGAACAATACACACATATATATATCCCAACTTTGTCTGCAGTTTTGTTCCGATCTCTATGAAATTTAGTCCAGTAAGACATTATTCAAGAGAGGAAGGTCAGTGTTTACTTTAGTTCTTCTTAGGACTTCAATTAAAAGATTTATCAATTAAATTCCTTTACAGCACTCATCTTTTAGCCCTTTAACCCTTTAAAGAACAGTGGTTTTACAGCGAAACCTCTTGTTACACATTTTTTTCTCTAATTTTTGGAGATACATTAGAGTTTTTTATCGATTTTTTTATGTTTTTAATATTTAAAATTTACAATAGATGATACTGCATTTAATTATTTTTTCTTCTGAAATATATGTATTTATACTTGCTGCAACTTGAAAGTTAGTAATTCGATTTTTTTTACTTATGATCCCAAACAAAACTATTTATTCAAACAACACTTATAAATTGTTGAACTATTTATTTATAATACTTTTTTAAGAACACTTATTTTTTGTTCTTAGAATACAATTAAAATTTTAAAAAGTATTGTGCTCATGCTGTACAAGGTGGTGTTTTTGTCAGTTACCCCCCCCCCTCAATCCCTTCTATGGTATCCTACAAGGGAAACCCCTCTAAGAATTTTTAAAAAATTTAAAACATTTTGCATTTATAAGACTTATAGATAATATTTATAAACTAATTTCATTAAATTCCAAAGAATTTATGTTGGTGACCTTTAAAGGGTTAACCCTTTAAAGAACAGTGGTTTCGTAGTGAAACCACCTGCTAAAATATTTTCTTTTTTTTAAGGTATATTATTGATTTTTTTCGGGTGTTTTTGACACATCAAATTATTAATAAATGGTAGGACAACACACAGTTTATTTTCCTCTTTAAAATATAAGCGTTTAAACTTCTTTCCCTGAAAAAAAAAAGATATCCGGTTTTCCTTTGTTATGACCCCAAATAAATATACCTACCCAAAACATTACTTATAAATTATTTAGTTAGCTATTTATCTATTACATGTAATTATGCAGTATTCTTTCAATACTAGCATATAGCCCGTCATATGACGTGAGCAGTAAACTGTTTAATATTCCAGAACTGTAAAGTACCGTATGAGGCAGGTAAAAAATGCTTTGTTTTTTTGACTGGGACATGCTCAATAATTTATATTTACTGACCGCATGTTAGTTGCCAATTTTAATTTATCTTGTCATATTACATGATAGGATGAACAATAGAGGTTTTAATATCGAAAATGATTATTTGGCGTTATATGAATGTACAAAATTTAGCGAATCGATTGAAACCGTGTGGTTATGTATAAAAAACACACAAACGGACATTTAGAAAAGTTCGACTGCACCGGGGACAGAACGGTCAACCCGAGTCTTTCGACGATCAAATGGGCAGACACTCTACCAAGCGTGCCACATCAACACATGGTGTTAATACTAATTAGAGTATATGAGGGTCGAGTACGTGATGGAATGGACAGAAGAGGTTTTAATATTGACAGTGATTATTTGGTGGTATATATGAATGATATCCAAAATCATAGATTTAATCGCCTTTTCTTAATGGGGGAGAATAAGACTTGAAATAGTAACATTAAATGCTCGAAAAGGGGTGATGGGGTGGATTTCTAATTCGCTTTAAGTTTTGCTAACTCTAACTCATAAAAAATCCAATATGGATGTCAGTATCCATTCCAGGTACAACCTCTTCATAAATTCGCGGACATACAACTTAGGCTATTATTATATAGGGGATTACTTAAGTTTTAAGAATGTATTACTATTTTCGAACTGTACAAGGAAGTTGAGTTTCACAGTTAAGACCCAGCGTCCTTTCCCCCACAAAACTATCAAAAAGCACTTTAATATTTTCTACATATATAAGGTTCATAGGTAACATTTATAACCTATCTCTATTAAATACCAAAGAATTTTCACTAGTGAACTTTTGGCATTTTTCAGTGACGCTAGACGAATCGTCTTTCACGATGATTTTTTTGAGGAGAGTTTCGGATTTTTAAAATTTTTATTTGTTTGTGTTAAAAGGAGTTCTATAAGTACGGATTGAATCGTATAGCCCAGTTATCTCTTGCTCTTTTCTCAGTTAGTAATAGATATAGTTCTTTTTAAAGTTATTTTTGCTAAATTTTACGAACTATTTTTGAAAGTTTGATATTATAATTTGAACGCCCATAAAAAAATTAGTCGTCCTTCGACCGTCCAATTAACGGCTTATGTCCCAACAGTGTACCACCTAGGGGTGGCGAAAGGGAATAAAACAGTCAAGTATTTCGCAGTGTGAGAGTTGAATGAAAATATTCTATTCTCAGGAGCCGAACGATGGCCGAATGGTTAGGGTGCTGGCCTTCGGTACCGGAGTTCGTGGGTTCGAATCCCACTATGGCATGGATGTTCGTAGCCGTTCGGAATCGGCTTTAAGCAGTAGGTCCCGATCTCGTTAGCCCTCGTGTTGCAAAAAAAAGACCGTAGCACTCCAAAACCAAACCTGTTCTCAGGAAAGTGTGCTATGTCCTCTCGGACTGGAAAAGAGGCATGATGATTGGAGCTTACCTCGCTGGGACGTCAGTGTCCAGAACAGCAAAAATATTTGTAAAGTTTGACTTCTACAGATGTGCTCTGTTTAAAATGAAATTTCTCCTACAACATTTTATACAGTATTAAAATAGTCTGTTATAAATTTTTATCTTTTAAGGTACTCTAACCCCTTAATTTACAATTAGCTGAGATATAAAAGTCGAAATTTTCATCCAAGTATTGACAATTTAAAACTACTCTCACCCTAGTTTTTTTTAATTCAGCCTTGACATTTAATAACGTAAATGTTACAATGTTTTTTAAACCGGGGAATGAAAAAATCTTTCCACCCTCAAGTAAACGCCTTAAAACACTCCGGGGTTTACCTTTCTAATCTTTTTTGTGTGCTGGTAACATAATTCTTTCCATTCTCTCCCCCTCATACTGCATGCAACACAGATGTTGAAAATTTTCCTGGAAATGGCTATCTGAGCTCTTCTCGTGAAGCAAAATTTAAAGGTCAACAGTGAAAGTGTTTCGCTGCTTTTATCGAAAAAAAATCTTTTTTTTTCCCCTAACCACTCTTAGCACGAATTCATTCGAAAAGTGTAATCTGGTACGTTTTCTGAACTGCAGCTAAATGGAGAATCTTGCTTATTGATTCAGCAGCTCTTAATAAAAAGCATTCTGGCAATCGGGAGATACTGACCAAAGTGTCTCCATTTTATAAGCATTAAGGCTACAAGAAGCCTTATTGAAACCAAATTTTTAAACTATTCAGATTTTAACTGTATTCATGAAATAAGTATAAATAATACATTGTCATTGCTAAAATACTGTTAGAAACGATTTTTTGATTTAAAATCGAACTTTTTCCTAAAAACTGAATTTCCAATAGCATACATGCATTGTATTTTAACTAATTTTAATTTTTTCATTACGTGTTTAACGTTTATATAGAAACAAAACTAGGTACCTGTTTTTATTTACGTTAAATACAACTTACATGAAACATTTTTCAAATTATACAATAATTTATACCTTTTTGTGTCGTTTCAAGGTATTAAACTCTGACTCCAAAGTTTTTCAGTTTTATAAGACTATACATATTTTTACAACAAAGAAATTAATAGATTACATCTCTAAACTTATAAGAGACTGCAGGGAAAAAAGTAATGCACGGGAAAAAAGTAATGAAACAATTTAACCCTTTAAAGTTCATAATTATAAATTCTTGGACATTTAATGGGAATCGTTTATAATATTACCTATGAACCTTATAAATGTGAAAATTAATGAAAACAAGTATATCAGCGGAATTGTGACGGGAGCAGTTTTGCGCTTAAATTTAGTTATTCAGTTAAATCCCCCTCAGTAAGGTTTGAAAATTACTTCCATTTTTTAAAATTTAAATTATATTGGAAGAATAATAATTACAAATGTATCATTAATATATATAAATAAATATATATATATATATATATATATTTTCATGCAAGTACATTTATTTGGGATTATTAAACACGAAAAAATATAATTCGGTGTTTCAAGGGGTGTCGTTAAGTGAAAAATTATTATGTAATTTGCTAACATCTATAGACAATAACTAACATTTAATTACGTAACAGCACAAATAATACTTAAGCGTAAAGACAAATAGTTAAATCATTCAGTGATGACGCGGAAGGAAAGACTTCTAACAGCTCGGTGTTTCGGTGCGAAACCACCGTACTCGGTGTTTAACATAGAAAATTGCTGTACCCTACTCGGTGTAATAGCATCGATTGGGAAAAAAAGTGCCACGGGTCCTTCACTCGACCTGGTACATTTCTCCAGCGACTCCGGGAGCGGGCGTTTTGTTCCTCTGTCGTTCAATTCAGTTAAATCTCAGTGATCGAAAACCTTGCGAGAATTTCACTAAAATCGCACGCACACGCGCAACTTTTCGTATTTTTTTTTGTGTGTTTTTCCTTCTAAACAAAAAATACATTTTTTAGTGGATAAACTTATAATAGTATCGTAAATATGAAAGATAAAATAGAAATAATAGTATATAGTTTTAATTTTTTCGAATTATGTTATATATAAACATTTTCACATTATAAAAAGATGAAGAGCAATCATAAAACTAATGATGTTTTACAGTGTGGTAACGTTCAGAGAACTTTCCTCTATGAAGAGGTGGCAAAACTTGCCGTTATTTTTGTACCCACAAACAAGCCATGTTGTTACACTCACCCGTACTAGTACGTGACCCGCGCTTAAGTATCAATCTCCAGAAAACGTACTAGTACGTGTTCCGCATACAATGTGTTAAGAAAAGGAAGTCAAGCAAAATTAAAATTTTAGGGAAAAAATAATTAGTTTAGTTTTTGGTTTGGTGCGTTATGGTCTACGACTTCGCTACACGAAAGTTAGTAAGATCGGAACCTACTGCTTAAAGCCGATTCCGAATGGCTACGAACATTCCTGCCTGCAAAGAGATTTGAACCCACGAACTCTGTTACTGAAAAGCAGCACTCTACCATTAAGTCATCGATTGGCGAAAAAAAATTATTTTAAACTTCCATTTGATTATCAAACAAATGCTTAATTTGATATTTTTCACCTGGAAAAGTCATAATTTTGATTACGGTAATTTTGCACGTATTGTTTGCCTTTTTAAGCAGTAATTTCTTTTATTAGTTTTTTAAAGCATACAGGGAAATCCTCAACGGTTTATCACAAGTAAACATCTAAGTGCTGAAAAAGCACAAAGTTCAGTTTAGGATTCTTTTTATTGTTGAAAAATACATGAATTTCTCTTGCGAGAGAGAAAATTTGTAACCGATTACCCTTTGCCTGTGAAATATACGTGAGAAAAAGTGTCAAAAATGGGAAGAAATTCTCTTTAATTTTGTTCGTTATCATCATCAAAATGTTAAAAATAATTATTTGTTAAAAAAGGTAATTTTAAACGAAATTATTTTCAATATTTTTACGTACATGGGAAATGTTAGAGGATTTTAGTAATTTTTTCTCAAGCTTCATCAAAATAAATCACTACATAATTTTTTTGATAAATATAATAAACTAATACAACAATATTGTTATCTATATCAACTGCCATGAATTCCATGTTCCTCAGATTCCTTTGAATTTCATAAATTCTTTAAAGCATCCGAGAAATAGCAACAAAGGGTGCAGAACTGCAAAACTTTTCGTAACTCTACTGAGACACTATCAAATTAAATATTATGCATTGGACTAACCGATTTCGGGCTTCAGGGAACTAAAATATATAAAGTGATCAAATTTTCAATGTGTCAAATTGGCTCGGTCAGTAAATCTAGTGTTAAATGACATGTATATTAACTGCACACACACATATATATGCAAATATACATACATATAAACATACATACATACAAACATGCATCCATATACATACATATATACATGCATACTTACATATATACAGACTACTTATACAAACACACACATACATATATATGTATATTATTTGTACAAATATACATGAAAATATACATGAAAATATACATACAAATATGCATACAAATATGCAAACAAATATACATACATATATTTAGATGCATATACATATATTTAGATTCATATACATATATTTACATGCATATACATATATTTACATGCATATACATATATTTAGATTCATATACATATATTTAGATTCATATACATATATTTACATGCATGTACGTATATTTACATGCTTATACATACGTCCATACACATGCATACTTACATATATATAGACTACATATACAAACACACACATATATGTATATTATCTTTTCCCACATACATACAAATACACATACAAATATGCATACAAATATACATACATATATTTACATAAATATATTTACATGTATACTTACATACACATATACTCATGTATGTGTGTATATATATATATATATATATATATATATATATATATATATATATATATATATATATATATATATATATATATATACTCATGTGTGTATGTATATATGTGTATGTATGAATATTTTCATATATATGAAATATATGAACGAATGACTGTCCTTTACACAAATAAACTTTTTTGAATAATTTTCAATGATTATCCTATGCTACGGCTTTAAATGATGTAGATCATAATTGGTACCATTAGAGTTTTTAAGCACCCTTTGACCCTTTTATGGGGACTGGCCAGACGACAACAGATTAGGTCGGGTGCTGCCCTTTGGTCCAAAGGTTTATATTCCTCTGCAAGTGTTATATTTTATTATTTAAGTCATGCAATATGTAACAGAAAATGAGAATCGCGCTTTAAGTAGAAAATCCAGGTTTAAGAGTTATGTTGCTAGAAGTAACGTATAAAAGAAATGACATACTTATTGTATAAAGTGCAAATACGTATTACTGTATATGTATTATAAGTATTTGCTACGTATAGTGTGCTGTATTTAGAAAAAAAATATGATATACACAAGTAATATGGATATACGAATAACCAGTTGCAATTCCAAAGCACTTGAATGAAAAATGCCGTTGAATCCTCCACCCGTTAAAACGCTGTCTAATTATAACTCATCTCCATTTTTTTCTTATTATATTACCTAGCCGGACTTAAATTATGACAACTCAAGTCTTTCTTGACAGCCAGGTTTCTTTTTCCTTCACCCCCTTCTATGCCACCGCGCTGTCTCAGTTCTAGTGTGTGCGTATGCACTAATCAATAGCTCATGTTCCCTTGGCAACTTGTCTACCACGATCTTAAAACATATTTTGTGCACGTGACTTTTTCTTAACCAAGAGATTCTCTGCTGTAGCGCGACGCACCTATAGTTAGTTTTTTTTTAACTATACAGGGACCGTAGGGGAAATTTTGCCCAGTCTACTACTTAAGAATTCTAATTATATATGTATAGCTGATGAATCTAGTTAGGTATGTATAGCTATATCAATATATAACTTTCGAACACAGTGTTAGTATAAGTCAAAGCATGCATTCATAATAGTTTTAAAGTAGCATTCCTGTCTTTATTATACATAAAGACTCGCACTAAAGTCATATTAAAAACAAAAGTTTAAGTATAAACTAGACTCAAAACTATTTCGTAAATTATTAATCTAAATATATAAAGATAGTAGACGTTTCAGAGTTTTCGTAAATTTTTAATCTAAATAGATAAAGTTGGCATACGTCTTAAGGTGGTTTTGTAAATTGTTAATCTAAATAGATAAGATAGTAAACATCTCAAAGCGGTTTTGTAATTTATCTTAAAGTTGTAGAACTTTATACACATATAATTTGTAGATAGTCAATCCCATTAGCCATGTTTTATAAAATATTTTATTAAATTCCAGTTTAAAAATTTTTTAATATCTAAAACCGGAAATTCTCATTTTCTTCTAATTCTGCCTTATTGATATTTAATAACCCAAAATTTTTATTTTGTTGATTGGTTAAAATAGATAATTCATGAGATGCATTTGCGTCTGGACGATAAATATTCATGGAAAAATTACTTTCGAAATTCATATCGTTTATTAATGTAAATGAAATTCAAATTTAAATTAAATGCACAGATTTCTTTCATTGTGCATGAGAAGTATTCGGTAAAATGAAGTTGAAAAAAGATTTTAAAAGTAATAAAACTTTTATAAAATAGCTTTAATTATGTATTTAATAAAGTTACGGATTTTATTTAGTTTTATTAAGGTGTATGTTAGTTCAGTTTCATAGCTATAGGCTAACAATTCTTTCAGGTTGTAATTCCTTTATCGATATTTCTTTTCAAGTTTTAAAATTTTGTATAAAGAAATCTTTTGCTTGATTTGCTCCAAAAGATGGAGTCGAAGTAACCGAAGGTGTAAAACACCTTATCCCATGTTAATATGGAGATGATGAAAAAGCAACAAATTAAGTTTACATTCCTTTCCCCGTGGAAAATAAATCTGTTGAAATTTTATTGCTGTAATAAAAGAAATTCATACATTTTTTTTTTATCCGGAAACGGTTGTATTTTTGTGTTACAGAAAAAAAATTAAACAGATTTATTTTGATTTGTATTAGTATTCTTTAATTAGTTAAAAGAAATTTCGCTCTCCAAAAAAAAAAAAAAAAAAATCCTAAACTGAATTTGTTTTTTCAGCCCGTATATGTTGATGTCTGATTAAGGCCTTTAGTTTATACACATGACCTTTAAACTTTCAAATATTTGATTTTCTGATTTTTATATTTTTAAAATATCTGGACATTTTTTGAATAATTTAAAACAAAACACATTTAAATATTTGAATGAAAATATAAAAAGTATTAACTTTAAAAGCATTTTACTCAAAGTGTTTAAAAATTACTCACGTGCCCTCTAAATAAAAAAAAAACTGAAGCGCATATTTATTTCAAATTTTTACAGTAAATACATTAGATGTCTAATAAAACTGTACTTACTGATTTCGTCACTATTTATCTTATTTTGTATTTATGGTAGTTTAAATGGAATATTTAAGCATTATTACGATTTTATCAAACTTCTATAATTTGTAGTAAAATTTCTGATACTTTTGAAAAATTTAAGTGAAGAATTATAACTAATGTAAAAAAGCTTGTAAAAAAGCAAAAGTTATTAATAAAATTCACTTTGTGTTATTATTAGTCTACGATAGGAGAAAAATATGAATTTTGAAACAAGCTCTGGCTTTTTAATTTGTTATAAAGTTTATTTATTTTAGAAATGAGGCAAATTTACAGTAAAACTAATTTTATAAGATTGGAACACGAATGCGTAAATTTTATGTATTTATAAAAATTATAAAGCATAAAATATGAAAAGGCAACTTCTATTTGTAGTTTCTTAACGATGATGTGTCCTTAAGTATATGAAGCACCCCCGAAAGATTTCTCAGAAAAAGAAATCTTTATTTAAACTTTATTCTATGTATATGAAGTCTTTTTATTGTATATATTAAAATGAGTTTTGTGTGTATATATCTGTAAATATTGAAATGAATATTGTGTATATATGTAATATATCAAAATTATAAACTATTTCTTAAAAATTTTCCTCTTTCCCTTTCTTATTCCTTCAAATCTATTTTCCCTGCCACAAAATGTTTTAATTAAAGGAGTGTCTGCTACTTAAAATTCTTCCAACCCATTTCTCAAAGCTTTCTTTGCAATAAATGCAAATTTTCTGTCCACTCACCGCATTTTCCAGCAATAGCTGGCTAATGGCTCAGTTCTAAGTTACTTTTTCTAAACCCTCTGATCTAAGTTAGTTTTTTTTCTCAACCGTTTGAGTCCCAGAGGGTTTTGAAAAAACACCGTCGAAAAATCCCAAACAGCGCAACCGCGCTTTATCTGAATAAGTATGAAAAGCTTTCTTTTATGTCGATAAATTCCAAGCTGCGCGGATGGCACTTTCATATTTTAAACATATGTTTCAATATTGCATTATTATAGTAATGTGCCTATTGTAAAATGAACTATTTACATCTGTGTGATGTACTTGCGTTAGTAAATCTGCCCCCGCTTGACTTCGAAAAGCAGTACCATCAAAGGTCCACAACCCTCGGAATATGTTGGATTTTCTTGATATAAAAACAACAACACGATCTCGCTTCTTGGGACTCAAATGGTTAAATTCGCTGACTAAGTTGCCAGTTCATTGAGAAAATTCTTTGCTCCGCTCGCTGTGAGGTCCAACTCTGTAATCCACACGTGTTTTCGTAGTCATTCCCTCGTCTGCCTTTGACTGATAAACATGTCATTTTAGCAGGTCTTCCATAAAATTTAGATGGCTGATTGGTTAGGGTGCTGGCTTTTGGTACCGGAGTTCGTGGGTTCGAATTCCATAGTGACATGGTTGTTCGTAGCCGTTCGGAATCGGCTTTAAGCTGTAGGTCCCGGTTTCATTAGCCCTCGTGTTGCAAAAAGTAGACCGTAGCACTCCAAACCAAACCAAACCCATAAAATTTAAGATCTACTAGGAATAGCATTTTCTCTTTAAGGAAAGGTCCGACTGCAACCTGTCCTCTTCAGTAGTCTAGCTGTCTAGGCTTTTTCTTGCCCAGCAAGCCTGAACAAATATATATAATAGGGGCTTAATTCAATGTGAGCGGTGAAATTATTTTTCACCGTGTTTCATATGTATATTAAAAAGAATATTGTATATATATTAAAGTGAATATTGTGTACATATGTGTATAGATTAAAATGAATGCTGTATTTAATAAAACTTCCTTTCTCTCGCAGGCCGCCCGTTTGCAGTGAGAATGGACGTGTCGCCCCACAATCGTCCCCGTTTCGGCGAACTGCTGTACCCACCGCCACAGAAACCGAAATCGAGACAGACATAGGGGAGACAGACCCCCACACAGTAAGAGATCGGAGCTTCGGACACCCTTTCGAAAGTGGCTGAGGAACCGGATCCGGCTGGCGAGCCGGACGGTGTCGGCCACCGGCAGCAGCAGCACCATGCCGCCGCCATGGTTCGGGGGGTCAAGGGGGGTGAGTCTGCCCCCCAGATCGCCCTGCGGAGGAGCCAGTCCCGCTCCACCTCGTCGCTGCCCCCTGAGCCCTTCATGATCATGAAGAGCCGAGCCCTCAACAAGCGGGTCACGCTGAATGTGGGGGGCGTGAAGCACGAGGTGCTGTGGAGGACACTCGACAGCCTGCCCCACACGAGGCTGGGCAGGCTCAAGGACTGCAACACCCACGAGAGCATCATGGAGATCTGCGACGACTACAGGTAGGTGTGAAACTCCAATGTAGTGTTCGGATGCAGAAAATTTTTGTACTTGTTTTTCTATTTTTTTCAGAGTGGGTGGAGACGACAGTTTTTAAACCATTAACCCTTTTGTCCCTACTTTTCATTGATTAAAATTTAACCGTGAAATATTAGTTTCATTTCATGCTGACATGTTAAGTATAAAGTTAAATACATCTACAATGAATTTGAGATTTTTAACTTTTTCGAATTCCTGGAAATCTTATGAGTGGAGAGGGTATGTCCCAATTGTACACTCGACTGGAACTATTTTTCACGCCTGGGATAATACCCAATATTTCCGTCTTACAGTACAAGTTACGCATAAAATCGCGTACAATATACTGAAAACGTAAAACGTCATTTTAAAGTAGGTTTTATTGATTCAATTTAGAATGAAGTCCAAATTCTCAGATGTGTTTGGCCACTAAGTCCGAAAGGGTTAAGGGGATAAAAGTTCTTAATGGTTTAAAAATGAATATAAATTTTATAAACTTAATTTTTTACAATATTTTTATTATAATATTGTTACATAAAACATGTCATGTTACATAAATTATATTTTTTCGGTGTGGGAGGTGACCATAGGTTTTAACCCCTTAATCCTTTCGATCCGACTTTTCAGTGATTCAAATTTAACGATAAAAATTAGATTAATTTCAACCTGACATGTTAAAAGATGTGTATAATGAGTTCGAGGTTTTTGACTTTTCCGAATTCCCAGAAATCTCATGGGGGAAAATATGTCCCAATCGTACTATCGACTGGAACTATTTGTTATGCCTAGGATATTGTGATCATAAAATTTGGCTGCTTGTGAATAAATAACTAAAATAAAAGTACAGAATATTTTAATCTTACAGTAAGAGTTACGTATCATATGGCGTACAATATATAGAAAACATATAAACTCATTTTAAACTAGGTTTTATTTATTCAGTTTAGAATGAAGTCCAAATTCTCAGATGTTTTGGGCCATTAACCCCTTCCGGTAAAATGACGAGTCTAGCTCGTCATTGGTTTTTCATTCCATACCGCAGAATGACGAGCTACACTCGTCATGCGACTAAAGTTAATGTTAAATATGATAATTTAGTTTATAATTTCTAGTATACTGAATTTAGCAAGACTTTTGTTACTTGTGGAAATACCAGGTCACTATTACATATTGTTTATTTAGAATTTCTTGGTACAAGTCACTGCCAAATTGATGAGTCAGAATAAAAGAAAACCTACTAAGAAATGCCGTGTGTGTTACAAGAATCAAATTAGAAGTGAGACTCCCTAGCGGTGTAAACAATTCAGTATTCCTTTGCACTTTGTTTTGAAAAGTACCACTAGCTTGAAGACTATTATCTGTATACCTTATTAATGTTTTGCTTTGATATTTTCTTAATTATACCTTTTCTGATATTATTTAACACTATGTAAAAAGTGGATTTTAATTAGGAATATGTAAGAATTGTAAAATGAAACAAGTTTTTTAAATAAAAAATAAATGGTTACTTCACGCACAGTTTTTCATTATCAAATCGTAACGGAAGGGATTAAGACCAAACGGGTTCAGGGGATAAGAATCCTTAATGGGTTAAAACTTAAGAAATATAAATTTTATGAACTTTTAAATTCAAACGATATTTTTATCAGAATCTATGTTACATGAAACATGTAGTAATGTCTGGCCGAATGATTAGTGCTCTTATCTTCCGTACCGGAGCTGGTGAGTTTGTGAGAACATATGGAAAAAGTGTACAAAAGATAGGTGTTTGCTGTCGATCTGAATTAGTTTACCCCCTAGGGGCCTTGAGGACGGTTACAGTTGTAGAATGTTTCGTAAACAATTTTTCCTTTTTGAGAGCAGATAGCAATTTTATAATTTTATAAATCATAGTAACGATGGCGAAGGGGTAGGACACTCCTCTTCGCCGGGAAAAAAAAAACAAACTAAAACAAAACCCACCCCCACAACACAACACCCCCCCCCCCCTCCCCCCCCCCCCCCCCCCCCCCCCCCCCACCCCCACCACCTTATTGCCCGGTACTGTCACGAGTTTGAATGGCTGCTAACATGGTTTTACGTGGCCGTTCGGAATCGACTTTAACACATTGCATGCGGGACACGTACTAGTACTTTATCTGACGAATGATACTTGAGCGCGGGTCACATACTAGTACGGGTTAGTGTAACAACATGGTTTGTTTGTGGGTACGAAAATAACGGTATGTACAGGAAAACGAAACCGAATGTTCTTGTCTACTAGATAGATTCTGGAAAAATTGAGACAAATAAAAACTAGGTTTTAAATCAGTCATGCGGAACCACAGAACGGGAAGGTTGATTAAAAATATCAATTAAGATTTAAAATTAACTTTTATTTATCCTACGATAATGATATTATATATATGTATATTTATATATCATGTATATTTGTTTTTATGTATTGTGTATATTTGTATTTATATATATGTATATGTATGTATATATATGTTTATATATTTTTATTTGTCTATTTATATTTCTTTATACATTTCATTATAAAATACGAAAAGTTGGTTAAAAAATTAAATAATTTTCCTTTTAGATCTATTGAGATCTAACTGAATAACTAAATTTACGCGCAAAACGCCCGCTCCCGGTACAATTCTGCACATTGTGTTAAACAGTAGGTCCCAGTCTCATTAGTTCTCGAGAGCAAAACAGCATACCGTAACACTCCAAACCAAACTGTCACATGTATATTGTAATGTAAGCTTACAATCTAGTAAACACAGAAATAATCATTCGTATATCGTAGAAGATATCATGCAGCTGTAAATGAAAGAAATGTTCCTTCAATTTGTAGTAATTTGATTATATATATATAGCCTCAAACTCGTAAAATTTTGTATCTAAAACCGTATCAAAAAGAAAATATTTGCATTGTACTTAATGATCAATGCAACAATAAACTAGAAATTATTTCCTCTTTCTAGAATAAAGGATGGTTAATTGTTACAAAAAGAGCTAGCCTGTCGAATACACACAGTAAATGTAATACCGGGTGATCAAAAAGTCCGTATAAACTTTAAAAATTCATAATAACCGGAAAAATAACCAAAATAAAAAAAGGTTTGCTGGGTTAGTATCGCTAACGCATGGATTTTTTTTAAAACAGAAAAAAAAATAACTCAGTCGATAGAGGGCGCTGATGTACAAAAGTGAAAGAAAAAGAAATGCAAATAACAAACAGAATGCCTTCAAATCGTTTATTACAACAGTATGTGATCCATATGACCACTACCACAAGAGATAACACACTGCAGGCGAGTCACAAATCCAACGGCAGAGTGCAGCAGGTCCGGTTGTATGCAAGACACCTCTCGGCGGATCGCATCTTTCAGTTAACCCCTTCTGGTATGATTTAATAATGAAAAACTGTGCATGAAATAACCATTTAATTTGTATTTAAAAAACTTGTTTCATTTTACAATTCTTACATATTCTTAATTAAAATCCACTTTTTACATAGTGTTAAATAATATCAGAAACAGTAAAATTAAGAAAATATCAAAGCAAAACATTAATAAGGAATACAGATAATAGTCTTCAAGCTAGTGGTACTTTTCAAAACAAAGTGCAAAGGAATTCTTAATTGTTTACACCATCAAGTAGTCTCACTTTTAATTTGATTCTTGTAACACACACGGCATTTCTTAGTAGGTTTTCTTTTATTCTGACTCATTAATTTGGCAATGACTTGTACCAAGAAATTCAAGTAAACAATATGCAATAGTGACTTGTGATTTTCACAAGTGATAAAAGTGTTGCCAAATTCAGTACACTAGAAATTTTAAACTAAATTAATTATCATATTTAACAGTAACTTTAATCGCATGACGAGTGTAGCTCGTCATTGTGCGGTATGGAATGAAAAACTAATGACGAGCTAGACTCGTCATTTTACCGGAAGGGGTTAAGAGAGATTGGATGGATTGGATCGATACACCCGAGATTTCAAATATCCCCACAACCAAAAGTCTGCCGGGGTAAAACCGGAGACCGAGGAGGCCATGGGAACCTGAAATGCCTGCTAATGATTTTGTCTTTCCTGAGTTCCTGGAAAAAGAAATCCTTGGCCGAATTAACAGTCTGACTTGTTGTTCCATCTTGCATAAACATGATGGTAGATTACCCATCTCTTCGCTATTACCAGCGCCATCTGTTGGCTGTTTTTGAGTTACTGATTTTTGTTTTAAAAAAATCGCATGCCCTAGCAATACTAACCCTGCAAGCTATTTTTTATTTTGGTTATTTTTCCGGTTATCATGAATTTTAAAAATTTATACGGACTTTTTGATCACCCGGTATATAATCTCGCAAAAATACAATTTTATATATCGAAAAGCTTTTTAAACTTAAAATGATATAGTTCTTTAATAGGTACTAATTTGTATTCATAGCCTTGCCTTAGATTCGTGGTAAAACATTGAGAAATGAGCTTAAAATAAAGAAATTACACTTTTGTACCCCGAATATACAAATACCTACATTGCTGTTGAAATGTCAGAGCTATAATATCTCAATGGTTCTTTTTCTACATGGAGGTTTGGTTTGTTTTTAGTTTGGTTTGGTTGGGAGTGCTACAGTCTACTTTTTGCAACACGAGGGCTAATGAGACCGGGACCTACAGCTTAAAGCCGATTCCGAACGGCTACGAACATCCATGCTACAGTGGGATTCGAACCCACGAACTCCGTTTCCGAAGGCCAGCACCCTAACCAATCGGCCATCGTTAGGCCGTCCTAATGTAGAAGCAGAGACCACGTAGAGGACAAGAAGGATTGGTGTGATACCTCCAGTGGTGCCGTTACTGAATTTTGTGGACATGGCGATCATGAACCTGTTTTGTAAGACCTAACCGTCATTAACGCACAGGCAGGTCTTTGGCAGATTCGAGCTCTGATACTGCTACCAACCGGAGGAATTGGTACATGGAGGAATTGTTAAGGCAGCCATGTTTAAAAACTGGCTCAAAATGCGCATGTCTGTTGCATGTATACGGTAAATGTAAATAGTAATTTGCATATAGCCTTAGTTTCATGGGTAAACATTAAGAGTTAAATATATGTCAGGAAAAAAATATTAAAGTGCGTGACCCACACCTTGACAACAGGAAAATGTTATCTGCATCGTACTTCAAAGGTCAATGCAACAATAATAAACTGAAAGAAACTCAACACCTTGTAGAATAAAGGTTGACAAATGTGTACGGAAACTCTGGCACAAAAAGAGCTTATCTGTCACATACATAGAGTAAAAGATATAATCTTGCAGTAGAATAATTAATCTTATATCGTAGCAGAGGCACTCTAACCTTGGAAGAGAAAAAGGAATGCTCCTTTAATTGGGGGTGCACCTTGCGCCCGTGCCAGGATCTAGGATTTCTGCCGACAGTTGTTTTCTGAGGATTCACCCCAGTTATCCTCTGATGAGCCTGGAACGTATCTTCCGTAATGTGATACCCCGACTTTTCTTTTTGAGTTGAACGCGCATCCTTGCCGCAAAGTGTCTCTTTTAAATGACTTTGCAGTCAAGGTTTTAGGTACAATCGTTGAAAAAAAGCAACGCATTTGCCTCTCGGAGACCAAGTAAATGGTGCTTTTGTTTGGGGGAAGAATTTTTTTAAATAAAGAACTGAAACAGTTTTGCAATTTGCTAATTTTAGTTCGTTGTTTTGCGAAGTGCTAGTGTGGAATTTTGAAATCTTGTTGTAGCCGAATGTAACATAAAAAGCGAAATTGGGTTATATTAAAACATTGTTTGCGGGTACATTTTGCAGCGGAATTGTACCGGTAGCCGGCGTTTTGCGTGTCAATTTATTCAGTTAAATCTCAATAGATCAAAAATTATTTCAATTTTTTAACTATTAGTATTTTATATTGAAATACATAAACAAATATATAAATAGACAAATAAACAAATATATATATATAATATATAAATATACATATATAATATATAAATATACATATATATGTATCATTTTTCCAAGGATAAATAAAAAGTTAATTTTAAATCTAAATTGATTTTTTTAATCAACCTTCCCTATCTGGGGTTCCGCATCGACTGGTGTAAAAACTAGTTTTTATTTGTCTCAATTTTTCCAGAATCTATGTAGTAGACAAGAACATTCGGCTTCGTTTTCCTGTATATACCGTTATTTTTGTACCTACAAGGAACAATGCTATTACAGTAACCCGTACTAGTACCTGACCCGCGCTCAAGTATCAATCGTCAGAAAACGTACTAGTACGTGTCCTGCATACAATGTGTTAACCCGGCCTCACGCGCGACCGAAGAACAAACGGGTTTACAGATTTAGGTATATCATACCCAAAGGTATTTCTTCGTATTTTCAATCGTAAAACGGTACATTAAAAATAAAAAAATAAAAAAAAGAGCAACATGTATTGTAAATATTTTTAAAAGCTATTTATATTCTACTAGAAAGCGAGAATCGTACATTAAGAGGAAAATAGACCAAAATAAATTGATAAACTCATTTTAAAATACTATATACATTAAATTGCATTGTTACAAATGCTGTTTGCATTCAATTGCATTGTTACAAATGCTGTTTGCATTCAATTGCATTGTTACAAATGCTGTTTGCATTCAATTGCATTGTTACAAATGCTGTTTGCATTCAATTGCATTGTTACAAATGCTGTTTGCATTCAACTGCATTTTTACAAATGCTGCTTGCATTCAACTGCATTTTTACAAATGCTGCTTACATTCATTTGGATTTCACTATTTGCATTGAACGAGAAAGCGAGCAAAATACATTCATAAAAGTATATGAAAATGCTATTTGCATTCCATTGCATTGATAAAACTGCTACTAACATTCAATTTCATTGCTAAAAATGCTATTTGTATTCAATTGTATTCCACTTTTACATTAAGCGAGAGAGCAAGCAAAATACATTCATAAACATATTTAAAAATATTGATTACATTCAGTTGCACATTTCCTATAAATACTTCTCATGTTCTATACATATTTGGTATCTCTCCCTCACACAAGAAAGTTTTTGAGTCAATAAGTTAATACATTCTTCTAAACTGTGCATCCTTTCAGAAGATATCAATAGATTCCAACTTTTCAAAGGAGAAGTAATGCTCATTAATATGCATGTATTTCCAGGAAATTTCCTAATAGGAATTTTTATAGGTCTCCCAACATAATTGGAATCTAATTTGTTCAATTCTGTCATCTTTTACGTTTCTAAAAATAATTTTCCTTTTAATCACCGTCTTTATTTTTCCTTCAATTCGATTTCAATACATAAGTTTAGATTACTAGCATATTCCTCCTAATCTTGTTTTTATTCTTATATATTATTCGTTGAAAATGTGTTCACTCGAATACACAGTAACCGATAAACTTAATAAAAATTGCATTTCTTCATATTGTGATATAGGAATAATCAAATGATTTTAAAAATACTTCCTTTTTCAAAAAAAAAATGTAATAAAAATGCTCTCTTGTGGTATGACATATCGTTTGATTCTATTCGGAATAGAATTTTTCAACTGGTACTCCCTATTAAAGAATATAACTTTACAGTAAGCTAGCTACACATGGAATCTACCATTTTCGAAATAAAATAGGGAAGAAGAATTAGAGAAAGAGAAGCAGCAGTTGTGTGATACCCTGCTCAAGAATTCCTGGGTTAAGAATACACAAAACATAAATGATGCAGCAAGCTGTAGCATAAAGTTATATTAAGAGGATATGCATCTCAAAATTTTTAGAATTTGACTTATCGTACCTGAATTTACTATTTAAAGCAGCTCTGAATAGTTTTCAGTTCATACTAGTTATAAATCTTAAACCATGGACACCCAGGCCGAAAAGATCGAACTATGGCCGAATGATTAGGGAGCTGATCTTCGGAACCAGAGTTTGTGGGTTCAAATCCCACTGTGGTATGGATGTTAGTAGCCATTCGGAATCTGCTTTAAACAATAGGCCCTGGTGTCATTAGCCCTCGTGTTGCAAAAAAAGTAAAGTATCAAAATCGGTAGTGTGTTGTCATTCGGTATAGGATTCCGTGGGTTGGAAATATCTGTGAATCTAAACCAGTGAGTCTGAACCTGGGAGGTTGACAGGTGGAGCAGAGATACGGAATTAGGAGAAAAAAAATCTGTCTCTTTAAATCAAATGTAAGGATTCTGAAGTAAAGCATTACGAACGCACGCCGTACAACCGTCGGGATATGTGAACCGTTGTGAGTTATCACAGAGCTCCTTCAATTTTGGAAAAAGTAAATATCCATATCGTATGCAAACTTCTTTAGATAACTATACCAGTCCATATACTACTTTCCAAACTTAAGAATTGTTGAAAAAGGTCAAGTTTGGAACCCTTTTCCTACCATACAGCATAAAATTAACTTCCATCCTCTTATTAGGTCCTCTTAGTGCTCCAAAACAAACCCAAGTCTAGATTTGGCATACATCCTCGTAGCATAAATGAATTCATCTTTAGGGAAGTTACTAGGGAGGGTAGAGACTCACCAAAAGCAGAGTACTGCAAACAGAAGTCCTAACGTCCCCATAGACCTAAGAACACTGAACCTCAAGATCAATTGAGAGAAGAGGCCAATCGCTGAATCAAACCTCATAATACAACTAAGGTATCATGTAGTTCCCGAGACTCAAGAAGATGGTGACCAAGGTGATCAAAGCTAAAATCCTTTTAATAAGTTTCGTTTTATTAGGGTTTTTGTGTAAAAAAAATAGTAGTGAACAAAACCAAATCGCAGCCCAGATTTTTTGTAACAATCGTCATAGTAGATCCAAGTCTCATTATCCTTTTAATAGCAAAAAATTAAACCGTAGTACTCTAGACCAAACCAAACCAAATCAAACAACATCTCAGACATTGCATCCGTCCTCATAGTAGGTGCTGGTCTCATAAATGTTAGTGGGTCAAAAATGCAAATTTAGTGCTCCAAACCAAACAGCAGCCTAGATTTTGCACCCATCTTTGTAGTAAATGCTGGTCATATTAAATTTTGCATAGCAAATATTTAGGTTTAGTCTTCCAAATCAACACACATCCTAGATTTGGCACATATCAAAGTAGTAAGTTCTGGCCTCTAACCTTTGTTTAGCTAAATATAGACCATAATACTCCAAACCAAACCCAAATTCAAAGCATTTTATCCCTTTCGTGGGGTTTGGGGATATTGCTTCCTACATACATGATCAAAAGTAATACACACGCAGTAAATGCAAAACCCAATAAGACCAGCTAGCATATTGTATAATATTTGCTCGTCAGCTAATAGACTGATATTCTTAAAGAAAAACGAAAGGCAGTCTGCTAGCTTCAGAGCTTTTTTTTTTCGGATTATGCGGACTTAGTCAGTATGGAAATCCTAAACCAAAGTTGTTTTCCAACTGTATATGATCTAGGGAATGTATCACAGAAGCCCAAGTAGAGAGAACCCGCTATAATTGTACATAAAGTGATCTACGCTTTGGCATTGCAACAAGCTTTTCATCTTTCTATGAAAGAAAGTGATTAATAAAATGAATTTTTTGTACAACCATAAATGATTCTAGAATTCTTCTCATCCCTACAGTTTACATATAAACATAAAATTCAACGAAATAAATTTCCTTAAATTGTATCTGTTGTAATGTACTTAGAACACAAACACCCGTGTTAGTTCTCAAAGGGGAAACGCAGTAAAAGTATACGGTAGGGAATTAAAGGTGAATACCTTATATTTAAACCAAAACATTTATTACGTACAATATTTACAAATTAATACATGACTTGATTAATATATGACATGACCTGCAATTATTTGGTTTTTATATTCATCAATATTTTTACATTGATATTCCTTATAGAAATGTTATGAGATCCAGGTAATTATCATGAATATTAATCCGGTTTACCTCCAGTAATTACAGGGAACAGGCCGGGGCTGTAAGCAGGTTCAACGTCGGTGTGGGCGTAAGGGTCGTTCGCTGGACGACTGTGCTGGCGGAGTGGTCGTTACTTTGCTGGACGTAGGCACTGGCGTGACGGCCGTATTGATGCGGGATCAGGGATATATTGCTGTCCCGAGCTCTCTGGTTTGCTCAAGGGATATGGATGCACCCCTTCTCTTTACACCTCCTACCTGACTCCTTTTTCCACTTTTCTTCCACAACTTTACACCTTGGTTCAACGCCCCTTTTTTTCTCTTTCCCAATCACTTGGCCGAACGATGGATGATTGGTTAGTGTGCTGGCCTTTGGAACCAGAGTTCGTGGGCTGGAATCCCACTATGGCATGGATGTTCGTAGCCGTTCGAATTCGGCTTTAAGCAGTAGTTCCCGATCTCATTAGCCCTCGTATTGCAAAAAGTAGACCGTAGCGCTCTAAACCAAACCAAACCAAACCCAATGACTTGTTGGTGAAATTTTCGCACATCTTCACCCCCTTCGGATGTGCAGGTGAGCTCATTAAAATGACCCATTTGGTGAAAGTTGAAATTATTGCCAGCCCTTCCCCCATATCTCACGACTGCATCCGTGCCTGGCTTGACCGTTAGACTTGTGCCACTCCATCAGCTATAAATCTTCCGCAGGGGTCCCCATTAAAACTCCAAGTCAACAGCTGTGTCTAAATTCTTCTTAGAAATTTAGTCCACAGCTATGTATGCACGTGCTGACCATCGTGGGAAAGTACATAGGCACAGTATCGTTTAGATAATAAAACTCAAAAAACTTAATAGAATTTAAAAGATAAATAAATGACCCTCCATAAAGAAAGGCACAGGTCAGAATAGCGAAAAGTGTTTATATTTTATATATTGTATTGCACTGTGTACCTATATATATAGTATACCAAGTACCCTTTTCTGGTGATTTTTTTTTCTTGTCTTTATAATTTCCAAATCCATTCTGTTTAGCATAAAATTTATAAAAAATCCAAACAATAAAGATTCCCAGCTAATCACAATTCTTGGCTAATCTCACGGCAGATGACCAAATTCACTACAGTTGTATCCAGCTATGGACAGAGGTGCTTTCGGTTTTGTAACATCGTTAAATAAAAAAAGTTTTAAAAATTATAGTTAAAACTCTACTACAAGGCCTCGAACTTGGTGACCAACGCCCATCTCAACTGCTCACACGCATGCGGGCACTGGCCGGAGACACTGTTGGGGAGCCGTTACTCAAATCCTTATGGATGAACCGATTACCTACCACAATGCAATCTATTATTGCCGCGCTTAATGAATCCCTAAATGGCCTTGCATCGGTGGCAGATAAAATCCATGAACTGTCAGCGGGATCTAACATTCAGGCTCTCGATAGTGCTCCGGTAGCACAAAATGATAACACTAGAATAGCGCGTTTGGAAACGAAAATTGAAGAGTTAACTGGGCTAATCGGCGAACTGAGTACCAGTGCTAGGAGAAACTCTCGCTCTCGATACAGGAGAGATAGCGCTAAGAGGCATTCAAGAAGTCGCTCAAAAGTACGCACCAATCCTGATATTTGCTTCTACCACGCAAAATTTGGTAAAAACGCCAGAAATTGTCGTCTCCCTTGCAATTTTTCCCAGCAGGAAAACTAGAACGGCGATCGCTCAACGGCCGAGAACGCGACCGCCAAATTCGCCGAATTCTGTTGGCCGACCGCACGACTAATTGTAAATTTTTGATAGACACAGGCGCAGATTTATCCGTTTTGCCGAGATCATTTGTTCCACAAACGCAGCCATCAAAAAATTTAATTTTGTTTGCCGCGAATGGATCCCAGATCGCCACATTTGGCACCAAACGCTTAAAACTTGATTTAAACCTTCGCCGACCATTCACATGGTCATTCGTAGTTGCGGATGTTAAACAGCCTATCATTGGTGTCGATTTTCTGAAACATTATAACCTTTTGGTGGACGTAAAAAATGAGAGATTAATCGACTCTATTACTAAACTGACCTCAGGAGGCATTTCGGTGAATTACAAAACAGATAATCCAAACATATCAATTTTACTTGGTACCTCGGATTTTGATAAACTTTTGAATGATTTCCCCGGATTGACTAATCCTTCACAGCCAATCAAGTCGATAGAAACAAATGTAACGTTTCATCATATTGAAACAACTGGTCCCCCTGTTTTTTCAAAACCTAGACGTCTATCGCCCGAATTACTTAAAATCGCGCGTCAGGAATTTGAATACCTCATGACTCAGGGCATCATTCGACCTTCTAACAGCCCGTGGGCAAGCCCGTTACATATGGTAAAAAAACCCAATGGTGAGTGGCGTCCTTGCGGTGACTACCGACGCTTAAACGCCAATACTATTCCGGATCGTTACCCACTGCCCCATATCCAGGATTGTACGCAGATTTTTCATAACAAACAAATTTTTTCGACTATAGATCTCACGCGAGCGTACCACCAAATTCCAGTAAATACTGCGGATATTACCAAGACTGCTGTTACGACTCCGTTTGGCTTATTTGAATATGTGTTCATGCCTTTCGGATTGCGTAACGCAGCACAAACATTCCAACGTTTTATTCACCAGGTACTTTCTGGTTTAGATTATTGTGTGCCGTATCTTGACGATGTTTTAATTGCTTCCTCGACGCCGGAAGAACATAAAATGCATCTACAACAAGTTTTCACCCGTTTGTCTCACCATGGCTTAAAAATTAATCCCGCTAAGTGTGTTTTAGGAAAACCTTCTGTAACCTTTCTAGGATGCCTCATTACACCAGAAGGCGTTAAACCTCTGCCCGAAAAAGTGCAGGCTATCAGGGAATTTCCTAAACCACAAACTTTTGTGGAACTAAAACGGTTCTTAGCAATGTTAAATTTCTATCGCCGTTTTTTGCCTCATGCCGCACATATGCAAGCTCCCTTACACGAGTATTTAAAAAATTCGAAGAAGAATGACAGGAGACAAATTCCCTGGACAGATGATGCTACGTCCGCATTTAATGATTGTAAAACATCCTTAGCCAACGCTGTTACTTTAAGTTATCAGGAGCCAAATCAAAGTATCTGTCTCATGGTTGACGCATCAGACTCCGCCATAGGGGCAGCCTTGCATGTTATTAAAGACGGTAACATGAAACCCTTAGCATTTTTTTCGCGTAAGTTATCCCCTACCGAAAAACGTTATAGCACTTACGATAGGGAACTACTGGCAATATACGCAGCGGTGAAACACTTTAAACACAACTTGGAAGGACGCACCTTTACAATTTTCACGGACCATCGCCCTCTAACGTATTTATTTACAAAAAATTCTGACTCGGCATCTCCACGACAAATCCGTCAATCGAGCTATATTGCTCAATTCTGTACAGATATACAGCACATCAGCGGCAAGGACAATGTTGTGGCTGATGCATTATCCCGAGTCTGCGAAATCAAGAGTTCGTCGATTGGTCTTGAGTCCATTGCCAGAGCTCAACAAGACGATGAGGAGTTACAAAATCTCCTGCGTGATAAAGACCACTCGCTAAATTTACAACCGATGCCTGTTACTTCTAAACTTAGTGTATTGTGTGATGTTGCAAACAACAAAATCCGTCCATTTATCCCTACGGCCCTGCGACGAACGATTTTTCAACAATTGCATAATCTTGCACACCCTGGTATCCGTGCTACAAAAAAGTTGATCTTGGACCGGTATGTTTGGCCGGCAAGTTCTAAAGATGTTACCGAATGGACACGGGCATGCAAAGACTGCCAAACTTCGAAAGTGGTGCGACATACAAAAAGTCCACACCAACAATTTCCCCTTGTGTCAGACAGATTTATACATGTACATCTTGACTTGGTGGGACTCTTACCGCCATCCGACAGATTCAACTATTTGTTGACATGCATTGATCGATTTTCACGTTGGCCAGAAGCCATCCCAATCACTGACATGTCAGCTGAAACAGTAGCCAAAGCATTTCTACACCACTGGATTGCCAGATTTGGAGTTCCGACCACCATCACGACCGACCAGGGTCGTCAATTTGAATCATTCCTTTTTACCAACCTGAACAAGATGCTCGGCATTCGCCGAATAAGGACAACTCCATATCATCCTTGTGCGAATGGAATGATTGAACGTTTCCATCGTTCACTTAAGCAAGCCCTCAAGTGTCACAACAATAATAAGTGGACAGAAAGTTTGCCACTTGTACTTTTAGGTCTCCGCTCTGCCTTTAAAGAGGACCTGGGAGGTACGTGTGCTGAGATGCTCTATGGCATCCCCCTTAGGCTACCTGCAGATTTTTTTCAACATTCAACGACCAACTACAACAACCCGTCGACGTTCCTTAAATCTCTGTCTGAACAAATGCATCGATTGGCACCTGTACCCACAACAAATCATAATCGACAGACCTCATTTGTGCATCCAGCGCTGACGACGTGCACTCACGTCTTCGTGAGGAACGATGCTGTCAAATCTCCTCTTACTCGTCCATATGATGGTCCTTTTCGTGTCATCGAAAGAAATTCAAAACACTTCACCCTGTTTATTCATGGAAAAAATTCGGTGATAAGTGTTGACCGACTGAAACCTGCTTTTCATCTTGGAGAATCAACTTCACACTCTAATACTTCAACTACAGATGTGTCACCGAATCCTACAGCTGGTGGTCCATCGTCATCTACAACAGTTCCTGGACACCTTGACCAACGTCAACCGACTCCTTCTTCACCTGATCCGGGTCAGCTGGAGCAGAAGCCTCAACTTGGACGTAAGAAATGGACCTTTAAAGACCCGATGTCTGCAGCTCCAACTGTTACTCGTTCCGGACGTCACGTCAGATTCAATCCACGGTACCTTCCCAGTTAGCCTCTCGTGTCTTTGACACTTGGGGGGGGGAGTACTGTGGTGATCACAGGACACAACAGATGGCACCACTAGACCACCGTGTACCACAGACTGACCGGTACTAACTAGTTTGACCAGTTCACGACTGGTACTACAAGCTGTAGGTACTCTCTTAGAGGCGCGCTCTCCACTTGGATGTTATGCACATGTTTTTCTCCCTAGGTGGTGATATATTCGATGCAGAATAAAATTGTTAAGTTTTTATTAATGTTGTGCTTATTTATAACAGTTCTCTCAAACATATCTGCTTTGCCCAACACGAACCGTTATACACTCTTGTTTTAATACAATGTAGTTTTATTTCCATGCAGTTGTATTTAATAATCATTTATCATTTTATTTTGAAATAGTAAATAATACTGACTTATACCGTTTTAGTTTTTCTTTCTCTTGTTGCTGGAATATTCTGTTTGGTACTTTGTCTAATATTTATTGTTCTTGATAAGACATTTTCCTCTATTCCTTCAACAACTTATATTTCTGAAATAAGTTGGTGTCTATTATTTTAGCTACTTCTACTCCACTTCTTAGTTGTGGAGCTATTTCTATTTCAGTTTATATATCTGTTGAGACATTAGAAAATAGATTTTATTAAAAGAAATTCCTAGGCTTCATGCATTTCTGAACTGATATATTTTAGTTTCTTTACGTTAGCTTACTCCCATGAATCGTGTAACGTATTGACCACCTAGACCGAAGTGCACATATGATTAGGGAGACCAGTCAGACAACCAGTACACTAAAATTCCTTTTATCGAAGGGTCACTGATAAATGGGTAGGTATACACAGGTTATATACGAAGATTCTCTGGAAGGAGATCCTCTGATGTCGATAAGAGGTGTAGACTGCTTTTGCTGCTTCTCAAACGAGATGAAGTTGATTGCTGATCAGGCAACTTGGACAGAAAAGGAAGAGAAACTTTCTCTACTTGAACTCTAATAATCTATAATCAGGATTTGGCTCACAACTTAAGTCCATAAAAAGAAAATAAAGCCGCCCCGCGACTTACGAAGACATTCCTCTCTCTAGAGGGGTGGACACGTCGTTCTGCAAGCGGCGCCCGCCAGCCCCCCCCCCTTCCAAAAAAAAAAAAAAAGTTCCGAGATCTCACAGAAAGAATTAACAACAGAACTCCCTAGGCCAAGCTCTCTAGTTCTCATGTTACTATAGTAATAGTGTTTTCATTAAACTAATGAAATTGAGTTGGCATGACATAAAAAGAGTATATTAGAGTAGGGAAAGGTTCAAGAGATGAGAATAATTGCTTGAATTTGGGCAGCAGAAATTATATGAAACAATATATTAAGTAAGACCACTGAAGAAAATTAAGTACACATTAAAAACAAGAATTAGCTAGGAAGCCCCGATAGCTGGTTCGCTCCCTTTTTTAAAGCTCCCCAAAGTGACGTCGATATAGCATGACCTCACTCACTTTCTGGGGACCTCATAGGCTGAGGAGGTGAGGAGGGTTACTTTATGCCTCGATATTAATTTTTATCGGCCGGGTACCAGAGGGTGATTACTATTATATATATTCATAACCCTAGACTTTACGGCTCCACTCCATTGTTACCGAGGTCCCACCTGCCAGAGCATAATAGCAAAGCTTCAGCTGTTTTCCTTGCCGGTAACAAGTCGGCCATTGTACTTCTTCTAGGCGTGCGTCTGGAACTCCACAATCCTGTGTTTACTTTTATTTCCAGTCATAAGTTTATGTCCACTAAATTAGTTTACTAGTAATTATTTTGACATACTACATATATGTACGTATTTTTGATGGAATTAATGTATCTAATTTAGTTTTCTGTACTTTTGATTAAATAGCCTATAAATTTACACCAAACTACAAAATTCCAATAGAAAATTTGCCTATCTATTGATAGATTTACATAGTAAATTGCAATCCACTCAAAGCTGATACCTGGTGCAGGTGGCACTCACCTTCCTCTACTGTAATTATTTTTTTTAAAGTGTAAACCTAAAAGGTTACTTTAAACTTGTATGATATTTCACTTGCCTGTCCATGTACCTTAAGCTTTTAGCAAGTGGAGTCTAACGCTTCTTTTTTTCAATCTTCTTTGTAGCCTTGTCGACAACGAATACTTCTTCGATCGCCACCCGCGTTCCTTCAGCGCCGTACTGAACTTCTACCGGACGGGCAAACTCCACCTGGTGGAAGAGATGTGCGTGCTAGCGTTCAGCGACGACCTCGAGTACTGGGGCGTAGACGAACTGTACCTGGAGTCGTGCTGCCAACACAAATACCACCAGAAGAAGGAGCACGTGCACGAGGAGATGCGAAAGGAGGCGGAGTCGCTAAGGCAGAGGGACGAGGAGGAGTTCGGATACCACCGGTGCGCGCAATACCAGAAGTTTCTGTGGGACCTGTTGGAGAAACCGAACTCCTCGCTTGCGGCAAGGGTGAGACACTTTTGCACCTCCCTCTCTATTTCTCTTATTTAAATTTGAGCTTAAATAAATCTTAAAAATGTTTAATTTCATCAGCCACTGATATATATATTTCACTCTGCCCAAGACATTTTGGGTGATTTTTCTCAACGATCAGCCAACAAAGACCTTATCCAGTTTTTTGACCAAATATCCATATTTTGTATACAACAAAATATTAAACAGAAGCCTTTTTAGGTACAAATGGGACTAAATAGGAAAGAAACCTATGAAAGATATTTATATTTAAGCTAAAAATTAGTTAAAGTTCCTTTATTTTTTAAATTTTTATTTTACATTTGTATTTATCAATAGCATGTGAGGAGAAAGTTCCCTATTTCACGAACTACTGATATATATAAAACGCAAAATTTAATCTCATTTTAATTAATGATTACTCGAAGTTATAAAATAGTGTGTTTAACCAATCCACCGGCCACCCTCCCCACCTTTTTCCCTTTCAAAACAGTCACCCTTTTCGTAAATTCCAGACGGAACTTACCGTACCATACTAGAGTTGCCGGTTTAAAAGTTGTCAGGCTACTTTTAAATTATTTTCCCTGCAAGGTAAAGGAGTTCCGTTACTCAAAATTAGTTTCTTTCATTTATTATCACTTTGCAATATTTTTTTTTCCTCAAAAGTGTGGGATACGAGTTATACGAATGCGAACGAGAAGGGATCGACAGGTCCGTTTTCGAACAGGAATTCGCTGTCGAACCCCCGTCGACGCGTCCATTCAGTGGGTTAATGGGAACATGTGTCAATCACAATAAATATTTTTCTTCAGAGAAATAACATAAGCATTAACATAATATTTATCAATAGCAAATTTATCATCACAAGATATTTATCAATATCTTGTGATGAGAAAGTTCCCCATTTCACGAACTACCGATATATATATATATATATATATATATATAACGCCCAATTTAACCCCAGTTTAATCAATGATTACTCGAAATTATAACATAGTGTGTTTAATGGGAATATGTGTCAATCATGATCAATATTTTTTCTTCAGAGAAATAACACAAGCATTAACATAATATTTATCAAAGGCAATTTATCATTTATAGTAATTTATCATCACAGGATATTTATCAATATCCTGTGATGAGAAAGTTCCCCCATTTCACGAACTACTGATATATATGAAACGCCCAATTTATTCTCATTTTAATCAATGATTACTCGAAGTTACGAAATAATGTTTAATGGGAATATTTGTCAATTATAATCAATATTTCAGGTCAGAGAAATAACAATCATTAAAATAATATTTATCAATAGGCAATTTATCATTTATAGCAATTTATCATAAGATATTTATCAATAACCTGTGATGGGAAAGTTCCCCATTTCACGAACAACTGATATATATGAAACGCCTAATTTAATCCCATTTTAATCAATTACTCAAAGTTATAAAATAGTGTGTTTAATGGGTATATGTGTCAATCATAATCAATATTTTTCTTCAGATAAATAACATAAGCATTAACATAATATTTATCAATAGGCAATTAATCATTTATAGCAATTTATCGTCATAGGATATTTATCAATATTGTTAGGAAATGTCCCATACTTGCGGTTTCGTCTATCAACGGAATTCTTATTTGTAAACAAAATAACATCGACACACACCTGAAAGATTCCGTATTAAAACCGATCACTTAAAGGAATTCTGATACAAATAACTTCAATAAATAAATACGCCAAAATAAAAACACATCTTTGGTCATTGCGTACTTCATCTCAATTTTTTTATTCTATACTTTTCTCACAGTCACACTGTTGCCACTACTCCTATCCTTTTTGGAAAAGAAAAAAATATCTAAAACCATGGAGGTAACAAATATTTTGTGATGAGAAAGTTCCTCATTTCACGAACTACTGATATATATGAAACGCCCAATTTAATCTCATTTTAATCAATGATTACTCGAAGTTATAAAACAGTTTGTTTAATGGGAATATGTGTCAATCATAATCAATATTTTTCTTCAGAGAAATAACATAAGCATTAACATAATATTTATTAATAGGCAATTTATCATTTTTAGCAATTTATCATCACAGGATATTTATCAATATCCTGTGATGAGAAAGTTCTCCATTTCACGAACTACTGATATATATAAAACGCCTAATTTAATCCCAATTTAATAAACAATTACTCGAAGTTGTAAAATAGTGTGTTTAATGTGAATATATGTCAATCATAATCAATATTTTTCTTCAGAGAAATAACACAAGCATTAACATAATATTTATCAATAGCAATTAATCATTTATAGCAATTTATCATCACAGGATATTTATCAATATCCTGTGATGAGAAAGTTCCCCCATTTCACGAACTACTGATATATATGAAACACACGATTTAATCTCATTTTAATCAATGATTACTCGAAGTTATAAAATAATGTGTTTAATGGAAATATGTGTCAATTATAATCAATATTTTTTGGTAAGAAAATTAACAGAGGCATTAACCTAAGAGATGAAAAGTGTAGTTTTAAAAGTTATGAAATCTAACAGTATTAACATGAAGTAACACACGATTGTTCATTTAAAATGCAATCTGATCAATTCTCAGTAAGCGTTTGTTGGTTTCGAATGATTCAGGAAATGGAAGTTTGCCTTTGGACGTAGGACGTGATTAAAATTAAGTAATTTTAATCAATATATTACATGAACTGACGCGTGTGTTCTGTAAAATGGAAATGTGTACATATTCACTGGAAAAGCTACATTTAGTACTTGGGTGAGAAAATGATACAATGGTTGCATAAATGGTTTTGACTCGTATAAAATTTAGTTTAGTGTATTTTGGAGTTCACCAACAGTTAAAGAGATACTAAGAAGGGGAAAAGGTATTTTTCTAAATAACAAGAAAAGGTTGTATTTTAGAAAAATGTGTTATGGAATGTAATAAAAACTTAAATCTCATTTTGCGGGGGAGATGATAAATGACGATTGATAAAAGAGCGTAGACACGGTATTAATTTAATTCCTTTATTTAATTTCTTAGTATATGGTCCATAAGCTCATAGTGATAGAATTTAAAACAAGCTGTTATACTTTCCGAAGTACAGTTCTAACAAAGTACCTTCCGACATGGGCTGTATGAACTGTGGCAGGGGAGGCCAAGTTCCTTAATAGTCCGAGCCATTTTTCAAAATTTGAACTGTCTGTTTTATCTATACAACCATGCTATTTTTTATATGTTTTTTCTAAGCTTTAAAAGTTGTACAGGCAGTGTGCAGGATATTAATTATAGAAGCTTGACTTAATGAAAACTTTAAAAGACATTTTGTACTTGTTAGTTTTTCCTCTTATTCCACGCATGGAAAAGGCTTAAGGTCTTTTTTTATAACAGCATTAACATAAGAGATGAAAAGTGCAGTTTTAAAATTTATTTACTATTATATTTACAAAATGTAATGTATAAAAATGTAATAACTATGATCAAAATAAAATAATTTGTATCTTTAAGATATAAATAAATATTAAAATAAAAACTTTCATTAACTGATTTATTTAATGACCATTAATTTAATATAATGGATCGTAATTCTTTAAAAATTACGTGACATATTTTACTGGGCACAAATTGTTCGCATATGCACCTAAGTAAGACAATTTATTATTGCTATTATCTTTTATTAACTGTCAAACTTATCTGTCCAAATGCTTTAAAATGATACTTATCGTGTTTTTGTCAAAAAACTTTCTTGGGCAGGGAAAAACTCCGCCCAAAACATTTGCGTGTGCACAGTGTACGCGGTATAGTCCTCCGGCCAGGGAGACATTTTGAAAAATTCATTTTGGGCCGCGCTTAAAAGTATTTGCCCACCCCTGCAGTAGACCCATTTGCTTGGCCTGCCACCCCCAGAGGTATCGATTGAGGACTTGAAGGACATTGTAACCACAAACCTATGTTTAGTGCCCCAGTCACCCCAGTTAACGAACAAGGCAGATCTTAGGCCAGCGCGGGCTCCGAACCTGCAACCCTCTAGTTACAATAGCATTGTCTTTGCCAACTGATCTACGGCGGATCAAGTTTAAGTGGCTCTGATTATTATTGCAATTTTATCTGTACAACCATGCTATTTTTAATGTTTTTTTCTATGCTTCAAAAGTTCTGGAAGTATTGTAGAGGATATTAATTATAGAAGCTTGACTTAATGAAAACTTTAAAAGACATTTTGTACTTGTTAGTTTTTCCTCTTATTCCACGCATGGAAAAGGCTTAAGTTCTTTTTTTATAACAGCATTAACATAAGAGATGAAAAGTGCAGTTTTAAAATTTATGAGTTCTAACAGTATTAACATGAAGTTAAACATGATTGTTCGTTTAACATGCCATCTGATTAATTCTTAGTAAGCGTTTGTTGGTTTTGAATGATTCAGGAAATGGATGTAAAACGTGATTAAAACTAAGTAATTTTAATCAATATATTAAATGAACTGACGTGTGTGTTCTGTAAAATAGAAATGTGTACAGAAGGTTATGAAAACAGATTGTCCGAAAGAAATTTTTCAAAGATTCAGTGGGGCCTCTATCTACATATTCACTGGAAAAGCTACATTTAGTACTTGGTGGAAAAATTATATAATGGTTGCACAAATGGTGTTGAGTCGTACAAAATTTAGCTTAGGGAATTTTGGTGTTCACCAACAGTTGAACAGGAACTAAAGGAGAAAAGGTATTTTGCTAAATAACAAGACCAATATATTAAAATGGGTAAAGGCTTAAGGTCTTTTTTTTATTCAGATGCAAGAGATTTTTCCTATTTGATATCTACTTCTTAAAATGTTTTGGAGTAAAATTCAACGTAAATATGTTAAGTTAAAAATGTGCATGTTATAACTAATGCGATATTTAGAGAAACTGAAGCACGCTAGTTCGAACGTGCATCAAAAATTAAAGAAAATAAAAGGTTAAAATTAAAGATACATATGCCAGTCGGAAAATAAATTTAACAATTTAATAAGGATAATATTTGGCTCTTACACACATTGCTGCAAGGGGAATGAATGCGGATTACCAGCGCAGAGTCAACCAAAACGGTTGTACAGGAGCTAAGAGAGATGATGCGCGCTACATTACGTAAGTTGTATATGAACAATAGTATGAAGGTTACATATTTAGTTTATCGCCAAGTGTCGGCTCCAAAGTAGTACTGGAAAGTTTTTAGTGCTGATTTGGCGCTGTGATGCCGCTGCAAAATTTTACAGTTCTGACCCTATGGTAACCCGAATATACTCAAAATCTCTAAGTTTTAAGTTGTATTGTTGTCTTGTGCTTGGTCAAACCAAGCACGATTAATTATATTAACCCTTTCGTGGACTGTGGGAAGATTAATTCAAAACTTCCCGATCTTACAAAATACGCCTGTGGGAAGCGCAAAACCTATTCCAATATATTGGTCTTGTTATTGAAACGACGGGAACACGGATTCCCGGTTCGGTTTTGAGCTGTCATTAATTGTTCAGTCGATTGAATAAAATTAGCAGCTCTGTTTTGAAAGTTTGGAAACGTGGAGAGATAAAGAAATGGCCCACGAAAGGGTTAAGACAAAAGGGTGCTCCTCTCGTTTTTAACGAGCACCGCAAGGGTGAAAGTACGACTTTTGCTCAAGTGGGTTCTCGTAATTTTGAAACAGTCACTAGATAGTAGACCCATAGACTTGTCTTGCTACGCCAGAGGTATCGACTGAGTACTTAGAGGACATTGTGACCACGAACTTATTTTTCGTGCCACAGTCACCTTTAATGAACACGACGGCGCATCTAAGGCCCGCTCGGGTTCGAAACATGCAACCCTCCAGTTACGAGAGCATTGCTTTTGCCAACTGCGCTACCTCGGCTCGAGTTTAATTGACTCTGATTATTGTTCTAATTTTATCTATACAACCATGCTATTTTTGATATGTTTTTTCTATGCTTCAAAAGTTGTATAGGCAGTGTACGGGATTTTAATTATAGAAGCTCTTCTTAACAAATGAAACTTTAAAAGACTTTTTATACTCGTTAGTTTTTCCTCTTATTCCACGCATGGTAAAGGCTTAAGATCTTTTTTTTATTCAGATGCAAGAGAGTTTTTCTATTTGATATCTACTTCTTAAAATGTTTTGGAGTAGAATTCAACATATTTATGTTAAGTAAAAAAATGTGTATGTTATAACTAATGTGATATTTAAAGAAACATTAAAGTTCTGAACATATGGTAACCCGAATATGCTCAAAATATAAGTTTTAAGTTGCTGTATTGATGTCTTGTGCTTCGTCAAGCCAAGCACGATTGACCCATGCACTACTCATATTAAGACAAAGAGGTGCGCCTTCGTTTTCAACGAGCACCACAAGGGTGAAAGTACGACTTTTGCTCAAGCGGGTTCTTATAATTTTGAAGTAGGGACTAGGCAGTAGACCAGAGGTGGGCAAAAGCAGGCCCGCGGGTCGGATCTGGCCCTTTTGCTTACTTTATCCGGCCCGTTGAAAAATCCTGCATGTAATTTTTTTAATATCTTACATGCGATTTTGTTGAAATCAACAGTATTTGTATGCGTAGTATATATATCAATAATGAAAAAATATATAAATAATAGAGAGTATTATAATAAATAACAGCTGTAACCATATCCCTATTTTAATGTATGCAGCATACATACTCTCATAAATCGCGTGGTCTACTTACTACATAGAACTAAACGTGCACTCCTCTCACTCTTCGATTATTCTATTTTATCGAACTATTCTATTTTAATGTTTGATGTTTGTCTTTTCTTTTTATTAATCTATTTACTATTATATTTACAAAATGTAATGTATAAAAATGTAATAACTATGATCAAAATAAAATAATTTGTATCGTTAACATATAAATAAATATCAAAGTAAAATCTTTCATTAACTGATTTATTTAATGACCATTAATTTAATATAATGGATCCCATTTCTTTAAAATTTAAGCGATATATTTTACTGAGTACAAATTGTTCGCATATGCACCTAAGTAAGGCAATTTATTATTACTATTATCCTTTATTAACTGTCAAATTTCTCTGTCCAAATGCTTTAAAATGATACTTAGTGTTTTTGCCAAAAAAAATTTCTTGGGCAAGGAAAAAACTCACTGAGAACATTCTCGTGTGCACAGCGTACGAGTTATAGTCCTCCGGCCCTGGAGACATTTTGAAAATTTTATTTTGGCAAGCACTTTAAAGTATTTGCCCACCCCTGCAGTGGACCCATAGGCTTGGCCTGCCACTTCCATTCTATCCATTTCAGGTCCAACCGATTCATAAAATCGAGGATAAACTGACAGATAACTTAGGTTATTATTATAAAAGTGATATTTATACTGTTGTCGGAACTAATAATTACTTTAAAAATAACCTACAATTGAAAGGAATTCATTACTTTTAACAATAATAAAATGAATGATTACCGTAATTTTCATACTGCGCTGCAGTCTTTAAATTTTTAATGAACTTATATTGGAGATGTTTTCACATCATTATGAATATAAAAAGCATGATCTCCCTTTTTGTTTAGTTTTTTAATTCTGAAGTATATAACGGAATTCAATTTATGCGTCTCGCATGTGTCTGGGTTACAAGTGTCTGAGACTTCATTTCTTCATCCTTCCCTCGAGACGCTTGTAATTTGAATTTTTTTCCCCTCTTGTCATGTGTCAGAAGCAGTTTGGGGATAAAAATAAACGCTTGATATATATTCTAAATGCCACGTTATGGGATTGGAAATAAGTTGATGAAAGTACCCTCAATATCCATATCTTTTATTTTTTGCACTAGCACATAGCCCATCATATGAAGGGATCATTAAAATTTTTTCCAGAATTGTAAATTACTCTATGAGAGAGGCAAAAAAACTGATTTCTTCTTGGCTCCTCCGATATAAACGGACAGTTAAGGAGCTCCTTAGCCAGACGACTTTATCCCAGATTCTAAAGGTAAACAGTAAGTAGGGTAAACACTGTAAGGTACTATCAAGTTTAAATTTATTTTTAAAATTTAAACACGCCCCAGATGTGCCCTACACTTTTCCGAATACATTTACTTTGTGCCCTGTATTTAAAAAAAATGAAGAGGACACGTGAGTGATTGAAAAGCTAAAATCCTGTGTATTTCATTTGTTCTGATGCCAAACTGATGAACCAAATTATAAATCGGCTGTTAACCCTTTGCCTTAAAACAACGTATGGGAGACGTGATCTTACTGCTGTGCCTAAAATGAGAACCTCGTATCACACACGGGATGATTCTGTCTGGCCTAAAGTGAAAAGCTCGTATCAGACATGCTATTATTTTCAGGGGATAAAATTTTTGGTTTTGCGTTATTGTTTGTTACAGTTGCAATATAAGAGTTGGTCGTTTATTCTTAGGCGTAATTGCAATAGTCTTACATTATATGCAATAAATAATGAACTGTTAGTGCTTAAAAAAATTCTTTACAGAAATCTAAAAATTTAACCTAATGGCAAAAACCAAAATGGATACTAATAACGGCGCTGGAAAGTGTCCTGATGACACCTTAGAAACTGAAACAGATACCGATTTGGATACATCTGAAGATAACATTGTAGTTTTTCCTGTAAAAAAACGTGTGCAAAATTTAGTTAGTGATGAAAGCGATACTAATGAAGAAGAAAATATCAGGAATCAGTTATCAGAACAATGGATTTGGCAATAAAAATAATCAACCGAAAATGTGGAAGTATACAGAAACTCCTGCCATAAAAGTAACCTCTACAGGTGAGTTAAATGAAAACAGTGGAAAGTTACTTTTTTTATGCAATATTTGACACAACGTTTAGAAAAGGAGTAATTTAGAGGTGCCGGTCATTAAAAGGTGGGTAAGGAGAAATCAGTGAGAGCTGTGACTTAAGTTGTAAGTACCTGTACAGATACAACAGTATCTGATTGACACCCTGAAAAGAAAGTTGTGGTTAGTATACACGGTGCGAAACACTAGATGGAATCTTGCGGTCAAATATTAAAACATTACAGTTAGGTACGCTATCCTGCTCCATAATAATAAAAATACACATAATATATATATATATATATATATATATTAATACAACACATTACTGTACGGCAGAGCATATAAAAAGAGGGACAGGGGATGAAGTAATAAGGACTAAAAGGATAATTAAGGTAGACAATCTATTGTCAGCAAAGTATTGCGGCACGCGGTCGCTTAGAGTTACTCGGGTTATTATAATCATAATCTGGGAGTTCTGCGATTATTTCATTAGGTAGACTAGTTATTTTATTATAAAAATTATTAGATTTGGGCTAATAGGGTAATTAAGGTAGAGAACCTATTGTCAGTAAAGGATTGCGGCACGCGGCCGCGTAGGGTTACTCGGGTTATTATAATCATAATCTGGGAGTTCTGCAATTATTTCATTAGGTAGACTAGTTATTTTATTGTAAAAATTATTAGATGATTTTACACAGTATTGTTTGAAAGTTAATATATTAAAGTCGCGTCTTCGTTGGACTTCTCTGAATAAGTATGGATGTGCGCCTCTAATACGCCTCAAGAATTTATTCTGTATTGTTTCTATTAATTTCAAATTAGATTTCGCGGCAAACAACCAGACCGTGGATGCTTTATTGGCTGAGAATTATCTGGTACACGCTCAATAGTTTATCTCTACTGACCGCATGTTAGCTGTCAACTTTATTTTAGATTGTCATATTACATGATAGGATGGACAGAAGAAGTTTTAATATGGACAGTGATAATTTGGCGGTATATGAATGCGAGCTATTAAAAACTAACATTTCACTTTATTTGAATAGTATCACTTACGTTGTTGTATTCATAAATGTTTTTACTTGTTCTTTTTTTACATTGATTGTAAGTTAGGAAATAAATACTTGTATTAAAATACTATCGCCTAACAAAGCAGTAGGTCCTGTGCAATCCTGTCCGTGTGTGTAATGAAAACACATTTTCACACCTGAGATCGGCGTAGAAGATCAAATCTATTTAATTATATCAGTGTCTATTCAGTATAGAGTTCAGTATAGAGTTCGGTATAGAGTTCGGTATAGAGTTCGGTATAGAGTTCGGTATAGAGTTCAGTATAGAGTTCAGTATAGAGTTCAGTATAGAGTTCAGTATAGAGTTCAGTATAGAGTTCAGTATAGAGTTCAGTATAGAGTTCAGTATAGAGTTCAGTATAGAGTTCAGTATAGAGTTCAGTATAGAGTTCAGTATAGAGTTCAGTATAGAGTTCAGTATAGAGTTCAGTATAGAGTTCAGTATAGAGTTCAGTATAGAGTTCAGTATAGAGTTCAGTATAGAGTTCAGTATAGAGTTCAGTATAGAGTTCAGTATCTTCAAACTGAAAATTCGTAAATCAGTCCCACGACGCAGCACGTTATATTGATACTTCGCTGTATAACGATAAATCGAGCTGTGTCAAAGTGAAGAGCATATGAAATTCAGCGATTTCGAGTTTAAAGAGAAGGGCACAGAAGTGCCCTTCCACGGCTAGAATCGGCTTCGAAAACCTTTTTTTTTTCATCCAGCCTCTCCCTGCTTTCTCCAATTATTGGTCGATTTATGGTCCACTCGAAAAAGCAACTCCCGTTGTAAATTACCCGATGAGTGGTGCGCTCAAGCAAGCGAGTAAAAGCTAACGAAATGCGTGTCTGGTCCGCTGACGACATGTTTACGATGCAGGAAGAAGATATAAATGCAAAATATACGGCTTTTGTGAGGCCTGGACATACTCGGTTTGAATTGGGCTACTAACGTCATGACATCCCGTGTCTGTAATTAAAGTAGTAGTGTTTAACCTTTGATGGATAAAAGGAATAAAGAGCATTTTCTGATACTGTATTTTTAACAAAAGATAATCTCTACGTGCTAGATATTTTGTGTTTAATACACACACATACACACACACACACACACACACACACACACACACACATATATATATATATATATATATATATATTATGTCATTTATATAATACACATATACACACACATAAACAGCGGGTCAGACACCTATGCTCAAAGTAGTATTGTGTTTGAAATTTGGTCGCCTGCATCCATGCAAGCATTGCGTAGGTACTATCCCCAGCCCTGTGTGTGTATACATGTATGTGTGTGTGTGTGTGTGTGCGCGCACACACACACACACACACATATACAGGCTGTCAAAAAACGACCGCGTAAACTCTGCACAGCTAGATTCTTCGTTGGGAGTATATAAAAGCTGTCTAAAGAAGCGTTCCTGTACGATCCATAGTTTACGAGAAAAATACGGAAATCAAAGTATGACGTCATTGGCGATGGAAGAAAAAACACTTTATTGGACATATCAACAAAAGTATTTGCATATCTTTCTAGACAATGTTTAAAACGTTCGTCTCGCATATCGCGTCATGCATGCATGCGCGCTCTCCATGGAATGACGTTAAGCCGCCATTGAACTGGTATTTAAAAGGCTGCATCTTGCAGATACCGGTAATCTTCGTAGGGTGGCCATGTATTCCGTTCGTGAATACAGAGACATGTACCTGGTGTACGGCCGATGTAATAGAAATGCCTTAAGTACTGTTAGGGAGTATGTCCGTGCATGTACTGTTGTTGATATAATAAAGTTTTTTTTTCCTTGCACCGGCAGTGACGTCATACTTTGTTTTTCGCACTTTTCTCGTAAAATATGGATCGTACAAGAACGCTTCTTTGAAAAGTATTTGTGTACTCCCAACGAGGAATCTAGGTGTGCAGTGTTTATGCGATCATTTTGGAACACCCTGTATATATATGTGTATGTATTTATATATATTTGTGTGTATGTATGTAATATTTTTATCGTAAAAATCAATCAACGTAATTACGTCTATAATGAATTAGCTTTCGGTTTCGATTCTATCTTTTCTAGTATCCCTTTCTAGCCACTTTAGTGAATATATTTCTTTCCCCAGTGGATTCCTCCGGGTTTCATAAGTAGCTAAAAATAAATTCTGACGCTTAAATTATGTGATTGGCGTGACCCATGTGACTTGTAACTTTTGATTGGTTGGAACAAACAACTATTATCCATGATGTAGAGGTTTTGCTAGTAGTTCCTCCGTGAGAGTTCAAGAACTATGTCAGTTTGATCAAAGTATTCCATTTCGTTTTCCCTCATCTACGGTTCCATGACTGCAGTCTGACATATCAGCCTGGAAATCCCTTTGTGATGAGGCAAAAAACCTCATGACATGTGTGTAATGTAATGTAGTAAACTAATAAATTTTGATTTAATATAATATTGTCACGAAGATTCGAATGAACACACCGTTTAACTTAACAGAAGAATTTATTAAAGCTAAGTAGCAACTCGCAACTTTACAAGATCGAGAAGTTGCCTACAACTAGTGGGTATCAGCTTTTATACCCGAACAGAATATTCGAGAAATAACTAATTTACATATTAAAGAAAGATCTAGAATGTTCAAGAACATAAGGAAACAATAAATAACATTTTTAAATTAAAAATCCGTACTTCAGATAAACCGCCATGGCAAGCATCGAACCCACAATCTTCGGGTCTGGATAGCGTGCTTTGAAGCGAGCTCAGTGGTCGAATGGTCATTCAACCACTGAGCTCGCTTGCTAAGCTTCTTTATGCGGCAATATACCGGAACCTAAAAATAATCAATAAATATAATGTAAAACACCTTATTCTAAATTCACAGTTAGTAGGGGGAATTAAATTTCCGAGGTATTAGTTTTTAATCTCTAACACACACACAGTATGTTTATATATTTATACACACATATGTATGCATATATTATGTATGCATATGTGCACATACTTCATGTATATTTATATCCAACTACGTATACAAATATATATATATATATATATATATATATATATATATATATATATATATATATATATATATATATATATATATATATATATACATACATATGTAATATATGGCATCTCTTTGTAGATAAGTGTCTATATATATGGCTGTGTATGTGTGCATATTTAATGTACATATGCATATGTATATATTTATATACATAGACAGAGACTTATAAATATATTCGTATAAATACACACACTTAGAGACATGTACACACACATATATATATCATATATATGTAATATATCTACATATGTATATATGTGGGCATATTTAATATATTTATATCTATTTATGCATGATATGTGCGTACTATATATATATATATATATATATATATATATATATATATATATATATATATATATATTATTTGTGTTGTAATCGTTTGATTTGTGTATTTAAAAATTAATCTAAATCATGCACAAGCTTTCGTTAATGAACCTTAAATACCTAATAATTATACTGCAACTGATTGAATGAGGGTTTTTGAAAATTATAATCTCAGTATTTCTCGTTTCTCCAGATTTTTTCTTCTTAAGCCTAATACAGTGTAAGCGTAGTTTTTTCCTCTTTACTGCGATGAGCTAACATGTTTTGAAGATGATTTATTTTCCGAGGACTTATTTTAACTTATCTGTGTTTAGTTTGTTAAATTACGGATGAGCTGCAGTTACGCTTCCGTTCGCAGCTTTTTACAAGCTGTGCCGTTTCTTTTAAATATATGTCATGGTTGTTTTTCAGCTATGATTGTTTATCCTGCTAAAAATGCTTGAGGATAACTGAAAAAGCATAAATCAAGTTTTGCTAAAAATAGTTCTGTACTTTTTTTTTCTATTTCGAGCAATTTCCTCAAAACTAGCGTGAGTAAATATGCAATAAAACCTTATCAGAAAAGTGTTTTAAATGTAAGTTTTTAGGGTGCATATTACCTGAAAAAAAGTTACCTTAGATAAAAGTTATATTTTTTTCTGATATAAAAAGGAAAGTCCAGTGTCTAGGACATGTGTAAAGGATGGAGCCTAATAGAACCCCAAGAAGACTCCTAAAAGAAAACCCCAGCGGATCTTGACACAGAGGAAGACTAAGGAATATATGCATGGAATAGGTCATATGGAGACGATGGAGCCTATGAGAACCACAAGAAGACTCCATAAAGAAAACCCCAGTAGATCTAGACCTGGAGGTTTGGTTTGGTTTAGGAGCGCTACGGTCTACTGTTTGCAACACGAGGGCTAATGAGTCCTCTAGACCTGGAGGAAGACGAAGAAATAGATGAGTGGATGAGGTTATGTGGTGAGTATGGAGCCTAGGGGAACCAGAAGACTCCTAAAAGAAACTCACAGCGGATCTAGACCTGAAAGAAGACCAAGGAATAAATAGTTGTATCAGGTTACGTGGAGAGGACGGAGCCTGGTACAACCACAAGAAGACTTCTAAAAGAAAACCCCAGTGGATCTAGACATGGAGGAAGACCAAGGAATAGATGCATGGATTAGTCATGTGGAAAGGATGGAGCCTAGGAGAACCACAAGAAGACTCCTAAAAGAAAACCCCCAGTGGATATAAACAAGGAGGAACCAGGAAATAGATGGATATGATCAAACATTATTTAAAGCGTTAGGGAATCACTCACTGGAACCTAAAGGCATCTAGTTCTGTGAAATGGAAAAAAGTCTTAAAGAAGGCGAGGGCTTTTCAAGGGCTGTAGTACTGGTGATGATCTTGATGATATCTTCCGAGACTTAGTCTTATGCAACATATTGAGAAACTCGAAATACTGGAATTATAATTCTCAAAATCCCTTCTTCAATTGCAGTGTATTTACTAGGCATTTAGGGTTACTTAACAAAAGTTGTGGGTGATTCAGATTCGTTTTTAGACACACACAAATGATTTGATACACAAATAAAACGGTTACAGTACAAAGAAATAAAATCCTACAAACATATTGCGTGAGTTACTGTATTTTAAAATTTATCGCTTAATTGCCAGTGGCACTCTTTTGTAACAAAACTATGAATTCTTACGGATTATGCGTAAAACCTACGTTTTGGGTTTAATTTTACGGATAGAAAATTTTGATTCATATTATAAAGTTTTTGGTTGATTATGAACGGTTCTGACACTTCTAGAATAAAATCGTTACTAATTCTTTCATAACTCTGAAACTTTAAAAAAAAATAGTTTGTCTATTGAAGTAGAATTTTTAACTCTTTTTCACCATATGAAAGGATAGTTATATCTCACGCATTTCATATATTTTAATATCCATAAGCTTAGCTGAAAAAATATAGTTCAATTTAAGACTTTTCACCAAATTATTTTCCGCTTTAACCCGTTTCCTTCTCGATCCCATAAAAAATGTGAAATGACTCCCTCAATGTTTGCACTCGTGCTATTTCTGGGCTGGAGTGCTCAAAGGAAATGCGCCAAAACTATAAAAGCAATGTATTTTTCTGCCCGGAATCATTCTCTTATTTTTCAATCTATACACCAGATAGATGGAAGTATCAGACTATTTGTAATATGTTAGATCAAAGTATTTTGAATTAGTATCTTATTTAACAAAAAAAAAAAAAAAAAAAAAAAAAAAAAAAAAAAAAAAAAGGTGGATATAAATGTGCCATTTGATTTTCTGTTTTTCTTCAGTAGAGGAACATAATCAAAAAGTATTCGATATTAGATACCAGTGCGAAAAGAGGCCGGCCGAGCACAGATAAAACCCCCAACCGTTTATTTGAAAGATATTTGATTACACAGATACCCCTTACCCCTATGAGAAATGTCAACCACTAAGAGTTCTGAAAAGATAAAAAAAATTATAAAATACAGGAAATAAATTCGGTACTACAGTCCAGATTGTGATGCTGGATTTTGCATATCAGGCTTTGATATTTATCACATAAAAAATTACTATTTATTTATTTATATTATATGTAAGGGTAATAAAATTCTTTCAGTGTTAAAACATATTTTTACATTTTTTCCTATAATATAAAACTGACATTCAGTCATAACCCTAAATGTTGGCTTAAAAAAATTAACCTCAAAATGCCGAACGATGGCCGATTGGTTAGGGTGCTGGCCTTCGGTACCGGAGTTTGTGGTTCGAATCCCACTGCGGCATGGATGTTCGTAGCCGTTCGAAATCGGCTTTAAGCTGTAGGTCCCGGTCTCCTTAATCCTCGTGTTTCAAAAAGTAGACCGTAGTATTCCAAACCAAATCAAACTTAACCTCAAAATAAACCCAAAAGTTTAAAAAAAATTAGTGCATGTGTTATACATACACATAATTTTATATAATATTCTTGAATAAAAAAAAGGCACATTTACTACTTTTTTCCACAAAATTATGCTATAGTTAAATATTTTAATTACTAGCATTTAGTCCCCGTCATATGACGGGATCAGTAAAAGTTTTAATTTTCCAGAATTGTAAAGTACCGTATAAGGTAAATAAAAAATGGTTTGTTTTCGAGCTGAGAATTATCTGGTAGATTCTCAACGATTTGTTTATCTTCATACTACTCTAAAATCTCCCGATACTGTAAATGCAGTTTAGAATCACGTTGAATTCATTTAGAAAGATAATTCAAAGTTTTCTTAGCTACGTCGAAATGATCGTTAAGTTCTTCCCAGTTTATTTTCCACAGTAATTAATGGAAGTAAAGGATTGAAACTATCAGTTCCACTACACGCTGGAGGTATATAGAATTTGTTGTTGTTAATACCGACGATAAAATTTTCGTTGCAATAAAATATAATCGGTAATTAAATTTCAAACTATCCAATGTGTATTTAATCTATAATTTAAGCCGAATATAAAAGAAAATTATTTACGTAATATCTAAGTTCAGTGATAAAACGTATGAAAATAATGAAGACGATATTTGAGTAATTTAAAATAAGAAAGGATTAAAGGAGACGGTTAAAGGAATGACGTCATAATGCTAGAAAAAATGTTATTTTTACCTATTTATTATGTGACAAATTGATAAATTCAATCGCCTTCCCTTAACCGTAGAAAATAGGGCTTGAAATAAAGGCATTAAATGCTAGAAAAGAGGGGATGGGGTGGATTTCGAACGTAGCTAACCCTAACTCATCAAGAATCAAACATGAATGCCGCTGTCCAATCCAGATCCAACCGCTTCATTAATTCAGATGGACAGATAACTTAAGGCTATTATTATATAAGGGATGTATCACATGTAAAAAATAAGATTTTAAACATTTGATTAGTGTATTAAACGTGATATACAGGACAAGGGTTAAAATATCATAAAAATATACACCATATTAAAATATAAGTATACTACGTAAATTTTGGGAGAAAATTACAAAGATATGTTACTTTGGCAAGAATGGGTTAAAAAATGGATTTCCTTGGGGACTGCAAAAATGTGTAACGGGTCCAGTATTTGGGTAGCGCTGCCCATGCATTCATACTGACTTTTTTTCATTTCTATTGTAAATAAAATATACCTCAAGCTCGTTGTTTGAGGTCCAAGGTTGGCTACCTGGTAGATAGCTAGGAGTAAAACTAGGCCAAAACTAAAAGGGTCACGTTGGGGCAAAACATAGTGTCACAACTGTTAGTTTATCGGATGTAATGACTTTAAGTGTCAGTTTTCGTGTATTTATCGAATAGCACTCCTGTCTCATTAGTTAATTGCGCTCTTTTTCACTAGTTTTTTCTAGCTTGTTTGGTTATTTCTGGGTGGAGTCGTACGCTTAATTGGATTGCGGGATGAGCGAAGGCATCCTCGTGCCATTGGGGAGAAAATTAGCATTTCGTCCTTCGTATAGGGTTGCTAATATTTGGCAAGAGATGATAATTTGGGGATTAACAGGTTGACTGCCAATGATACTATTCATACATAACTGGAATCCGGTATTATTTGTTCTAAATTTTAACAAATAACTTTTTTGTAATACTCTCTCATAAGACAATGGAAAATAAAATGAAATTTTTAAGCGCTTATAACGGTAAAAACTTAATCTGTGACATTTAATCTGTGTTTTATACAAACTAATTTCCATGTTCCCATATAGGGGGCCTTTCGTTTTCTCTAGCATAAATGTTGTCTCCGTTTGGATTTGATAGGTTCGAATCCCACAGTGGCATGGATGTTCGTAGCCGTTCGGAATCTGCTTTAAGTTGTAGGTCCCGGTCTCATTAGCTCTAGTGTTGCAAAAAGTAGACCGTAGCACTCCAAACTAAACTAAACCGTTTGGATTTGGTTTGCAGCTCTACGGTCTATCGGGAACATCTGGAAATCATCATTCCTTTTTCCATCCATATGAATAAAATATGTTTACAAAACATTTGTTACTATATAATATTATATAAACCTATCTCTAAATCTAATTAGAATACAAATTAATGTATGTAATGAAAGTTCTCCGAGGTTTTCAAAACTTAAATCAAGGGTAAAAATTCCCGCGTCCTTTTGCATTCCCCTTTTTAACCCCTAACCTAAATTGACCACTAGGGCTACAGTTTACGATCTTAGAAGGGGTCTGACAATTTATAACTCTACATTGACCTAGCGGACAGTTTAGAAAATTTCCAAACAAAAAGGTTTGGTTTGGTTTGGAGTGCTACAGTCTACTTCTCTGCAACGCGAGGACTAATGAGACAGGGACCTACTGCTTATAGCCGATTCCGAACAGCTACGAATATCCATGTCAGCAATGGGATTCGAATTCTCGAACAATACCAAAGAGTATCACGGTACCATTCGGTCATCATTCCACTGATATCTCTCCGCATTGGGTCCTTCTCTTTTCTTCGCTGTAAGTGCTACCTCTTTGTATTTGAGTCTTTCGTTTTTATGGGGGCCTTTCGTTTTTTATGGCATAAAGTATTATGTCTTCTTATTGAGCCTTTTTTTACTGTGGCTTAAGTATGTCTCAGTATTGAGGCATTTACTTGGCTATGGAATAAGTACTACAATTCCGCCGAACGATGGCCGTTTCGTTAGGGTGTTAGCCTTCGGTACCGGAGTTCATGGGTTCGAATCCTACAATGGCATGGATGTTCATAGCCGTTCGGAATCGGCTTTAAGCTTTAGGTCCCGGTCTCATTAGCCCTCGTGTTGCAAAAAGTAGACCGTAGTACTCCAAACCAAACCATACTACAATTCCGTACTGCGTTCTTTCTTTTCTATAAGAGCAATGTCTCCTTAGTGAAAGGCCTTTCGTTTATTAAAGGTTAAATATTTTCCTAAAAAATTTATAACGGTGACGTAATTTTAATTTTTAGAGTAATGTAGTATTCTTTTAAATTAAAAAAAATCGGTGTCCGATGATGAATTTGATTTGTCATCATCAGATTTAAAATCGATTTGCTTTACTTTGTGTTCAGGTTCAATTTCCCTGTTGTAGAATTTTTTTTAAAAGGCCATACATTTCGAGATTAAAAATGATCATTCTAACAGCATTTTTTTATTCATCCAGTAATCCTTCCCTTTTCAGTAAAATTGTACATGTTGTTTAATTATACTCTAACATTTAAAAATTTATTTAATTTTCTCATTTTAATCAATACACCTTATAAAATAACAGAAATATAACATTTAAAAAAAAACTTATTTCTTACTAGCAAGATAAAATTCAGAATATGTGCATTAGAAACCAAATTTCTGTATCAAAATAGTAAAATATGTATCAAAGTAAAATATGTATAAAAGTCTGCAAATTAAAACATCAAAGTTACGTAATGTTTCAATGTCTAAAAACTTTTAAAAACTGAAAGTAAAAAATATTAGAAATTATGCTATAAAATAAAATAAACTACTCATAGTATTAAACTTTTAGTTCACAAATAAAAAGGATTCATCAAGTTCTATTTAAGTTTTAAAAAATTAATTTTCAAACTTACAAACCTATTTCAAAAGTTATACGGCGGGTAAATAGAGATCATTTTTTAAACTGTTGAAGAGATTTTTTTATATACAACTTCATATATAAAAAAGCACTGATTTTTGTAAAGCTGGGCCCTTCTTTAAGATTTAGAAATTTTTATTCTTATTACAGTATTAATATTTTATAGAGAATTGAAATTTAATATTATTGTAACCAAGAACATATTTTACTTGCCCTAATCACCATTAATGAATTAGGCGGATCTTAGGCCGACTCAAGCCCCCAACCCGTAAACCTCCAATTACATTTTACCGACTTGCTGAGCCGATCCATTTTACTTTAAATACTATTTTTACTCATTTAATTCTTAACAATATATTTTAATTGCTAACCTTAATAATGGGTTATTAATTTAATTTAATAACTCATAAGGTTACACAGGTTCTTAACCTTGCTATCGACTCAGACTAATTAATTTCATTAAGACATCGAAAACAATTTAGAAAAAAAAAATTTATTTTCAATTTACATATGTACACAAAATATTACTTCAATTGTCCCTGCTTTAAAAAATAGTAAAAACAGAACTTACCCCACTTCAGAGGAAAAGACATCTTGACTCGGTCAAAATTATCTCAGTTACTAACACGCTAAATAATAAAAGGCCGCAGAAAATTTTACTGCGAAAAATTAAAAAAGAAATCTCTTCTCCTCCTCTATATCACTGTCCATCGTGTGTGTGTGTGTGTGTGTACACACACACACACACACACACACAGATACACACATATATATATATATATATATCCTTTACCCTTTTCCTTATCCCCTCCTAAGTTCCGTCCCATTTGGGAAATTATCCACTCTTGAAAATTCAGGTGGTCAGTTCTCAAATTCTGATTTTTCATTGGATTAGTACCCCAAGCTCTTATTTATTTATTTATTTGCATTTTTATAGTTTTATTTCTTCTAAATTCCCTTCTCGAAAACATGCCCATCTTGAAAACGTGTTCTTTTTATCTCTCCCCCCTCTTTTTCCTTGATCCCTTTTCTCAACATCTTTGTATACTGTCCCTTTTATGTATTGAAGTGTTATAGGTAGTTATTCGTAGACACGGCTTCTTTTATGATTTTCCGAAAATACTTTCTCCTATTTACTATAAGTGCGATATCTTTGTACCTATTACACCTGGCTTAAATTCCGTTCTAATCGAGAAGTTTTTCTAAAGCTCGCAGTTTTGCGTAAGTTATACGAGCCGGTTTTCTTTTGAAGTATTGACCACAATTTTATATAACTCGGACCTCAAACTGTCCTTTCTTTAATTCCATAATCATTCTATAATACCTAGCTACTAACTTCTATTTCTAAGAATGTGCGAGGCATGAGCATTTCTTATTATAACTTTTGCTTTTTCTCTACCAGGTGTGGCGGGCTTACACATATGCCGCATTTTCCTTCTTTTTGGAAGCCTTAAATTTCTAAACGGGGTTTGTGAATAACATTGTAGAATGTCATTGTAAAATTTAGCATTATACCTTACAAGTGTGGCGTGACTTTACACCATAAGGTGCATATTATATATTTGCGAAGAAAACACTAAAATATGAAAGGGGTTTTCCAGCAGACTGATATACAGTGGCTAACAAATTTAACGGTTGACTTACTGAGTCTTCAAAACTGTTGAAACATATTGTTGTATTATTTAGTTTTTCATTGCAGTACAGACTCTATGAAATGAAAATTTTCAGTATATCTGAAAATAACGCTACCGGTCTGCTACTGTAAAAACAGAAAGCTATCGATGTAGTCGTATGCAGTTGAATAATTTATGAGAGGTACAAGAGGTCATGTCTTGTCCCCATCAGTTTTTTACTGTTGAATAGAATCAAAGTTTTTAAATAACGGTAGTTTCATCAGACCCAGCTGTGGTTACTCTAAATTGATACTCGTATAGTGCAACTATATTACACAAAAAAAATGTTTTTCGAATCAAAATATTCTGCGTTTTCGAATTACTCCATGAATACACATGAACACAAATAGTATTGTCACGCCCTTTACGAATGAGAAATTTGTATTTTACTTCGCAGAAATTTCTGTTAAAGAGATAAGTATTAAATTCGCCAAACTTAAAAAAGCCTATTTGATTAACAGCGAAATGAATATTGATGCAGTGAATTCTCCGTACCACCGCATGGTCAGACTTGATTAATCAATGGCAATTTTTCATCGCCGTACTATGAACACGAACACAGTTGGTATTGTTTCGCCTCTTACAAATGTCAGATTTGTACTTTATTTGGTACAAAATTCTACCAATGGTTTTTCCATTTATATATTGGATTAGCTAGCGGAATAAAGGCCCGATTGATTTGCAATACAAAGCTGATTTTTTGTGCCAACGCATTGTCTGTTTTGATTAATCAATGGCTATTCTTTACTTACAAAGGCCCCTTACAAATGACCAATTTGTATTTTATTTGACAGACATTTCTGTCAACTGGTATTATAAGTTAAGTATTAAATTCACCAACCAGAAAAAACCCTGATTGATTAGCAACACAATGAAGATAATTCTCCGTACCACCGCATGATCTGATTTGATTAATCAATGGCAATTATTTCTTCATCCCACTGTCCACACGAACACAGTACTGTCTCGCCACTTACGAATGACAAATTTGTATTTTATTTCTCGCAAATTTCTCCCAATAGGCCCTCTATTTGAATATTGAATTCGCTAACGTAATAAAGGCCTGATTGATTTGGTGATGAACGATAACAATGAAGTTGATTCTTGATACCGCCGCACGGTCTGATTTGATTAATCGATAGCTATTCTTTCCTTTCCCCACCGTAAACACGATCGTTAATGATATTACAGGACGGCTTCTTTCTTGTTTATGTGTGGCAGCTACAGTTCGTCCATGTCGTGCTACATTTTTTTTCTTCTGGGTGAGTTTTCCCTCTACTACTGTCACATCGGTGCATTGCGATGAATTTAATTTGAATAATACGGCCATTAAAAGTGGAATGCGTGTTACACTGGGAAGGACATTCGTGAGTTAAGTACTAATTCAGGTCCTCTACTAACTTCAATGTAAACAAAGAGAAGGACACTTTACAAAATTTCAAATCCAAAATAGTTCGTAAAATGGACGATGGTTGCGAGAACCGTTTGAAATGAAAGTTTTATTAAAGATGATATCGAAAAAATTTTTGTTGAAATTTGTATAGTGAAATTATACAAATTGTAATGGAACTTTTAGACTCGGAATATTGTTTAATCTTGGAGCATTCGTGCAATTTAGAAAAATTGTAATACACTCAAGAGACTAGATGTGGGACACTAAAGGTTGAAAGCTTCACACTTTCTTGAGCGTATTACAATTTTTCTAAATTGGACGAATCGTCCATTTTATGTACCATTTTGGATTTGAAATTTTGAAAAGTGTCCTTCTCTTTGTTTACATTGAAGTAGAAGAGGACCTGATTTAGTCTCTTACTGCTTTAACCCTTTAAAGCCTGGTGTATCTTTTTTAGATACTGATAACTAGAACTGGATGATATCTGAAATTCAATATCGTGATATATCACCAAACTGTTATTGATATCATTGATATCATGATACTACTTTAAAGTAGTAGGATATATTACTATTTTTGACACTACTATTTCAGATATTATGAATTTTGAATAGCCTTAGCTTTTATAAATTCCAAACCTTTTTTTTTTATGGCAATTAAAACTTTTGGAAATACAACTGTATCCGAAAACTTAGGATTTCTGAAAGGTAAAAATACCTTTTTAGGAGTAATTCATTTTAACACTTACAAGGAAAAGTTTATATATTGTACAGAAATAATTTGCTCAGATACTAAACATATGCAGGAAAAAAAATCCAGCCCATCTGCGAACAGTGGAATTTCCGGTCTTGATCCGAGAGCTTTGTTATCGGAATATCATTGGGATGTATCACCAAAGACCTGCAAGAAGGCGATAATCGTTAAGATATCCGCCTACGTTCGGAGAACTTTTTTCTTAATAAATAATGCTACCTAATACAGGTAGAAACTAGTTCACGTTTTTACATTTTTAGATTTATTTTTTATATTATCATAGAGAATTGCACTTAAAAAATTTATTCCTGGAGAAGTTGTTATAAAATTTCTAATAAATGAAGAAAAATTTCTAATAATTTTTTTCAAAAGGTCTAATTTTCTGATAAATTAAATGATTTCAATATTTTTTGATGCAACACATTTCTTATACACTGGACTAGTGAATCACCAAAAATCTTTGCTTAATTTACATTTGGTAAAAAATGTTGGTCCTTCAAAATCATACACATTGAATTTTTAACGAATTTTCATTACCTTTATATCTAACTATGAGTGTAACATCATTAAAAATTATCCAAATTTAAAGCTCTTAGGTCATTTACTAGTAAATACTATCAAAAGCATTCATAATAATTTTCAACAAAATATTTTAAGAACTTTTTGAGAAATCACATTTCAAGTTTCAACATTTTATTAAAAATACCGTTCTTAGAAAAACGCATTTGAAGTTTATGAAAGGAATTTTAACTATTAAAAAATTAAAATACATGTTTAAAATTCCCCCGCTTTCATACTTGAAAACCTTCTTATTGCCAAGTTGCTAATTATTAAAAATACTAGAAAAATGTTTAAACTAATCTTCATGAAAATTTAAAAAGTTTTGTCCAAAAAAATGCTCTTTAAAAGGCTTTAAATTCACAACTTCCGGTTCCGAAGTCGCTACTTCCGTTTTGTTTTGACAGCTGTCACTGATGTTTAAACAGCTGTAACTTTTCTTTAAAATGGAGTAGAGACAAAACAAAAACAGATTTAGAAGCCTAAAAGTTGAAATTTTACAAGAGAGAAATAAAAAAAAACATATGATTTTTGGCAAAAAAATGATGTTTTCAACGTAGATGGATACCTTAAGAACAAATTTTCTGTCTTGTGTTTGTATCCAGTACGTGGGTAAATACATAAAACGAATGTAAAAACTTGAAAAATATCACTTTTTATTGAATTATGCATTATTAAGGTTATCTTTTGACGATATCGCTAGCGGAGGAAAAACAGCATCGCTGAAGGGTAATATATCAGCAAAGCAGAATTTTAATGTTATGTGTCGAGTAGTCCTCGTCTATATTTGAGTATCAACCTGTAATCAAATGTATAATGATGATTTTATTTTGATTGAGTTGTGTAAAGTATTTTTGTACTAAATTTAACCACAGGTTCTGAGACACTACAGACATAAATATGGAGATAAACTAAAAGCTAAATTAACAGCATCCGAAACTAGCTTAATATAAAAAAAAGGTAATTCATTATAATATATATACATCTATGTACATACAAACTGATGCTATATTTCATAAAATAAGCTTTGTCAACATCTTCTAAATTAATTCTGACAATTTTTTAATACTTAAGTAATTTTGTAAATAGAGAGAGGACCTAATCTCAATTTCAAAATGTATGTAAAAGGGGGTACCTTTGGGGAGTAAAGATGGTGTGCCCGGAACACTGCTGGTTGATGGGTATCTATGGATATTTCGTCCGTCTGGTCCGGGGTTTCCTCCTGATTGTTTGGGGTGCGGCCGTGCTACTTGATACAAGAACACTTCCCGTTGGACTTGACTGGACTCTCGAACTCGTTCCGTCGGACTTCTCTCCTCGTCTGGACTGTCGAACACCTTCTGTCGGACTCTCTCCTAGTCTAGACTATCGAACACCTTCTGTCGGACTTCCGAACCTCTTCTGTCGGACTCCGCTCTTCGTCTCGACTATCGAACACCTTTTTTGGGACCTCGAACCACCTCAATTTTTAGATTTTTCATATTTATTTTAACCTTGTCCCCTCTTCTTTCTTATCGTCCAGTCGGGATAGTTGCAAAAATCTAATTGGTCTGCTTAACACCGCCTTGAGACCTCCAACGTGGAAAACCTTATCCCTTCTAATCGGGCACTGTCCCTTAGGGACTCATAAATAACTCCACAAAGGTACATTCTTATTTAATGTCAAGTACGGAGACGGGATTCTAATCTGGGACTGTGATCAGAACCCCGCCCGAGACAACCGTACAAGACAACAATATCCGTTGAATATAATTTTATGGTTTTCTATCCTTTACAAAAGATGTGATGAGGTCAGATTTAGATCCCGAGCATTTTACTTCTTGTATGAATGAATCAATTATATTACTGATCTAAATCGCCTCATCACAGTTATCTCAATACTATAAATTTTCTCTGCACCAGTTGCAAATTTTTGTAAAGCACAAAAGGCAGATGGGCTACTAGTAGCAACATTCAATGTCTACCCCTTTTTTCTGCGGGAAAGTCGCATATCAAGCATGTTTTGTCTTTTTAATCGGTTCCCAATCATTTCTAACCACGATTCTGCTACACCTCATGCACACAGTGAATTGATTCACGAAGTCTATAAATCAGTTGGCTGTATTTCAGTGAAACACTTACTATTCGGTCTTACATAACTTTCTAAAGAGTCCTCAAACCACTTTAACACATTTTGTACGGGTACATTTCACAGCGGAATTGTACCGGGAGCAGGCGTTTTGCACGTAAATTTAGTTATTCAGTTAAATCTCAATAGATCGAAAATTATTTCATTTTTTAACCAACTTTTCGTATTTTATATTGAAATATATAAACAAATATATAAATAGAAATATATAAATAACAACCATAAGATTTTTGTAAACAAAAAATATATTTTTTAGTGGATAAATTTATAATAGTATCGTAAATATGAAAAATTAAATAGAAATAGTAGTATATAGTTTTAATTTTTTCCCGTTCTGTGGTTCCGCATCGACTGATGTAAAAACTAGTTTTTATTTGTCTAAATTTTTCCAGAATCTATGTAGTAGACAAGAACATTCGGCTTCGTTTTCCTGTATGTACCGTTATTTTTGTACCCACAAACAAACCGTGTTGTTACAGTAACCCGTACTAGTACGTGTCCCGTGCTCAAGTATCAATCGTCAGAAAACGGACTAATACGTGTCCGGCATGCAATGTGTTAAAACAATATCCTAAAACCAGACTCTCTAACATGCACAGCAAGCGGAGGCTCAAGTAATGTGTCCCTAACGAATAGTTCTAGTCCTCGTCTCAAAGGCCAGTCTGTTCGAAATATTCCTTAAAAATAACTTAAAGTGGTCTTCACATCGAGGCTTGCGATATAAATTAAATCATACTTCGAAAAAGGAATATGTCGAGTTTCGCAGCGGAATTGTACTAGAAGCGGGCGTTTTGAGCGTAAATTTAGTTATTCAGTTAAATCTCAATAGATCGAATTCAGTTAAATCTCAATAGACCCTACCCATTCGATCAAGAATCCGAATGGGTAGGATGCTCCTCTTTGGCACCGGAGTTCATCCCATTATTTCCATGGATGTTTGTAATCGCTCATAGTAAGCTTTAAGTAGTGTCATTTTCTTATTAGAGTTTGTGTAGCAAAACAGTAGACTGTGGCGCCCCAAACCAAAATTACACAAGGCTACAACGCAAATTGCCGAAGTATACGTGAATGGTTGGGTGCTGCTCTTCCGGAGTTCGCAGGTTCGATTCCCACTGTAGCATTGCACTTCGTAGCTATTCGGAATTGGCTTGAAGCAGAAGGTCCCGGTCTCATTAGC
>CM063507.1:2372337-2387337 GCA_032207245.1 Pardosa pseudoannulata | reverse complement strand
GAATACTCTACAAAATTTTTATTTCGTCAGCATAATCCATTCAAAACCTCATAATGAATCATTAAAAGGGGTGTTATTGGAAGAAACGTTTGTTTGCAAATGCGTGTGCAAAAGTTTGCAAACTTTTGCACACGCATTTCCTGAGTTCTTTGTACGCTGTCCTAAATGACTTAGCCTAAAGACAAATCTCTCTCTATATATATAAATGAATTTATGTCTGTCTGTCTGTAATCGATAGACTCAAAAACCATACATACAATCGCCGTGAAAATTTAGGAAATTATTAGGAATATCCCTAGGAAGGTTTTTGAAAATTTTTAACGTTCGAAATACATTCCTTCCCTTTTTTTTCGAGCGTTTCGTGTCATTATTCCAAGCATTATTTTCCCCGGTTAAACACAAACGTATGACTTTTTAATTTATCTCACCATAACTAAGTGAAAGAAGCAATATTTCTAGAAATGTGACGTCATTCCGTTAATCCCATGTAATTGTTTTAAGCGCCGTTTTCCTCGATTAAAAGCAGGAGATTAAAATTATCAATTTATCACATAATAAATAGGTGAAAACGACATTTTTAAAAATCATTATGACGTCATTTCTTTAAATTTCTCATTTATTTATTTCTTATTTTATATTATTTAAACATCGTCTGCGTAGTATCCATTCGATTTGACCTGGAAATGTAGATATAAAGTGATTAACTTTCATTTCTATGTGACGCAAATTATAGCATTTTTTATAATAACTAATTTTAAAATTAATTCTTGGTTCATTTTTACGTTACAGTGAAATGTTTTCAACAATATTCTAACAACAAAAAGTACAAATTTCAGTAACTCTCGTAGGCAAATAAAAATCTATCATTTTATATAGCTATCTTCATATTCATGTGATGTACAATTCAGGTTTAATGGAAACTAAAGTATGAAAACTGAATTTAGTTATAATAGGCTTATAATAGAGATATATAAATATGCTAATGACTCGAAGTGAACTGTGACGAATTTAGAGAGTTATGAACGAAAAAAAAATCTTTGTTTAAAAGTAATACACTAAAATCATCGTAGCGGAGCACGGGCAAACTTGCTAGTGTTTCATAAAAGTGCATACTTTTTGATCTGCATACGTATCTGTGTATCAATAACACTAGTATACACATAATTGCTTAACTTTTATTTGGGCACATTTTAATCGTAATTTCTGCTTGACACACTCGATGTCCAAAAATACTTAAGTAAAGTAATTTTCAGTTCATTAACACTTTTACTGCCTGTTTCTCCCCCCCCCCCAAAAAAAAATAATTACCCCCCACCCATTGAATTTGTAATTAAATATTTATCTCTTTGGGAACAATGTGCACGATGAATCATCATCGCAAATATTTATCGAAAAAACTTTTACTTAACTCTTCCATACGGATATGGTTACAGGAATATGTCATTACTTGAAATTAAATGGCTAACGTTTTCTAACCTGAGATTTTATCGACTTTACAAAACTTTACGTTAGCACATTCATTTCAAACCATATGATAAATTACTATAAAAGATACAAAATGTCATTTATCGGAAGAAATGCTTGTTTGTGTACCTTATCAAGCGCGTTTCTCGTAGGCTTTATTCTCTTTATGCATTGTGCCGAACTGAATTTAACTTAAAAGTATCCTCTACGTTCGGAGAACTTTTTTCTTCAAACGTAGAATCTAATTCATGTTTTTACATTTTTAGATTTATTTTTTATATTATCATAGAGAACTGCACTTAAAAAATTTATTCCTGGAGAAGTTTTTTATAAAATTTCTAATAAATAAAATTTAGTAAAAAAATCGCGTTTTTTCAAAAGGTCCAATTTTTTAATAAATTAATTTATTTCACTATTTTTGACGCAACACATTTCTTATACACTGGACTAGTGAATCACCTAAAATCTTTGCTTAATGTACATTTGGTAAAAAATTTCGATCCTCCAAAATGATACACATTGAATTTTTAACGAATTTTCATTACCTTTATATATAATTATGAGTGTAACATCATTAAAAATTATCCAAATCCTTTAGGTCATTCACTAGTAAATATTATCAAAAGCATTCATAATAATTTTTAACAAAATATTTTAAGAACTTTTTGAGAAATCACATTTCAAGTTTCGACATTTTATTAAAAATGCCGTTCTGAGAAAAAAAGCATTTGAAGTTTATGAAAGCAACTTTAACTATTAAAAAATTAAAATACATGTTTAAAATTTCCCACGCTTTCTTGCTTCAAAACTATCTCATTGGCAAGTTGCTAATTATTAAAAATACTAAAAAAATATTTAAACTAATCTTCATGAAAATTTAAGAAGTTTTATCCAGAAAATGCTCTTTAAAAGGTTTTAAATTCACAACTTCCGGTTCCGAAGTGACTACTTCCGTTTTGTTTTGACAGCTGTCACTGATGTTTAAACAGCTGTAACTTTTCTTTAAAATGCCTTAGAGGCAAAACAAAAACAGATTTAGAAGCCTAAAAGTTGAAATTTTACAATTGAGAAATTTTAAAAATATGATTTGTGGCCAAAAATTGACGTTTTCAACATAGGCGGATACCTTAAGGTAAACTGGGAAAACAACTGTTTTAAAAAACACTTTCTGTTTGATTTGTATGCCTATCTCTTCGTCAACAAAACTAGTGTACTTATAATTGCTTAATTTTAATTTCACATCGAGGTGTAATACATGCGATATAAAAGCGTACAGCAAAACGATGACCAAATTGGTTAAGGATCTGATCTTTGATATGAGTTTGTAGGTTTGAAACTACTGTGGCATGGATGTTCGTAGCCGCTTGCATGCACAGCTGTGGGAGAAGTTTTACAAGAAGAATTTGACTTTGATTGTTGAATTCGAGAATAGAGACCCCTGCGGAGGAGGTTTAAATCAAGGAATGGTACAAGCGAAACGATATCACAGAGATGTAAGCGTGACTTATGGGGGCAGGGGTTTAAAATGTCAGCTTTCACAAAAGGGGCTATTTTAATGAGCCCTGGGAAAATTTCACCAAACAAGCGATTGGCAAAGAAGAAAAAAGTGCGTTAAAACCGAGGTGAGGAGTTGGGAAAGAGGGTTAAGGAAAAGGAGTCGAAGTCGGGATTCGAGAGTAGCTGTATATCAAAAATCCCAAGCCCTGCTCGCCAGCACCAACGCCCCGTGCACCCAAACGCGCGGACCGACACACCGCATGAGGAAAGCCGTTGCCTGCTCCCCTGTGCCGTTACTGGATCTAAAATAGATTTAACATATTCATGGCGGTTATTTAGGCCTTTAGTTAGAAATTCAATATTTTGATTAAGGAATAACGCATAACTAAAGAGAATTGTAATAATTATCGTGTATTGATGAATATAAAATCCAAATAATTGCTGGTGATGTTATATGATGATCAAGAAGGATATCAATTTGTAGAGAATAAATGCCTTAAGAGGCCGCTGGACTCAGAAAAAAATTCATACGCAGTGAAAACAACCCAAGAAATTGCAGGCGGTGGGAGGTAACTAGTTGAGTATTTCTGTCCAATCAGGAAACTTTACATATTGACACCCCATTATTTATTACTTTTTAAAAATCCCTATTTCCCCTACTACTTTCTGAAGTGCGCTAGATCGATCTATTTTTAGAACCTCCCCCTGTAAAACAAGTTAGCAAGAGGGAAACGTAGCCTCCGGAAAAAGGGGTCACCCCTCGTAATATATAATATCTTATATTTTTACTGTGTTTCCCCTTTGTAGACGAACACTGGTGTTAGTGTTGAAAGTACATTACAACAGTGACATCAATTTTTTTATTCATTACTGTATTTATTATAAACTACTTTTATGAAATTATGGGGATTTTTGACTGATTTATAAACATTTAATCCTCAAATAAAGAGAAAAATGTATGGAACTAAATTATATAAGTCTTTTAATTAGTTGCTTCAACTTTATCTTCTGAAAAAATTAAAATTCTACATGAGTTTATGTAATTTTAAGTAATTTGAATTATTTTTTCTAACTATATTGGGAATCTACATTCGAAGCGTCTAAGAATACACTTCTCCAAGTTGTTTGTCAGTAATCTTCACAGACAACTAAAAGTTTATAAACTACATTTTAAAAAGAAAATTGGCAACTTGTTCCGTGACTTTCAAGTTAATGAAAATTACTTTAAATGCGGTTGCGTGATAGTGGCATCAGACGTCTAAAGAGTGTTTTATAAGTGTCATTCTCGTTCACAAATCTGTTTTCCGACTAGAAATGACTTTTCCTTAGTATTTTAGGGGAACTGGACAACAGATAAATATAATTTGCAATTCACGAAACTTCGGTTTGTCTATGCATATTCTTTGTCACTTCAAAACTTGACAGGAAGATAATATATTCGCTATGAAATATTTACGAAATATGCATTTTCAAGCAGATTTATTTCTATTTGGGTCATTTGTGTTTTGGCAACGTGAAGAGGATATCGTAAACAATCTTATTGTGATTATTCCTGGCGACTGTTCCATACATGTCGAAGTTAGTTTCTTTTTAGAAAAATTTATTTTTGTAACAAATTTTAAATTTTAGAGAAGTAGAAGTACCAGGTGATACAGAATTGAGGGAAAGCTATAAAAGTGAATAATTCAACAATGAATAAAAATAAAATAAATACGGTTACATCATTTGGATTTTTGTGATGAAAGCAGACAGAAAAATAGTAAGTAGTTATGTTAGTGACTGAAACCTGACGCTGTAATTTGATTATCATGATGACTTACAAGTTGAATAATACTTGTAAGTGTTCAATATACTTTCCTTCATCCATTAGTCAGACTTCGGAAGGAGCAATCAAAAGTTAAACTGTATGAGGTTTTTTAACCCTGTGTTTGGAACAATGTCACTTGTGGATACAATACCATTAAGCATCATCCATCCATCCATCCATCCATCCAACCAACCAACCAACCATCGAAGATTAAAACAGAATGATCTTGAGCTGTTCGGTAATGAACAGGAGTCACGGTCAGTAGGATCGACACCTGCTACTGTTTTAAATCAGTTTAGTTGTAAGTCTTGGCTTAAGTTGCTGGCGACTGTTCTATACATGTCAAAGTTAGTTTCTTTTAAAAAATTAATATTCTAATAAATTTTAAAATTTTAGAAAACTAGAAACATCAGGTGATACAAAAATCAAGACAAACTATAAAAGTGAATAATTCAACAATGAATAAAAATAAAATAAATGGGGTTACATCATTTGGATGTAAGAAAAACTTTTTGATTTTTGTGACGAAAGCAAAGAAAAAATCGTAAGAGTAGTTATGTTAGTTACTGAAACCTGACGTTGTAGTTTGATTATTATGATGACTTACAAGTTGGATAATACTTACAAGTGTTCAATGTACTTTCCTTCATCCATCAGTCATATTAGGAAGGAGCACTCGAAGGTTAAACTGTATGAGGTGTTTGAAATCTGTGTTTGGCACAATGTCTTTTGTGGGTACAGTGCCATTAAGCATCATCCAACCAACCAACCATAGAAAGTTAAAACAGAATAATCTCGTGTTGTTAGGCAATGAACAGGGGTCGTCGTCAGACCTTCTTATAGGAGTCACCGTCAGTATGATCGACACCTGCTGCTGTTTTAATTATCATTGGTTAAATCTTGGCGTAAGTTGCCGGCGACTGTTTTATGCATGTCGAAGTTAGTTTCTTTTGAAAAATTCATTTCTTGATAAACTTTGATAATTTTTGAAAAGTAGAAGTACCAGGTGATACAAAAATCAGAACAAACTATAAAAGTGCATAATTCAACAATCAATAAAAATAAAATAGATGCGGTTACATCATTTGGATGTAAGAAAAATAAAGCAAAGAAAAAAAACGTAAGAGTAATTATGTTAGTGACTGAAACCTGACGCTGTAATTTGATTATCAGATGACTTACAAGTTGAATAATACTTAAAAGTGTTCAACGTACATTCCTTCATCCATTAGTCAGACTTGGGAAGCAGCACTCGAAGGTTAAAATAGAATGATCTCGCTCTGTTCGGCAATAAAACCTTCTTACAGGTGTCATCGTCAGTATGATCGACATCTGCTGCTGTTTTGTTATTGGTTATGTCTTGGTGCAAGTTTCTGGCGACTGTTCGATACATGTCGAGTTAGTTTACTTAAAATAAAACTATTTTTTTTTTTTTAAATTTAAGGAAAGTAGAAGTACCAGGTGGTACAAAAATCAGAATAAATTATGAAACGGAATAATTCAACAATAAATAAAAATAAAATAAATACGGTTACATCATTTAAATGTAAGAAAAACTTTTTGATTTTGGGGATGAAAACAAAGTACGTAGTTATGTTAGTGACTGAAACCTGACTCTGTAATTTGATTATTAGATGACTTACAAGTTGAATAATACTTACAAGTATTCAATGTACTTTCCTTTATCCATCAGTCAGACTTGGGGAGGAGGACTCTAAGGTTAAAACAGAATGATTTCGCACTCTTTGGCAATAAAACCTTCTTACAGGAGTCACCGTCAGTATGATCGACATCTGCTGCCGTTTTAATTGTCATTGGTTAAGTCTTAGCGTAAGTTGCTGGCGTCTGTTCTATACATGTCAAAGTTACTTTCTTTTAAAAAATTAATTTTTTTAATCAATTTTAAAATTTTAAAAAACTAGAAACATCTGGTGATACAAAAATCAAGACAAACTATAAAGGTGAATAATTCAACAATTAATAAAAATAAAATAAATGCGGTTACATCATTTGGATGTAAAAAAAACTTTCATTTTTGTGACGAAAGCAAAGAGAAAAAAAAATGTAAGAGTAGTTATATTAGTGACTGAAACCTGACGATGTAATTTGATTATCAGGATGACTTACAAGTTGAATAATACTTACAAGTGTTCAATGTACTTTCCTTCCTCCATTAGTCAGACTTGAGAAGGAGCACTCGAAGCTTCAAACCCAAATGATCTCTCGTTGTTCGGCAAAGAAACCTTCTTACAGGAGTCACAGGCAGTATGATCGACACCTGCTACTTTTTAATTGTTAAGTTGTATTGGCGTAGTGACGTCACAGATGGACCTATAAATCCCTATCTCCTCTAAAGAATGGCACAGATAAAACTAACCCAGGTTTATGAAGACAGTTATTTCCAAACGCGAAAGAAGTCAAAAAGGAAGAGTAGTAGGTTTTCTTATTAAATATTTTCAAAAACATTCCTTTTTTCTAAAAGAAGCTGCTTTTAGAATATTTAAATCTTGTTTATTAAATCAACCTCCCTAGAAATTTGGCCACCTACGTGCAAGCCGGGGAAGGTATATTTGAAGGCTAAACCCCGAATATCTCGCTGTTCGGCAACGAAACCTTCTTGCAGGAGTCACCGTCAGTCCGATCAACACCTGCTGCTGTTTTAATTGTTATTGGTTAAGTCTTGGCGTAGTGACGTCACACCGCGAGAACTATAAATTCTCACCTTCTCTAAAGTCTAATACACATTCGGTCTCTCGTTCAAACTCATACTCAACGCCATTTGCAGCTATTTGTTTAACAGAAAATTGAATCTGGAACATAATACAAAATTAACTTCAACATTCTGTACGTATTAGCATATACCGGAAATATATAATCTACAAGGAATTTCTTTAAATCTATACCTGAAATCTACAAAATTGATAACTTAAAAAAACAAAATGTAATCCCAACTTAAAAGAGGAATGAATAAACTGAATTTCAGAATCCTGTAAAGTAGTTTTTCCGTCAAGTCTCTTGGAGATCATTGCTTTTGCTTCCGTGTTTGCATTTTCTCTACGATACTTTCCCTTCTTCCTGTCTCTATATCCTTTGCATCAGCCCAGCTGGGAGATGAGGCATACCACCGTTCAGTTCAAAATTTCTTTTGGTATAGCAGATATCGCAGAGGGACTGTTACTTGTATGTGACACCGAAGAAAGTTTATAAATTTCTCAATAGTTTTGGTCAGTGCAGAACTCTAATGTTCCTTTAGCAACTTGCACATAAATCGAATGTACACAATGACGTTGACACTTTCGCACCTTTGGCCCAATTTAATTGTCTTTCCTTAAAGGCAATAACGAACGATGGTCGAATGGTATAGCGCTGTTTTTTTGGTACCAGATTTCATGGTTTCGTATTCCATTGCTTTCTTGTCATATTGCTTTTCCACCAGTATTACATACATATAATCACAAAACATTTCTTTTGCGGCCCATAAATACTAGTTTTCAGGATAAGATAAGTTGCAACTTCTTCATTAACGATCGCAAAGATCTGTACTCTGTACTAGAGCTGACTCCTGCTGAAAGGAGATTCCCTTTCATAACTTTTGAGGAAAGCGTAATTGTCTGAAAGTTAACTGGTTCTATAACCGTCTGAAAGTTTCTTTGTCTAGAAGTTTTTTGCCAAAGTCACAGAATTTGAGGACAAAATGGGGATAACTTAACTTCATATCCACCACCAACCATGCTGAAACGTTTTGTTTACGGTTACCGCGACCGGGGTCGATAGAAGGTGCCAGAACGAACCGACTCTAAAAGTGCAGGAATCCGAGAAACCACAACTTAAAGAAAAGATAAAAGTTTACAAAATATACATTTCTAACAGCAAAACAAAAGTAAAACTTTTCAAATTCAGCATAGAGGAGGAATCTTACCATAATCGTATCAAGGACTGCAGTCACAAACATTAAAACTAATTTAACCAATAATAAAAAATGCAATCAATTAAATAATTACAATCTAAAATTTTAAACTAACAATTTTGCATGTATAAACATAACTGGACCGAATTTGAGGCTAAAATCTGAGAATTTTGAAAATTCAAATACATTGCAAATACAATAGAATATAATTAGTAAATACAGTAGAATAATATCCTTTAATTTAGTAAAATTCTCCTCTCCTCGGAGGTACAATAATTTCTAAGCTCAAGTGTAGCCAAAGCCTACGGTGTGAATCTCCGTTTTCGAGACCAAAGGCCGTAGGATGCGAAGCATGTGTCCCGGTTATGTGGTCAAAATTAAGCGGAACCCCCAGTGTATTGTTCCCAAGCTAGCTGCTTCTCAGTTTGTCTACATCCGAAGGGATAAAAGGATGAATCAATCTTGCTCAGCAAGAGGATCGAACCTCAAACCTGCGTCTTAAGAGCTCGAAGCTCTACCCCAACGCCACCGGGCTTGATTTGGGTAAACCAGCAATAAAGTAAATACTCGGATATTTAAATATTATGCTTTAAAAACATAAAAAGTAAACATGTTACAAATCAGAATTATAAATTGCGTCATCTAGATACCTTTAAGTTATTTTCAAACAAATACAGGAATAAAACAGTGGAACGTGTGCTGCTACGGAGAGAACTACAAACAATTGTTATTTGAGCCCCCTCAGAGAGCAACCTACCCTAATGGATGTACGGTTTACAAGTGATGCCCTGGGGAAGTCTACCAGAACTCAAAGGCGAATAATAATTTATTATAAATAAATAAAATATTTTTGATGGAAAATCGTAGGATCGTAACTATTTGCTAAATTCTAGAAACTAAGATTTTTTTTCGTAGAAGTTGGCAGGTCTGTTTTTATGTTTACCTAAAACAACTCAATACATACTAATTTTTCTGACGAGCCAGGACGTTTGGACAACAGAAACCATGAAAAATAATTCTCACGGAGAATTGTGTTTTAACAAACGGAAGTGTTACAAGAATATTAACTTATTCTTATTATATATTAACCCCTTCCGGTAAAATGACGAGTCTAGCTCGTCATTAGTTTTTCATTCCATACCGCACAATGACGAGCTACACTCGTCATGCGATTAAAGTTACTGTTAAATATGATAATTAATTTAGTTTAAAATTTCTAGTGTACTGAATTTGGCAACACTTTTATCACTTGTGAAAATCACAAGTCACTATTGCATATTGTTTACTTGGTACAAGTCATTGCCAAATTAATGAGTCAGAATAAAAGAAAACCTACTAAGAAATGCTGTGTGTGTTACAAAAATCAAATTAAAAGTGAGACTACTTGGCGGTGTAAGCAATTAAGAATTCCTTTGCACTTTGTTTTGAAAAGTACCACTAGCTTGAAGACTATTATCTGTATACCTTATTAATGTTTTGCTTTGATATTTTCTTAATTTTACTGTTTCTGATGTTATTTAACACTATGTAAAAAGTGGATTTTAATTAAGAATATGTAAGAATTGTAAAATGAAACAAGTTTTTTAAATAAGAATTAAATGGTTATTTCATGCACAGTTTTTCATTATTAAATCATACCGGAAGGGGTTAATCTATTTCTATGGGTGGCTTATAATTTTGCTTTATAAATTAATGTGTCTACAACAATGGGTGCAATTTATATATTGAAAAGAGTAAACGCTAATCGAATATTAGTAGTGTAATTCCATTATGAAATGCATTACTATGATTTTAAATGACTAATTGTACTTGCATAAATAAAATAAATCAATGGTTATTAATATCTCAAATTAATATGCGCAATTTTAAACAAGCTATTGCATGAATCAAGAAACTACTTCCTATTGTATTTCCGTATATGAGAAAATCTAAAAATGTTGCATGTTTAAGTATTAAATCTTGAAGATATTAAGGTCCTGTGTTCCTATAGTCCTTTAAAACATAATTATACGGTTCTATCTTGAATACCGTATAATTATGTGTTAATCACTGACATAAGATTTAGGCGAAGAGTGGGCGTAAACTTTGATTAATAAATTCATGTTGATTTATAATACACTGCTATAATTTACTTTATAGATAGAATATTAACTTAATTATTTATTCATGAGGTAAGGAAATTTATTATAATCATATTTAATCTTAGTATTTTATTCATTCCTCAGACAATCGCAATTTAGGCCACCGTTTGGTATCATTTTAAAACTGGCTTAGTATTTAGTTTTCAACTAGTATTTTTACCAATAATTTATTTTGAGATATCTAGTTTTCATAAGAATTCAATTACTTGAAAAAATCTCTTTAGTTAGTACGTTTTTATTCTCTGTATTATAAATATAATATGTCTTGTACGATATCACAAAATTTTTTTATACTAGCATATAGCCCGTCATATGACAGGATCAATAAAATTTTTAATTTTGCAAAATTGCTAAGGCAGATAAAAAAATGGTTTGTTTTTTGACTGAGAATTATCTAGTACGAGATCAATAGTTTGTACTCTCTTCATACTTATCTAAAGTTTCCGGATACTGTGAATGCAGTTTAGAATCACGTTGAATTCATTTAGAAAGATAATTCAAAGTTTCCTTAGCTAAGTCAAAATTATAGTGAAGTTCTTCCCAAATTTTTTGCCACAGTAATTAATAGAAGTAAAGGAATGAAACTGTCATTTCTACTGCACCCTGGAGGTAGATAGAATTTGTTGTTAATACATGTGAAAAAATTTTCATTGTAACAAAAATAATCGATGATTCAATTTAAAAATTATCCCATATGTACCTAATCTATTATTGAAACCAAATATTAAAAAAAAATATTGACGTAATATCTAAGTTCAGTGATAAAAAGTACGAAAATAATGTAGGTGATATTTAAATAATTTAAAATGAGAAATGATTCAATGAGATGGTTAAAGGAATGACGTCACAATGCTAGAAAAATGTTATTTTTACCTATTTATTATGTGACAAATTAATAAATTTAATCGCTTGCTCCTAACCGGGGAAGATAGAGCTTTAAATAATGGCATTAAATGCTAGAAAATGGGGGAGAGGGGGGATTTTCGGACGTTGCTAATCCTAACTCATCAAAATCCAATATGGATGCCTCTATCCCTCCCAGGTACAACCACTTCATAAATTCGAAGACAGACGGAACGATAACTTAGGCTATTATTATATAGGGGATTTCCAAACAGTAAAGTAGTTGGAATTCGAAAGAAAACAAAACTTAACCTAAATGGCAATGAATTTTCAATTTCATAAAAAAAACTTTCTTTATGCACGCACACAAAGTGTATATATATATATATATGTATATATATATGTATATATATATATATATATATATATATATATATATATATATGTGATATATATATATATGTGTATATATATATATATGTATATATATATTATGTGTTTATATGTATATATGTGTATATGTATATATATGTGTATATATATATATGTGTTTATTATATATATGTGTATATATATATATGTGTATATATATATATGTTATATTATATATATATGTATATATATTAATGTATTATATATATTGTATATATATATATGTATATATATATATATGTATATTATATATATGTATATATATATATATGTATATATATATTATATGTTTATATAATATATATGTATATATATATATATGTATATTTATATATATGTATATATATATATGTATATATATATATGTATATATATATTTATGTATATTATATATATGTATATATATATATATGTTTATATATATATGTATATATATTATATGTATATATATATATGTATATATATATATATGTTTATAATGTATGTATATGTGTATATATGTGTATTTGTATGTATATCTATATAATATATATGTATATATATATGTATATATATATATATATATATATATATATATATATATATATTCGTGCTAGTCATACATCCGTAGTGTTACAGGCTTACATAAAACGGCTTAATGGCCTGTGCGTAATTTCACTGTATAATAAAAATATATTTTTAATAGCATTAAGTCTTATAATTTAAAGTTTTTACAAGGTTTTTACAAAGTTCTTTTACAATTAATTATACTTATCCATTTGTTTCTGAACATATTGAAAAGTCCGATTTTAAAAATTCTCTGTAAATTGCGAGTTATAGACTAAACAATGTTTAGATATATGGCATATCCTGAGCTTGTTTATAATCTGGAAATCTGATGTAATCCGTGTAAAGTTAGCTGAAAAACGAGTTGCTCTTTAAACTTTGCGAGCCAGACAGGCTTAAAGAAAAGAAAAACATAAAAGTGAAAGCTGATTCAGTTGAAGGTACTACTTATGCATCTAAAGGATTTTAAGGAAATTAAGTGTATTTTATATATATTTATATATATGTGTGTCATTTTTTCATTATTTTAACTTTAAAGACTTTTTTCTAAAAACTATAATTTTCATCACTATCCATAAGATTACAAAAAATCTATTTAATCTGCTTGAAATTTTCCATCTATGAATATTATCTATAGAAAGAATTAATATTTTGTAGAAATTTTTAATATCAATAGTTTTTGATTAAAATAAAATTGAAAATCGTATGTTTTTTAATTTTTAATTATTTTTTATAATAGTTATTCATGTTAAATTTATATCTAATGCATTATATAGTGCCTATATTTCTAATCAATTAATACTAAATTAAGATTTATAAGTTAATAAAACTTAAAATACAGTACATATAGTAAATGTCTCAAAAACTTTTTTAAAATTTTGTTCTGTTAAATATGTTATATCTTTTATTTTAAAATAAAAAATATTTGCTAATCGAAAATTTTAAATTTGAAAATATTATTAAAATCTGGTAAAAGAGTTTTAAAATTTTAATTCTCTATATAATTATAGCCTAAGTTATCTGTCCATCTATCCTCAAATTTATGAAATTCGAATGGATAGAAGCATCCACATTGGATTGAGTTAGGGTTAAAAAATTTAATGTGAGTAAAGTTTATTTTCTCCTAAACTATCAATCCGATTTTAAAATAAATTGGTATAAATATGCTTCGTATCACAACAAAAAATACTTTCTTTAAAACGTTCGAAATTTTCGAGCGTTTAATGCCATCATTTTAAGCTATATTTTTCCTGGTTAAGAACAGGTGATTAAATTTATTAATTTATAACATAATAGGTAAAAATAACATTTTATTCTAGCAATATGACGTTATTCGTTTAACCATCTCATTGAATCATTTATTTTAAATTATTTAAATATCACCTACATTATTTCCATACGTTTTATCACTAAACATAGATATTGAGTAAATAAAGCTGAATGCTTCTTTTTAAGTTTCTAGGATCTGAACGTTCCAAAAAAGGAATAAAACTGTTTGTAGAAATCTAATTTCGTTTTGATCTCCACGAAAGGAAAAAAAAATCCTCATAAATGCACCACAAGCATAAAATATGCATGATTCAGAATCTGCCAATCTTCTTTTTGAGAAGAAAAAAAGATCCTTGCATATTATCCCATATCATCGAGTGAATATCTACGGATTTTAATTTTTTATGAATATTAAATCCACAGATAATTGAGTTTTTCATTTAAAGGTATAAAATAACATGCTATTGATTACCCACGTTTTATTAACGCTAGATTTACGAACCGAGCCAATTTGACTCATTAAAAATTTGATCACTATATATATAAAAAAAAACCTTAATATCACTTTTCAAAAATATACGTTGCTTTTTAGTTAAATAATAAAATATATGTAAACTTTCATTCCACTTCCCCCAAGACCCCTTCATTTCGCATTATCAAATGGGGTATACCTATTTTCACGGTTGTGATCCAATTTGACTCATAGAATTGGCCGGTCTTTCTTTTTTTTTTTAAGCTGTGCATTAACCCTTTAAAGGTCACCAAAATATATTCATGGGAATTTAATGTAATTTGTTTATAAATGTTATCTATAAGCCTTGTATATGTGTAAAATATATAAAAAAATTTACATTCCTTAAAAGTGTTTGCCTTTGAGGATACCAAATTAGGGTTTGAGAAGTGGTTTAACTGACTAACCCCTACTTTTGTACAGCTTGAACATTATGCTTTTTAAAAGTTTAGCTATACTGGAAGAACAATAAATGATAATCTTTAAACTGGTATTATAAATAAATAGCTTAACGACTTAAAAGTGTTGTTTGTACAGATACTTTTATTTGAGGTCATAAGTAATCTAAATGGATTCTGACTTC
>CM063507.1:2324837-2369837 GCA_032207245.1 Pardosa pseudoannulata | reverse complement strand
AAAATGCCATTTCTGCCGCCATTTTTATACAGGGTTTCTTAAAAGCCATGTGGTGGCGTCTCTGTTTTTGTCTTGGTGATCTTTCCGAAAGCGCCATTTTCTGCCGCCATTTTTGTTTAGCGACTTTTAAAAATGGCTTTTTTTGCTAAAGTTGCCAAGAAAAAAACATGGCGGCCGGAAGAGCGTAGATATCACATCTGTTCCCAGTTTAGAATTCCTTTTGTAGTTGAGAAATACGTGATTATCTCATGATTAGCGAAAACTTTTCAACAAATTAACACACGAATGTTTCTTATATACCTATCTCTACTAACAGGAACTAATTTGACGCATGAACGAAATAACAACACTCAGAAAGCAATGTAATTATACATTATAAAGAAAAAAACGAAAATATGAGATAATATTGAGGTTCAAAATAATATTACTCATTCAAAAAGTATTCTAGTACTTTATTTTTCAATATTCTAACCGATCAACTAAAACCTTCAAAATCTCTTCACACTTCAATTGACATTCTGTGTTTCGTTCTATCTACTGTTGCTTATTGCTTGTTTCCTTTTGATATAGCAATATCGGATAACGTATCGAAGTATTGTCAATATTGAGATCTCTTTATTTTTGTTGAGCACTGATGTACAAATCTTTACTAGTTACTTGTCTGATGCAGCAACATTATTAACACTAGGTTTACAGACGTTTCTTATCCATGTATCTCTACGATCATGCGTCAATTTACGATACATATAATAACACTCAGAAAGCAAAGTAATTATGCACTATAAATAAAAAATGAAAATGTGAGACAATATTGAGATTCACAATAATATTACCAATTCAAAAAATATTTTAGTATTTTAGTTTTCAATACACAAACCAAGCAACCAAAACCTTCAAAATCTCTTTACGCTCCGACTTCAATTGAAATTCTGCGTTTCGTTTTTTCTGCTGTTGCTTATTTCTTGTTTCATTTGATACAGCAATATCGGATAACGAATCGAAGTACTGTCAATATTAAAATCTCTTTATTATTGTTGAGCACTGATGTAAAAATCATTACTAGTTACTTGTCTGATGCAGTAACATTGTAATTTATAATGTAGTTACCAAGAAGAATATTAACACTAGGTTTACGGACGTTTCTTATCCACCTATTCTACGAACTCGCGTAAATTTAAGATACATATAACAGCACTCAGAAAGCAAAGTAATTATACACTATATAAGTAAAAAATAAAAATGAGATAATATTGAGGTTCACAATAATATTACTTATTCGAAAAATAGTCTAATATTTTATTTTTCAGTACTCAAACCAAGCAGTTAAAACCTTCAGAATCTCTTCACGCTCTGACTTATCGACATTCTGCGTTTCGTTCTTTCTACTGTTGCTTATTGCTCGTTTCATTTGAGATAACAATATCGGATAACGGATCGAAGTATTGTCGGTACATGCTTATTTATTGTTGTTCTAATCTTTGCACGAGTAGAACTAATTTAATTTAAAAAATTGTCTACATGTGAAATGGACGCATATCCGTAAACATAGATATACCACGTAGAAAATGTCAATATTTCAACACTTTAAAAAATAGACTTCAATATATATGTCAAGGCGCAGCAATAGCAGAACTCAACTCCATGGACTAGACGACTAGACTTTTACAAACTATGAATGGCAACGCGAAGAAGCGCTCCACAGAGACTGAGACAGAGCGTGTGTGTGCAGAAGAGTGAGAGTACAATGACGATTTACGATGATTTTATTCAAAACGAATTAATGTCTATTTTATGTTTAATCGTTTAATTGTTATGTTTTTCTGTTTTCAAATTAAATGTTGCTGTTTTGTGTAATATGAGAGATGTTGTTTTATCACATATATTTACCTCGTTCGATGGATAAAAGTCAATACAAGAGATAAAATAAAAATGCAAAAGGTTTTTATAATTTTCCTTATAAATTTGGTGTTCTGTTTTCGGATTAGGGCACTTTTATCTGTTATGTCTTGTTGTATTTACGAAAAAACACCTTGTGCTTGGCACTTATGTCCTCAATAGAACCTTGCGCGGTAAAACTTTAACTAACCAACCAACCAACCTTATAAATTTGGAAATGAGTCAAAGTGACTCGTCCCGTAAACTTAGTGTTAAAGGCCTTACCACAAATCCACCAGAACTGAAATAAACTGCTTGAAAATATTTCGTTGTAATGCAAGAAATCTTCACATTCTTCACCAGTAAGAAAAATCATACACTAACAAGTATATGTCGACGTGTGAAGGCCTTTACACCTAAAGCGTTATCTTTCACTAAGAACATCCCATCTCCAAAAACGTAGCAACTTGTCAGATACTGAATAATTCACTTAGTCTTGTTTAGTCTCCATTAAAAATTTCATACAGAGAGATTGCGAAAGAATGTGTGCCGACTCGTCATTCTCGTCAAACGTGCAAATTGAATCAGCCTCGCGTAATTAATTCCGCGATGGAAAGGCATTTCTCATGTAGAGGGAAGGCAATATATTTTTAATTTCTGTTTCGATGTTAACGGTGATGTAATTGGATTTCGTATGTGAAAACTGTTGGGGTTAAAATGTGCTCAGTTTTATTTTCTTTTACATTTTATGCTGTTATATAAAGAGCAAGGGTGTTTTATGTTTTTCCGGGATAACTAAAAAAACTTATTAACACATTCTGTGGGGCTACATTTCTCAGCGGAATTGTACCGGGATCGGGCGTTTTGCGAGTAAATTGAATTATTCAGTTAAATCTATATATATATATATATATATATATATATATATATATATATATATATATATATATATATAATAGTGGATAAATTTATAATAGTATCGTAAATATGAAAAATCAAATAGAAATAGTATATAGTTTTAATTTTTTCCCGTTCTGTGGTTCTGCATCGACTGATGTAAAAACTAGTTTTTGTCTAAATTTTTCCAGAATCTATGTAGTAGACAAGAACATTCTGTTTCGTTTTCCTGTATGTACCGTTATTTTTGTACCCACAAACAAACCATGTTGTTACACTATCCCGTACTAGTACGTGACCTTCGCTCAAGTATCAATCGTCAGAAAAAGTATTAGTACGTGTCCCGCATACAATGTGTTTAAAATAAATTTTACTATGATTCATTAAGATCATAATCTTTTTTTTACAGAATTTTGTTAGTGTATGTCTTCAATGCATAACGTATCATTTTAGACACCGCTGAAAAATAGCTTTTAGAATTTTTAAGTTTTCTTTGAACGAGTTTTTCCTTTTGAGAGAAGGTAGAGGGCAGTCTTATAAATAATCTACAAAAGTTTCAAGTGATTTTTGTTATTTATAAAATTTCCATTTGGATCGACATTTTATGATTTTTCGATCAGCCCACATAAATTTACTTTTTCGGTAGGTGCATAGACTGAAATCAGGACAAATTGATTTAACTATAATAATACTGTATTTTACAGTATGTATTTTACATGTAGTAAGAAATAAATCTTTTTTTCACGCAGTTTTTCCTTTTTCACAAATAGCATCCTATGATTTTCAAAGATATAGCTGATCAATAAACAAACTTTTTATTATTCATTAAGATCATAATCATATTTTTACAGAATTTTGTTAGTGTATGTCTTCAATGCATAACGTATCATTTTAGACACCGCTGAAAAATAGCTTTTAGAATTTTTAAGTTTTCTTTGAACGAATTTTCCTTTTCAGAGTAAGTAGAGGGCAATCTTATAAACAATCTACAAAATTTTGAAGTAATTTCTATTATTTTTAAATTTTTCATTTGGTTCGACACTTCCTGATTTTTTGAACAGCCCACATAAATTTACTTTTTCGGTAGGTGCATAGACTGAAATCAGGACAAATTGCTTTATCTAGTATAAAACTCCATTTTACAGTATGTATTTTACATTTAGTAAGAAATTATTTTTTCACGCAGTTTTTCCTTTTTCACAAATAGCATACTATGATTTTCAAAGATATAGCTGATCAATAGAGTGACATGATGTAGTATTCTAAGTTGTTTAAACTTCATATTAATTTTATTCTGTTCAGCCCATAATACCTTAAGATATGCTTCGATATGCAATCGGCAAAAATAACTTGGGCTTTAAAAAGTTTTCTGAGAGTGCCCAATCCCGTATTGCATCTTCTTGGAAAGGTTTATCTATAAAAAGTATCCAAAATATTTTTCATCCCGATCGTAACTGCATTTCCTCTTATGAAATTTATTTCAATTAATGTCAGCCGTTGTATAAATGATATTTCACCGTTAGCTATGGGACCCTGTTATTTTGATTGTTTAGTGCTGCTCAGAATGTTATGTCTTGGTATATGGGTAATAATAAAATATGATGTAATATATATAGTAAAATACTTGAGTTTATTTTAATATCATGCTTAAATATATTTTTGTTGTTCGAGCTGAAGGAATAAATGTTTAGTCAGTGAAAACAACTGCGTTTACATATGTCCACACCACACGCATATGACGCTGTGGATTATTCAAATTAGTTAAAATTTAAGTTAATATAAAAGTTATATTGTAAGTATTAAGTACAAAAATATAAAATTTCCCGATAATATACCTATCTAATATTTTATAAGCTTGTCTATCCTGTGATATACAATGAACTATTTTAAGCGAAAAAAAGTTTGGTGTAACATCTTGTATTTATATTTTTCAGTTAGACATATGAAATTTAAAGATTTATACCTAATATATCCAACAGAAGTAGCTAATCTCCTTGATAGCCCGAGCCATTTTTCAAAATTTGAAATTTTTCGCGAGCCGCAATGAAATACGTATTTAAATGATATGCAAAAAAGGTTCATTGAATGTCATTTGGAAGTTCATCCTTAATTTTTCAAGGACATTTTTGAATTGTCGATGATTTTTTGCATTTGTTCGAATATAATTTACGATGTGTTACGCTGTTTTCGTAACATCAGGATATTTTAAATATTTTGTAACGAGATGTTCTAGGTGAATTATGCAATGAATCGGTATGAATTGTGTAATTTGTGAATCATCTCTTAAAAGCCCAAAAAGACCGATTTTTTTTTACTCAGCACTGCTAGAGCTTCATCAGTTGTAATAATTTTTAACATATAACTCAAAAATGAAAAGAGAATACAGGTACATTTATCGAGAGCCACAAAAAGTCCTTCAAAGAGCCGCATGTGGCTCGCGATCCGCAGGTTGGTCACTCCTGGTATATAATATAATTTAGGGTTTCTCAAAATGTGTTAAACTGAACCCAAGAGTTTCTTGCATTTTTATACACCATCGAAACTTAAAAGAATATCAGAGAATTAATTCTCTAATTTTTTCCTATCTCTTACACAGAATTAATAAGTGTGTTGTAATGTACTTACAACCTATACACCAGTGTTCGTTACAAGGGGGAAATACAGAAAGAATATAATACTTTATATTGAGATTCAGACATTTATTCTGTACATTCATTTACAAATAGATCCTTGGTTATCATATATCATAATCATCAATTATTCATGTCTTATATTTACACTATAATTATTACAATTCTATCACACTGTTAAATTATTAAAAGAGGCCTAAGTTAAGTGACTGTAAATATTATTTTATCTTTACCTATATTAAAGGCACAGGGGAGCAGGCAGGGGCTTTCCTCACGCAGTGTAGGTCAGGGAGCACGGAATGAGTTGGTGAGGGTGAGCGGGGCGGTGCTGGTCCTTCAGTGGGTCCGAATGATCAGTAAGGGACTTTCCTCCAGTGGTGTCTGTCCGGGCGCACGGACGAGTTGGTGCTGGTGGATTCTTGTCCCACTTCTCTCGAATCCCGACATCAATTCCTCTCCTTAACTTCGTTTCCAAACTCCTCACCTCAGTCCCAAAGCCCCTTTTTTCTTCCTATCCAATCGCTTCTTTTCGGGAAATTTTCCCACATCTGTATGCCCTTCGGAAGTGCAGGTGGGCTCATTAAAGTAGCCCCTTTTGTGCAAGCTGACATTACTTTTTAGCCCCTGCTCCCATAACTCACGGTTACATCTCTGTGCGAGCTTGACCGTTACGCTGCCATTCCGTGATCTATACCTTCTCTGCAGGGGTCCCTAAACTTGACGTGAACAATTGGAGTCCTAAATTCCTCTAGGAAAATCTCCCACAGCTGTGCATGCACGTGCAGATCACCGTGGGAAAGTACCTCGGTACAAAGAGTTACTAATACTCCTGAATAACAACAATAAGATACAAAAAATGAGTCTTTCCAAATGAGTGTTTCAACCCTTTTGTGAGCTCTTTATTTCTAGCACAACATTTTCAAACTTGCAAAAACATAAGTGTTAATTATATTCACTTGATCAAACGATATATGAGAGCAAAAACTCAAGCGGGAATCAGTCTTCCCATCCTTATAATAGCAAAATCTATAAAATCCCCTATATAATAATAGCCTAAGTTATCTGTCCGCAAATTTATGAAGCGGTTGGACCTGGAATGGATACAGGCATCCATTCAAAGCGAATAAAGTTTATCTTCTCCTAAACTATCGATCCGATTCTAAAATAAATTTGTATAAATAGGCTTCATATCACAGCAAAAAATACTGTCGTCTTTAAAACGTTCGAAATCCACCCCTTCGCCCCTTTTCGAGAGTTTAATGCCGTTATTTCAAGCCCTATTTTCCCCGGTTAAGAGCAGGCGATTAAATTTAACCATTTATCACTTAATAAATAGGAAAAATAACAATTTTTTCTAGCATTGTGACGTCATTCCTTTAACCATCTCATTTAATCATTTCATATTTTAAACTATTTAAATATCGTCTACACTATTATAATATCTTTTAATACTGAACTTAGATATTGAAATGATTTTCTTTTATATTTGGCTTAAATAATAGATTAGGTACATATGTGATAATTTTAAATTGAATCATCGATTATTTTTTGTTGCAATGAAAATTTTATCATCGGTATTAACAATAAATTCTTTTCATATAAGTCTAGGAGTCTATTTCACGGACTACTAAATATCTAACTTTTAATTTATATATATTTGGAAATTAAGAAGTTTGTTCGTTTGTGTGTTTGTTATACATAACCACACGGTTTGACTAAATGAATTCAATGTGATTCTAAACTGCATTACAGGATCGGGAGACTCTAGAGGAGTATGACGATAAATAAATTATTGGTGAACCAGTTAATTCTCAGCCAAAAAACAAACCTTTTTTTACCTGCCTCATTGGGTACTTAACAGTTCTGGAATATTAAAAAAATTTAATGTCATATGATGGGCTATATGCTAGTATATTATAAGGGTTTTGTGCTTCCCACAGGTGTATTTTTCTAAAATCATGTAGGAAGTAATCTTCCCACGGCAGTCGAAAGGGTTACCAAGCGTTTGTTTATGCTTTATAAGATATGTAAAAATAAAGTGCGGGTCTCTTTGGCCTAGTATGTGTACACCGCTGATCTAATAAACTGACTTACCTCTCTGACTCCCATGCTGGAAGAATTATTTTTGGTCTCTTGAGATACACGAATTGTTCGAAATCTTTTGTTCGCTTTTCATCTAGAGATGTGAATAGTTCTTCGTTGCTAAGCTCCAAATAGCATAGAAGCAGTTTTGCTATTAGTATTATTTGATTATACACTTTCGCCTTAATAAGTATCAATAAATACGAGTAAAACAGTAAACCAAAGAGAATTCGGAGGTTAAATTATGGTAAAATATTACAGTTTTATTACATCTTCACTTTCCTGTGCGAAGTAAAGGAATTTTTGCAATCGCGAAAAAAGTTTGTGTTCATATTTTAAAAGAAATACTCAATCTGACCATTCCTGAATTAATTATAAATAATCTAGGTTTTACACCTGTAATTTCGTATAAGTAAATTTTGAGTTTTTAAATAACCATTGTAGTATTCTTGACTTAATTTTGGCGGATTTTAACATTTTAGTTCAAACGTATCTTACATATACAAAAATAATTAGACTTAGAGGTCTGAAATTTTATAACTTTATGTTTGGGTCTCATGAAACACCTTCACCTCCAGTACGGACTTTAATGTATGGAATGTATAAAAATTTTAAATTTTATAAATTTCTCAAAATTGAAAATTTAAATATACCATACGGAATAATTTAAAAATACATTAAAAGAGGCTTATTGTGTTTGAGAGATTTTTGTAATTGAAGACGTATGTCCACAACAAACGGTTATGAAAATAGCCGTCAAAGACCTTTTTTACTGTGTGTGTGTATGGGGAAGGGAAAGAAAGAGTGTGTGAGAGAAAATAGTGAGAAATGAGTGTAGGAGAGAAAGATAGAGCGAGAAAATAAAAATGTTAGAACTATAGCGAACGAGAGGAAAAGCGTGGGTTAGAAACATTTAGAGAAAGAGAAAGAGAGAGAGTTTGAGATATAGTGAGATAGAGATACTGAGAGAAAATAATGAGAAATGCGTGTAGGTGAGAAAGAGAGAGAGAAAAAAAATGTTAGAACTATAGCGAGCTATAGGAAAAGTGTGGGTTAGAAACATTTAAAGAAACAGCAAGAGAGAGAGAGTTTGAGATATAGTGAGATAGAGATACTGAGAGAAAATAATGAGAAATGCGTGTAGGTGAGAAAGAGAGAGAGAAAAAAATGTTAGAACTATAGCGAGCTAGAGAAAAAGCGTGGGTTAGAAACATTTAGAGAAACAGCAAGAGAGAGAGTTTGAGATATAGTGAGGTAGAGGTATTGAGAAAGAGTGAATAGAAAGAGTGGCAGCGAGCGAGACCCAGTGAGATACAGTGAGATGGAGACAACGAGGTAAAATAGATTGGAACAAAAGCGAGGAAAGAGGGAGAGGGAGGTTGGAGGGGGGAGTGCTAAAGAAAGGGAGTCAGAGAGAGGGAGATATAGGAGTAAGAAAGTGAGGTAGAGGAAGTGGGAGCGAAAAATATAGAGAGGGGATAGATAGATGGGGAGATAGATATAGCGATAAAGGGATATAGAGAGCAAGGAAGATGGGTAGAGATGAATATTTATATATATAGAGAGAAAAAGTAATAGAGAAAGAGGAGGAGGAGATTTTGGAGTAGGAAAGCGATGTAGAGGAAGTGAGAGCAACAGGTATAGAGGGAGGAGGGGGATAGATGGAAAAATATAGAGACATAGCGAGAAAGAGATAAAGAGAGCTAGGATGACATAGAGACGGAGATTATAGAGAGGGAAAGAGAAAGCACTAGAGAAAGTCAGACAAAGGGAGAGATGGGAGTAGGAAAGCAAAGTAGAGGAAGTGAGAGAGTGAAAGATAGAGGTGGGATAGATAGATGGGAAGATATAGTGAAAAAAGGATAGAGAGAGAGAGCAAGGAAGATGGAGATTTAGAGAGAGATGGTGGGAGAAGGAGAGAAAGAGTCAGAGGAAGGAGATTTTGGAGTAGGAAAGCTATGAAGAGGAGATGAGAGAGCGAGAGGAACAGAAAAAGGGGGATAGATAGATGGAGAGATATATAAATAGCAAGAAAGAGATAGAGTAAGGACGAAGTAGAGATGGAGATTAGAGATAGGTAGACAGAAAGCGCTAGAGAAAGTCAGAGCGATAGGTGTAGGAAAGCGAGGGAAAGGTATAGATAGAGGGGAGGTAGATAGATGGAGATATATATACATAGCGAGTAAGGGATAGAGAGAGTAAGGGCGACAGAGATGGAGATTAGAGATAGGGAAACAAAGTGCTAGAAAAAAGCCAGAGCGATAGGAGTAGGAAAGCGAGGGAGAGGTATAGAGGGGAGGTAGATAGATGGAGAGATATATAAATAGCAAGAAAGAGATAGAGTAAGGACGAAGTAGAGATGGAGATTAGAGATAGGTAGACAGAAAGCGCTAGAGAAAGTCAGAGAGAAGGAGCAATAGGAGTAGGGAAGTGAGGGAGGGGTATAGATAGAGGGGGAATAGATAGATGAAGTGAGATAGAGATATAACGAGAGAGCAAGGATGAGAAAGGGAGCGGCAGTGGGGGATAGAAAGAGGCGGACTGAGGAAGAAAATTAATAAATCCGTCTTTCGTTAGACTCCATTTAGAAGCTTTCTAAATCGAAAGAGAAGGAATGTATATAAGCGAATCAATCTCGTAGGGCGTGCAAGTTGAATTAGACTCGCGTAATTAATTCTGCCATGGAAAGGTATTTTTCGTGCAGGTGGAAAGTGAAATGGGGATAAATGTATTTTTAATTTTTCTCTACGTTAATTATGACGTAATTGGATAAAGTATGTCCTGCATGTTTGGGCTGAAAAATTCTTTTATGAAAGTATTGCGTCCATGGAAATTCCCGTGTGTCTTATTTAGTTTCCGGCGAAATAATTATTTTTGTTCTCTTAAGCTTAGGAAATTGTTTTAAATCTTTTTTTCTCTTTCCGTAAAGAGATTTGAATGTTTCATCAGTCCTAAGCTCCAAATAGAATTAGAGTAATTTTACTTTCTTGTATTATTGGATTGTTAGGTTTGCACTTTAATCAAGTTTAAGAAATAAGAATAAAAATTATTCAACCGAGGATGTCGAGACTGAACGATGAAAAATTACGGGTGGCAAAAAGGAGATTTGCTTTATTTTCTATTTGAATGCCTAAATCATTCCTGAATAAATTTTGCAAGTTTTAATATTACGTCTGTATGGACAAGGAAACTTTTAGCCATTTTGGCCTTTTCCGAACTAGGTGTGACTGGTTTTCTTTTGACGTCATTACATACGTATCTCGCATAATTCAAACTATTAGCTGTAGAAGATCAAAAGTTTTTATGTTGGGTTGTTATAACATCTAATTGCAAACCTTTCCTTCGCACTATATAATGAAATTTGAAAGTGGAGTATATAATGAAATCTTCTTTGAATATTGGTGACAGTGTACAAATGGTAATTCTAATGTTACATTTTATTATTATTAAAGTTCCAAATATTGTTTTATAAAAATGTCAATGTAAACCGCTCCTGCGTTTGGTTCGAGTTAGGGAAACAGTAAGCAAGAATCATCTCCTAGACCTCTTGCATTTTCTATGGTTAACACCAACGACACAAAGTTATATACAATATTTACACCTACATCGCCGGCGTACTACACTCAGCCTCTCTGGCGAGCATCCCTCTCTCAGGTCCCTTTTTTATTCTTTTTTCTTTCTTTCGCGCTTCTCCCCCGGCTCTGCCGAACGATAGCAGAATGGTTAGGGTGCTGGCCTTCGGTTCCAGAGTTCGTGGGTTCGAATCTCACTGTGACATGGATGTTCGTAGCAATGCGGAATCGGCTTTAAACTGTAGGATCCGGTCTCATTAGCCCTCGCGTTGCAAAAAATAGACTGTAGATCACCAAACCAAACCAAACCAAACCAAACCAAATCTCCCCCGGCTCTTGTTTTGGTCGAGGTCACCCCCTGATTCGTCCTCCTCCGGGACAAACTAAAACAAGGAATGGTCGGCCGGTGACGAGGGGACTTTACAGTCAACATATCAAGTAATTACACTGAGGTGCATAATTGAAAAATGATAAGCCGTAAAATATCGAAATATTTTATTTAAGACTAAACATAGAAATTAACGGCGGTATGTGGAACACGTACTAGTAAATTTTCGGACGATTGATACTTGAGCGCGGGACACGCAGTAGTACGGGTTAGTGTAACGACATGGTTTGTTCGTGGGTACGAAAATAACGGTATATACAGGAAAACAAAGCCGAATGTTCTTGTCTACTACATACATTCTGGAAAAATTGAGACAAAAACTAGTTTTTACATCAGTCGATGCGGAACCACAGAACGGGAAGGTTGATTAGAAAAATCAGTTTAGATTTAAAATTTACTTTTTATTTATCCTTGCGAAAATGGTATATATATATATATATATATATATATATATATATATATATATATATATATATATATAAATATATATATATATATATATATATATATATATATATATATATATATATGTTTATTTGTCTATATATTTGTTTATATATTTCAATATAAAATACGAAAAGTTGGTTAAAAAATGAAATAATTTTCGATCTATTGATATTTAACTGAATAACTAAATTTAAGCGCAAAACGCCAGCTCCCGGTACAATTCCGCTGCGAAATGTACCCGCACACAATGTGTTAAGAATCCTTTAAATCTAGTTCTGCTACTTCTCTTTTGAGTTTAGTCTGCACTTTATATAACTGAATAATTCAATATAATATTGGTTTATATGTGTAGACATGACACAAAAACAATTACCCGTTAAAATATTTCAATTTTGTATTTAGGACTATAACATTGGGTTATGCACGTCACTTTTTGATTGCAATCTGCACTCTATATAATGAAATTTCCTATGAATGAAGAAAACAATGTGAAATGATAATTATAATAATGCTTTTTATGAATAAAGTTCAAAATGTTGTTTTATAAAAATGTCGATATAACAATTAACTATGCTGTGGTGTATAGCTAAAAAATGATTAACCGTAAAAGATCGAAATCGTGAATTTATGCCTATAAAATGTAGATGTGCTTCTTCTCTTTTGATTGCAATCTACATTTCATATAACGAAATATTTCAATACAAAGTATATTTAAGTCTCACTTTAAAACAGTTAGCCTTAAAATCTTGAAATTTTGTATTTAGGACTATTAATTATAAATTTTGTATTTAGAACATCATGTTGTTTACGTATCTTTCTGTTTGCAATCTACACACTATATGATGAAATCTCCTTTGAATGCTGAAAACAATGTAAAAATGATAATTCTAATTAGGCATTTTTATTATTAAATTTTCAAATACTGTTTTATAAAATATCAATATAGCGAGTAATTACGTTTTGGAGCAAAACTGAAAAATGATTGGCCATTAAAGATCGAAATTTTGCATTTAATCTAGTTGTGGTACTCCTCTTTTGGTTGCAATCTGCTCTTTAAATAACGAGATATTTCAATACATTGTATATTTATAAGTATAGTCATGACCCAAAAACAATTAGGCTTCAAATCATGAAATTTCATGTTTAGGACTATAACAACTTGTTATGCACATCTCCATTTGAGGGCAATCTACACTCTAATAATGAAATCGTCTTTGAATGTAGAAGACAATTATAAATAATTATTGCATTTTTATATTATTAAACTTCCAAATATTTTTTTATGAAATTGCAATTTTTAAAAGATTACTTTTACAATAAAACTCTCAAATCATTACACTCTTAATATTGCTCAAAATATCTGTAATAAATTTAATATTGTTATAAAGTTTTCTCTTGTCACAAGATTCCCTACTGGTAAAATAAATGTTAAAATTATCATTAAAATTAGCTTTTTATTTTAAAAATTGACAATTTGTTTACAACTAAAAAACATGTAATTGTAATTTCAGCGCTTTGTTTAATAATTAAATTCCGATGACCCGTTTTACGTGCTAGTCTCGTTTTAGGACTATTTTAGTTCAACACCTGTTTATTGCATTTTGACATTAACTATAATTTGAGATTTTTTAATGTCGTATGTATAAAAGGAAATGAGGGGAAAATTGTGTATAATTCATTTTACTTGTTAATTTTTGTATTTTGGACTAAAGCATTTAGTTATGCAAGTCTCCTTTTGATTGCAATGTACACACTATGTAATGAAAATGCATTTTAATGTTGAAGACAATGTGCAAATGATAATTCTAATGTTGCATTTTTTGTTGTTAAAGTTTCAAATATTGTTTTATAAAAAAAATATCAGTATAATGGGTAGGAACAAAACTGTAAAGGTTGGTCCTTAACCGTTTCAGTGCTGAGAAGCACGATCGCCCTTCTCTTGTTTTGTCCCGAAAATGAGGAGACGTTGCTGTTAATTAGCATAATTTTCCCATCTATTGAGAGCAGTTGAATACATATCAATCGCAGTTTGTATTCGTTTTAGTCAATTGTGATTTTTAATAATACAAGAATTAAAATAAAACACAGTGGTAAGTAGTAATGCAGTAGAGCCGTGGATTGTAGTACGGTAGACAAAATGAGTGTGTTTTATTTATTTATTTGTAGTAAAAAAACTTTTCGTTGTTGTATAGAAATTAGAAACTGTTTTCACTTTCTCAACAAGTGTTATACTGATCATTATTGATGCTATTGACGAGGAATGGTTAGCAAGCAAAAATACCAAAGGAAGACTAACAATAAGTACAAAGTTTTCGTTAGAAAAATTGCCTGGGAGAAACTTGCGACAATGTGATGTATGCAGTAAAAAAAAATGGTAATGTAATTAGACGATCCAACTTAATTTTCTTTATATGTAAAAAAGGAATTCATGGAATTTGTGCAGCAAAACATTCTTATAATAAGTGAGAATAAAGAATATTTTTGTTGGTAAAAATTACTTGTTACATAATAAGTAGTGTTGATTATAACAATTTCTATTGTTCTCAAAAAACATTACTACGCATTTCATTCCGCACTATTAGCATATATATATATATATATATATATATATATATATATATATATATATATATATATATATATATATATATATATATATATATATATATACTCGAAAAAAATATGAGACTATATATGAAGACTATATGTATGTGATGCTATCTTCTCACAAACCACTGAAGGCTGATTTGATATTATTTTTTGACCATTTAAATTCCAAAATTATAATAAGTAATACAAGAAATTGCAAGAAAAATAAATTACAAGAAATAATAATCCCAAAAATGATTTGTGGTGACTTATATTGATTATATTCACCAATATCAATCCAGAACTACACTTTTACTAGAACTATACTTTTACTACAGTACTTTCACTTTTTAGTACTTTCACTTTTTTTAACATTTTTTATTATTTTTTGTACTATACTTTTCCGATCCTGAAATATAATTTTTCAGAGTTAAAATCATGTCTGATTTTAACTCTGGGGGGGGATGTGTGTGTGAGTGAGTAAAATGTGGAAGAAATGACTTAAGTATCAAATGGGTTAATACTACCTATGGATTTATGATATATATTGGCCAGAGAGACACGTTGGCTAGAGTAAAACGACTCGCCGATGAAGCACTTTGTGAAAAAAGCTAATCGGTTCAATGGGTTATTACTACTTATAAAATTATGATACATATTGGCGAGGAAGACAAGTTGGCTAGAGTAAAACGACTCGCCAACGAAGCACTTTGTGAAAAAACCGAATCCGTTCAACAGGTGAATCCCCACGACTGAAAGGACGTTCGTGCTTCCAGGAGAAAATTCATCCCGCCGGAGCATTTATTATTTAATTTTGCCACCCCTTTAGGGACAATACAATTGTATTAAAAGACAGTGATGACACAGTTTCGCAACGCTTTGTGTATAATTAAATTCCGACATCCTGTTAGATTATGTGTCGGTCTCCATTTAGTCGATTGCATTAGTTTGAAACACCTGTTTATGACATTGTGCCATAAACTATCATTTTTTGATAGTTAGTGTTGTGGGTGTTAAACAAAACGAGAGAACAAGAGAAGTAGTAAATAATTGTTTTACTTGTTGACAGTTATGCAATTCGAGATATTAACAGTTGGATTCGCAGAGGGTCTTGAAAAAACACTGTCGAATAATTCCAAATATACTACATTTAATAATAATTACGATAATTAGTTTTAAATTATGTGGACGTGTCATATATCTATAATAAAAACGTTGTATACTTTTCATAATTAAAATTTTAATGTCTGCAAAGAGTTATTCCTCGTCCTGTATTTCTTTTTAAGCAAATGCATTCGTTTTATTTTGTGACAAAAATAGTCTGATATTTTAGACAAGAGAATTTTAACTTAAAGCAAACGTTGAGAGGGGATATTTTGACAGAATACCCGTTTAGCAATGTAGCCAGAGAAACGAGGGATGGCTTTGCTTACTAAATGCCTACGGCACAAAGGGACATAGAAAAAAATAATTCTAGTCAAGCTCTCCTGTCAGATTCTGTTTAGATATCGGATCTGTTATACAGAACACCCTATTTTAAAGACATAAATGTCTACCCCATAAATCAGACGGAATTACCAATTTTTTTTTAATAAAGTGTGAGATGATGGATGCGTCGTCAACGTGATGCCGGCACGAGCATCAGATTGCATGGGAGGCACCGATTATTTGTTTTACTTAAACCCTAAATAAATTCTTTAGAAGCAAAGTTGAGTTTTAAGCCTCAGATGCTCTAAAAGTGAAAAATGTCGAATTCAAACTCGATGTGATCAGAATGGAATGAGGTCACGATAGTCACGGATTACATCCTGAAAATAAATGTAAAATCGCATAAAATGGAATATATCCCATTAAGCGAAATAAATAATTGAAAAGGGTAGTTTTAAATCTGTCTTTTTGTAAGCAATAGTTCTTTTTTTACTGCTTGTAAAGAGATTTTTTAAATTAACGTTATTTTTTTCATAGTTTTATAAAGTTGGGAAAATCAGTACAGTTCTAATGTTAAAGTAAATTAGTAGAAATCTAATATCAACCAATCTAATATTTTAATGTAAAGTAATATAAAAAAATGCAAGAAATATTAAGTGGTGATATTTCAATTCAAGTGGTGAAATTAGTTCAATTTAAGGGATGATGTTTGGGGTTGGAAGCTTCGTACATTTCTAATATTTCAAAGTAATTGGAAATATTAGATTAGTTAGAAATAAATAATTGAAAAGGATAGTTTTAAATCAATCTTTTGTAAGCAATAGATCCTTTTTTCCAGCCTGTAAAGAGACTTTTTAAATTAACGGTATTTTTTTCATAGTTTTATAAACTTGGGAAACTTTGTACAGCTCTAATATTTCAAAGTAGATTGGTAGCAATCCAATATCAACCAATCTAATATTTTAATATAAAAGTAATGTAAAAAAATTCAAGAAATATTAAGTGGTGATATTAGTGGTTGGAAACTTCGTACATTTCTAATATTTCAAAGTAATTTGAAATATTAGATTGGTTAGAAATAAATAATTGAAAAGGGTAGTTTTAAATCGGTCTTTTTGTAAGCAGTAGTTTTTTTTCCTGCTTGTAAAGAGACTTTTTAAATTAGTTTTTTCTTATACTTTTATAAACTTAGGAAACTTTGTATAGCTCTAATATTTCAAAGTAAATTGGTAGTAATCTAATATTTCAGTGTAAAAGTAATGTAAAAAATGCAAGAAATATTAAGTGGTGATATTATTTCAATTCAAGTGGTGATGTTTGTGACTGGAAGCTTCGTACATTTCTAATATTTCGAAGTAATTTGAAATATAGATTGGTTAGAAATAAATAATTGAAAGGGGTAGTTTTAAATCCCTCTTTTTGTTAGCAATAGTTCCTTTTTTCCAGCTTGTAAAGAGACTTTTTAAATTAACGTTATTTTTTTTCATAGTTTTATAAATTTGGGAAACTTTGTAAGTTCTAATATTTTAAAGTAAATTGGTAATAATCCAATATCAACCAATCTAATACTTCAGTGTAAAAAAAATGTAAAAAAAAATTCAAGAAATGTTAAGTGGTGATATTAGTTTATTTCAAGTGGTGATATTAGTTTACTTCAAGTGGTGATAATAGTTTATTTCAAGTGGTGATATTAGTTTACTTCAAGTGGTGATATTAGTTTATTTCAAGTGGTGATAATAGTTTATTTCAAGTGGTGATAATAGTTTATTTCAAGTGGTGATAATAGTTTATTTCAAGTGGTGATAATAGTTCAATTCAAGTGGTGACATTAGTGTTTGGAAACTTTGTAAATTTCTATTATTTCAAAGTAATTTGAAATATGAGATTTTTTAATAATGAATTACAGAAAGATGAAACTTTCCGTACACAATTTGTTAAGGTCTTTTCCGAACTCCTACGAACAACCATGTCACAGTGGGATTCGAACCCATGAACTAAGGTTCCGTAGATCAGTGCATTAATTATTCGGCAAACGTTTCGCCCAAACACGGTAGATCTTCGGCAATCTCGTGCCTCGAACCTGCAACCTTCCAGTTACGGCATCCCTGCCTTTGCCGACTGAGCTACAACTGCTTATATTTCATGTAAAAATATTATAAATTCTCATAATAAAAATTCGGTTAAAAGTAAAATTAATCTTTCTTTATCCCCTTTAATATTTCAATGCTTTGAATTTTGAGTAATTTCTAAGACTACGCCATTTATAAGGTGTTTGCATATTCGTTTATATTTGTACAGCACTCTAAAGCATCAATTTTATATGAAGTCAAAATTTAATCCAATCCCCTGTTTGAAAGGCTGAGATTTTTCCTCTACTGGGAATGCCCGTATAAAAAAGTTTTTTTGTGTGAGTTACCTTGTACAAACAGGGTGGTGTAATAAGAGAAGGTATCACGTCATAGATTCTTCTATCAATGTAACCTAATCAATAACCGTTAAATCTCTCGAGAATGATCCCATATAGCACGTGGCTGCAATTAAACGGGGCCTCAGCAAACGATTCCGCAGCATGTGGTGTTAGGTGGGGGTTCGTGGAGAGACGAGGGGAGAGACGTCCGGTCTCTCCGCAAAGGTGAAAACCCTTCGGGAATTAAGACTCAATACTTAGCTAATAGCTGTGTAACGATCGGAAACTTATTTTCGGATTGAAAACGAGTTCCAAAGTCATTCCGGAGCGTCCAGGACAACGCCTGATCACTGACTGGTACGCCTTCTATATTTCTGAAATAGCGTGGAAGAATTAATTTAATATATCCTTGCAGAATATCGTCGGGATAGTTGTCTGCAAGGTCATAAAGTTATGAATATGTTTAAATGAAATACTGTGTGTATCACTCCGGAACTACTAAGCATATTGACTCTTTTAAATTTTGTTTTGTGTAACAATTCTATGATTAAATTGGGATATCTTTTTTAATCGAGATTTAAATTCTATATTTTTTTGTAATTATCAGAAACTTTCTAGAATAGTAATTTGTTAGTGACAATTTCAAATGTTTGCTAAGGTGTGCGATGCTCAGTTTATTATATGAAAAAAGAAATTCAGTTAGTGTTTGCCTGCACATCACTTAAAAATATTGAATTCATTAGGATGTGACATTTTTTAAAGTTCTTCCAAATATTTAAGTGTTTAGTAATTGTTAAATTTCACGAGGTTTTTTACTAGTGTTTTTTAAATTTTTTAGTTTAAAATATATATATATATATATATATATATATATATATATATATATATATATATAATATATATATATAAGGAAAATTCTTAGGGGTTTTCAAATCTTAAATCAAGGGTAAAAATTCCCGCGTCATTTTCCATTCCCCTTTTTAACCCCTAACCTAAATTGACCACTGGGGCTACAGGTTACGCCCTCAGAAAAGGGCCTGGCCAATTATAAACCTATTTAACCATTAAATTAAACTGAGTAATACATATTATAGTTTCAATAATTTTCCAGCGTATTAATGTAAATAACTTGCCAATTTTTTTATTTATTATCACATGTATTATGTCTTTGTAATTTGTCTTTATTGTTCCAAAACTTATAATATGTATTTTTATTTTGTGTATAATTATGTATGTAATCATCAGTTACTTATTTTTCTACATAATTTTTTTTTTGTAAAATTTTATTTAACGGAAAGGTTCTCACTTCGTTCACCCCTTTCTTTTTGCCCGGGGAGGATATTGTAAGAAAAATTCTCAGGGCTTTTCAAAACTTAAATCAAGGGCTAAAAATTTCCGCGTCATTTTCCATTCCACTTTTTAACCTCTAACCTAAATTGACCACTGGGGCTACAGGTTACGCCCTCAGAGAAGGGGGCTAACCAATTATAATCCTACATGGCCCTAGCGGACAATTTAGGAAATTTCCAAATAAAAAGGAGATACACACTGTCGGAGACAGATTTTTCTAGATATTTTTCCACAGATGTTGACCTAGGTGTTACGTGTGTTGCACATAGAACATGCTAGCTGACCCTTCAGTTTGTCCTGTCCCTATGATGAAGGGGGAACCCGTTCTTCAACGTTATCTTAATAAAGGTCTTTAGCTGAAAAGGTATCATTTTTATGGTCATGACTGCAACCCCCATCGAGAAGTCCGTATCATTAATATATATATATATATATATATATATATATATATATATATATATATATATATATATATATATAGCGAGAGAATTAAAAATAAATAAATAAAACACCATCAAAATTAATCCACCGATCACATTGAATTAACCTTTTGAAAGTGACCCTCTGAAGAACTAATTCATCTGTGGGACATATGCTGTCCCAGCCTCTATGAAAAGGTTAAGCACCTATTATATTTACTTGCCAGGGCTTGCTGGTCAAGGAGAATCCTAGAAATCTAGCTTATTGAAAAATATACAGCCAGGCCATTCAATAGAAAGATCGCGCAGTTGCTATCGGAACTTAAACTTTTGAGTTAAGAGAACGGCATATTACTCTTTCAAAGGCAGAACACTTAATGAACACAAAGAACATTTTTCTATTACAGAGTTGAGCCCCAAAGCGAGATGCGGAAATGAAATTTTCCCAAGACAGACTTCTTTAGTCAGCGTTATTAACCTCTTACCGTGCCTGCTCGAGTTAACTCGAGCACGCTAAACTGGCCAAACTGTGCACACTCGAGATAATTCGAGCGGCGGTGTACTTTGTTTCTATAATTTTTCACATTCGAATGCAATCGAGAATTGAAAATAACAATGTGAAAGAAAAAAAATTATCGTTTTATTGATATTTATCATTTACATGGGATTGTAAACTATAACACTTACTTATTCAAATATAAAATATATTTTTTCTACTTAAAAGTATACTGATGAGTTTTTTACTGATAATAATGTTTATTCTGAAATAGGAATTCGAAATGAAAGAAAAAAGTCGATGTGCGTGTAATATTACAATATTCGACTATTTTCTGCAATCTTATCAAAATAAAAAAAAATTGCAGTAAAAGTTTCATTTTTTTAATTTTCTGGCAAGACAACGTTCTAAATTGTGTTTTTTATATTAAAAAATATTTATTTTTTTGGCCGGCCTTTTTCAAAAAACAGTCTAAGGGGTTAACAGTCAGACCGGAACTTTGATTATCCTAGGAGTGAGCTATTTTATTAAGACAACTGGAAAATATGGCGAGTGGGAAGGAGGCAAAGAACATTTTGGGCAATGGGTTGGAAGAATTTTAAGTCAGACACTCCTTTAGATGTTTTGTGGCTAGTAAAATATATTTGAAGGAATAAGAATGGGAAAGAGGAGAATTTGTAAGAGATATTAAAGTGTAATAATTTTGATATATTACATAAATGTATATTGAGGTTAATATTAAAAATTAAATCAGCAATTTTTAAAATTTCTCAAATTAAAAAAAAATATTTAATTTGTCCAAGAGATTTTTTTCCTTTCTCAAAACCCTTATATATGTAATTTTAGTTTATGCAAAATATGTAATGAAAAAACCTTAACCATTTGCCTGTAATGTATATCACATATGATTAACATACCTATTGCTTTATATGCTTGTATATCACATGTGATACGCAATGAACTATATTTAAGGGAAAATAATTGTCTTAGTCTTAATTTAGCTTAACGTTTTCAGTTAGACTGATGAAATTTAAAGCTTTATATCTAATGTACATAATATTTTTTGTCAGCCAGTGGGTTAAGTTAGAAAAAGTCCAAAATGTAACAAGTCTATAAAATAAACAGTTATTTATAGACTAAAGAGCATTTACTGTTACAGAAGAGTTTCGCTCTTTTGAAATCTCATTTCTCAATATTGTTTTTATCGAAGACTTTCGAGAGGAATCTATGCTTCAGGAAAAAAAATTATTTAACAATTAGTGATTTAGAGAAAATCGTATTAAAACTAAATTTGGTAAAAAAAAAATTTAATGTCTGCATAACGTCTTAGACCTCCAAAATGTGAGAGATAAACAATAAATTTTATTCGAAAATATGGAAAAGCATGAATCCTTTTTTAATTTTGAAAATACTAGGAAAATCGTAAGCCAGTCGTAATTTCTCAAGTTTCCTCCTAAACAGCTGTTGCTTTCGTAGTAGCTATAGGGTCCTGACCGTAGAAACAGTTTTACAGGCAAAGTTAAATTTACTTCCCAATACAAATGTAAAAAATTCATAAAATGATTTAAGGTTCGATTGTATTTGCTTATTAGATAAAGTATCCAAAATTCGTTGACTCAAAAAATGTGTGTATATATGTATGTAATGATATATATATATATATATATATATATATATATATATATATAGATATAGATATAGATATAGATATAGATATAGATATATAGATATATATATTGATATACATATTTAAAATCAAATTCATGTAGTTTTAAGTATGCAGTAGATATTTTCTTTCTATGAAATAAAAACAATTGCATGGCAATGCTATATCAGTGCATACATACATACACACACACACACACACACACACACATATATATATATATATGTACACACACTTTACATACATATATACATATATGTATGTAGATACATACAAACTACATACATACACTAATGATACATACATACTACATGTATGTAGTATGTTTGTATTTTTTGCAATGTGTATATATATTATATACACTTTATATACATATATATACACTATGTATAATGTATTGATATATGTATAGCATTGTCATGCAATTGTTTTCATTTCATAAAAAATAACTACTGTATAATTAACATTACATAAATTGGATTATATTCTATAGAATATTCTTGTTTGAATCTCATCATTATTATAATGAATTATAAATACACTATAAAAGCATTTTCTATTGTTTTCATTGTATAGAAAAGAAATATCCACTGTATCCTCAAAAATACATTTGATGATAATCATTAGAATGTCCTCCCATGGAAATATCATTAGCATTCTAGTACTGAAAATAAGTACTGTTATAATAAATATCAAACATGATTGAAATCATGATTCATGATATTATATGATTGATGATAATATATAATATATGATAAGGATATATAAGGCAGATGTTATAATATGATGTAATATATTTAAGAACTACGTCTATAATAATCATATAATGATTTGATATATCATACTATCATCAATCATAACTGATATATCGTAATATTATATTATGATTCATATCAATCAGATATTATATGGGATGATAAATCATTGATCTAGCATTGTCGTACAATTTCATTTTGTTGAAAATATCAATTGTATTTTTTCAAAATGTATGAATTTGATTATATTTTACAGAAAATCATCTCATGGGTCTGATCATTATTATAAAGAATGATAAATGCATTATTATAATATTGTACAGTTATTTTCACTGTGTAGAAAAGAAATATCAATAGTATCTTCAAAAATTAATGAATTTGAGAATATTCATTAGAATACGTGGGACTGTCATTAGCATTTTAGTACTGAAAATATTTGATTATATATATATATATATATATATATATATATATATATATATATATATATATATATATATTAAAAACATTGAAAATATCGAGTACACATCCTCATAGAACGTAGAACTCTTAACATCACAACATCATTCCCACTATTTACTACCGTTGCCAACGAGTAACAACAAATACACCGTTACCAAGAGGTAAAAACAAATAATACATGATACTAATAAACATACTAGATGATTACAATATGATATATATATATATATATATATATATATATATATATATGGTTGATGATATAATATATTTAAGAATTATGTTTATAACAACAGTATCATGATGATATAGTATATCATACTATCACCAATCATAAATGATACAAGTTTGGTGATAGGATATCGGGATATTATAATTCATATCAATCAGATATTATATGGGATTATAAATGCATTGATCTAGCATTGTCGTACAATTTCATTTTGTTGAAAATATCCACTGTTTTTTTTTAAACCTACGAATTTGATTATATTATACAGAAAATCATCTCATGGGTCTGATCATTATTATAAAGAATGAATAATGCATTATTACATTATTGTAACATGATTTTCATTGTGTAGAAAACAAATATCCGCTGTATCCTCAAAAATTAATTTGTTAATATTTATTAGAATACGTATGGCTGACATTAGCATTCTAGTACTGAAAATATTTGCCGTTATAATAAATATTATGATTCAAATCATGATTCATGATATTATATGATTGATGACACAATATATTCATTGCAGAAGATATAATATCATGATGTAATACATTTAACAAATACGTCTGTGATAAATATCATAATATATCATACTATCATCAATCATAACGGATATATCGTGATATTATATTATGATTCATATCAATTAGATTTTATGTGGAATGATAAGTCATTAATCTAGCATTGTCGTACAATTTCATTTTGTTTAAAATATCCCCTGTATTTTTTCAAAATCTGAATTTGATTATATTATACAGAAACTATCTCATGGGTCTGATCGTTATTATAAAGAATGAATAATGATTTATTACAATATTGTACTATTGTTTTCATTGTGTAGAAAAGAAATATCCACTGTATCCTCAAAAATAAATTTGATAATATTCATTAGAATACGTGGGGCTGTCATTAGCATTCTAGTAATAAATATATTTGCTGTTATAATAAATATTACATATTGGGATTCAAATCATGATTCATGATATTATATTAGTGATAATATATATATATATATATATATATATATATATATATATATATATATATATATATTTGATGTATAATTTATATATGATATATATATGGTTGATATATGATATATTTATTTATGTTTATAATAACAGTATCATAATGATATAGTATATCTTACTATCATCAATCATAAATGATATAAGATTGGAAATAGGATATATCGTGATATATTATGATTCATATCAATCAGATATTATATGGGATGATAAATGCATTGATGTAGCATTGTCGTACAATTTCACTTGAAAATATCCACGGTATCTTTTTTCAAAATCTATGAATTTGATTACATTATACAGAAAATCATCTCATGGGTCTGATCGTTATTATAAAGAATGATAAATTCATTATTACAATATTGTACTATTGTTTTCATCGCGTGAAAAAGAAATATCCACTGTATTCTCAAAAATTAAATAATTTGATAATATTCATTAGAATACTTGGGGTTGTTATTACCATTCTACTACTAAAAATATTTGCTGTTATAATAAATATTAAATATTATGATTCAAATCATGATTCATGATATTATATTATTGATAATATATAATACATTATAAACACCAAAAACATCGAGTACACATCATAGAACGTAGAACTCCTTTATTTAACATCACAACATCATTCCCACTATTTACTACCGTTGCCAATGTGTAACAACAAATACACCGTTGCCAAAAGGTAACAAAAAATAACGCATGATACTAATAAACACAGTAGATGATTATAATATGATATATATATGGTTGATGATATAATATATTTAAGAATTATGTGTACAATAACAGTATCATGATGATATAGTATATCATACTATCATCAATCATAAATGATACAAGTTTGGTGATAGGAAATCGGGATATTATAATTCATATCAGATATTATATGGGATGATAAATGCATTGATCAAGTATTGTCGTACAATTTCATTTTGTTGAAAATATCCACTGTTTTTGAAAAAAAAAACACCTACTAATTTGATTATATTATACAGAAAATCATCTCATGGGTCTGATCATTATTATAAAGAATGAATAATGCATTATTACAATATTGTAACATAATTTTCATTGTGTAGAAAAAAAAATATCCGCTGTATCCTCAAAAATTAATTTGTTAATATTTATTAGAATACATAGGGCTTTCATTAGCATTCTAGTGCTGAAAATATTTGCTGTTATAATAAATATTATGATTCAAATCTTGATTCATGATATTATATGATTGATGATACAATATATATGACAGAAGATATAATATCATGATGTAATACATTTAACAATTACGTCTATGATAAAAAATATCATAATATATCATACTATCATCAATCATAACGGATATATCGTGATATTATATTATGATTCATATCCATTAGATATTATATGGGATGATAAATGCATTAATCTAGCATTGTCGTATAATTTAATGTTGTTGAAAATATCCACTGTATTTTTTCAAAATTTATGAATTTTTTTACATTATAGAGAAAATTATCTCATGAGTCTGGTCGTTATTATATAGAATGATAAATACATTATCCCAATATACTATAGTTTTCATTGTGTAGAAAAGAATTATCCACTGTATGCTCAAAGATTAATTTGATAATATTCATTAAAATACGTGGGGTTGTCATTAGCCTTCTAGTGCTGAAAATATTTGCTGTTATATTAAATATTAAATATTATGATTCAAATCATGATTCATGATATTTTGATTGATAATATATAATAATGTTTAATTATTATTTGATAATGTATAATATGTGATATATGATATATATATGGTTGATATAATATGATATAATATATTTCAGAATTATGTTTTTAATAACAGTATAATAATGATATGTATATCATACTATCATCAATCATAAATGATATAAGATTGGTGATAGGATATATCGGGATATTATAATGCATATCAATCAGATATTATATGGGATGATAAGTCATTGATCTGGCATTGCCGTACAATTTCATTTTGTTGAAAATATCCCCTGTATTTTTTCAAAATGTATGAATTTGATTATATTATACAGAAAATCATCTCATGAGTCTGATCATTATTATAAAGAATGATAAATGCATTATTACAATATTGTACTATTGTTTTCATTGTGTAGAAAAGAAATATCCTCTGTATCCTCAAAAATAAATGAATTCGATTCTGTTCATTTGAATATCCTTTGCTGGCTTGTCATTAGCATTCCAATACAGAAAATAACATTTTAATTCTGATAAAATCGAGTATCTGAATTTGCCAGTCACTCTTAGCTCATTAAAACTCGCTCGGTCTAACAGGTCCTTTTAACGATTTCCCTTGTTGATCGAGAGACGCAGTGAAGAGTTGGTTAATCAGGTGCGTGGATCTACCATTATTGCAACTTTTCTTTCATTGCTCTATTTATTCTAATTGCATACGTGAAATAGAGTACTTCAAACATCGTTTCTCGATGCTATTCATTGAAGAAAACATATCACCTCTGAGCGACGTGAAATGAAAGAATTTTTATTTTTTGACTTACTATACTTGCTTACTTTTGGGATTTTTATCATTCGTTCTTTGTAATCAGGTAGCTTGCTAAATTTATTTTGTTCCTGAAAAATAAAAATTTGTTATTAAATGAAAAGCGTGCGCTTGTTTCAGAAATTTAAAACAAAAATTGACACATTGTGTATAGATTTCAAAAATACAATCACGAACAATGTTTGCTTTTTAGTAAATACGAATTATTAGATATAATTCCAAACCTATTTACCTTTTAAAGTATTAGATATTTTACACCAAGGAATTGAATCCCCTATATAATAATAATTTAAGTTATCTGTTCGTCTGTCCTCCAATTTATGAAGCGGTTGGATCTGGAATGGATAGAGGCAGCCATTCAAAACGAATAAAGTGTATCTTCTCTTACGCTATCGATCCGATTCTAAAATAAATTGATATAAATATGCTTCATATCACAGCAAAAATACTGTCGTCTTTAAAACGTTCGAAATCCAACCCTTCCCTCCTTTTCGAGAGTTTAATGCCATTATTTCGAGCCCTATTTTCCCCGGTTAAGAGCAGGCGATTAAATGTATCCATTTATCACTTAATAAATAGGTAAAAATAACAATTTTTTCTAGCATTGTGACGTCATTCCTTCAAACATCTCATTTAATCATTTCATATTTTAAACTATTTAAATATCGTCTACACTATTTTAGTATCTTTTATCACTGAACTTAGATATGACGTAAATGATTTTCTTTTATATTTGTCTTAAATAATGGATTAGGTACATACGTGATAATTTTAAATTGAATCATCGATTATTTTTGTTGCAATGAAACTTCTACCTGCGGTATTAACAATAAATTGTTTTCATATAAGTCTAGGAGTCTATTTCACGGACTAATAAATATCTAACTTTTAATTTATATATATTTGGAAATTAAGAAGTTTGTTCGTTTGTGTGTTTGTTTATTATACATAACCACACGGTTTGACTAAATGAATTCAACGCGATTCTAAACTGCATTACAAGATCGGGAGACTCTAAAGGAGTATGAAGATAAACAAATTATTGAGAGTGAACCAGATAGTTCTCAGCCAAAAAACAAACCATTTTTTACCTGCCTCATTGGGTACTTAACAGTTCTGTAATATTAAAAATTTTATTAATCCCGTCATATGATGGACTATATGCTAGTTTATAATAATGATAAAATGGTCTTTAAAATTGCATTTCAAATACTATAAATGCCAATGAATAAATACCAACATTAAAAAATGTAAATAATTTCATTGTATGTGTATAATTTATTTACTGAGGTAATTTGAAATCGGTGTGTTCAATAGCTTTTCTTTTATTTAGAGTTTGCGCAAGTTGAAGAACATTATTTTGAGCACAACCCATTTAAAGTTAAAACCTAATATATATTTATATACAAAATTCTTCTGCCCATGTGTTTGTAATAGAACTTCTCCTAAACGGCTGCACTGATTTGGATGAAATTTTGTGTACTTAATTCAGTTGATTCAAGAATGGTTTAGATTCACAATTTGATCCGATAGAAAATGTTTTTTTTACCCCTTCCGGTAAAATGACGAGTCTAGCTCGTCATTAGTTTTTCATTCCATACCACACAATGACGAGCTAAATTCGTCATGCGATTAAAGTTACTGTTAAATATGATAATTAATTTAGTTTAAAATTTCTAGTGTACTGAATTTGGCAACACTTTTATCACTTGTGAAAATCACAAGTCACTATTGCATATTGTTTATTTGGTACAAGTCATTGCCAAATGAATGAGTCAGAATAAAAGAAAACCTACTAAGAAATGCCGTATGTGTTACAAGAATCCAATTAAAAGTGAGACTACTTGGCGGTGTAAACAATTAAGAATTCCTTTGCACTTTGTTTTGAAAAGTACCACTAGCTTGAAGACTATTATCTGTATACCTTATTAATGTTTTGCTTTGATATTTTCTTAATTTTACTGTTTCTGATGCTATTTAACACTATGTAAAAAGTGGATTTTAATTAAGAATATGTAAGAATTGTAAAATGAAACAAGTTTTTTAAATAAAAATTAAATGGTTATTTCATGCACAGTTTTTCATTATTAAATCATACCGGAAGGGGTTAATTAAAAATCCAGAATTGCGCGCTTATTGAGATTATTATAATACTGCTCGAAACCCTTCGCTATCAATGTGTCTGTGTCGTAGTGGTCGGCGCAACTGACTTCATTACGAGAAATCCCGCGTCCGAATCCCGGTGCTGGTGATGTGGAAATTTTAATTTAAACTAATTGCTAGTTGACTGTACGCGTGGTGCCGTCAAGTAATTTTTTTTTAATTTTCTTACTTTTCCATCAAAACGGTCCAATTTATAATTTTCTAAAAAACATTTTACAATTTTTGGATTTGCAGCGTTAAAACAGGACAACGTCTGTCGAGTCGTCTAGTTTCCTTATAATTTCCTTAAAAGTTATGATAAGATAGCTTAAAATTGTCAAAATGCATACACTATCACATAGTTTTCTATTTCTATAACAATTTTGAATTTTTTTCTTGTTTTACTTGCCTTAAATTTAAGGTGCTACCATATTGCAGTTGGGATGTCCCAGGGGGCGATGCAGAGGGGCCCCTGTGTGGTAGTCCAAATTCAGGATCACGAGTTTCACCAATGTAGAAAACAGGGGGCGATGATTTTTACACATTAGTGAAAGTCGACAGTCGATATGCTGAAAATTTGATCTACCGGTATGGCGTTTTAGCGTTAAAGCTTTCGTCACGATGTTTTTCTCCTATTCGTGTTTCTAGCCAATGCAAACAAATTGATATAGCAAATGCGTAATAAGGAAATGATCTTTTTGGGCCAACTTACGTTTCTAGCCAAGGCTCATAAATTTATATACCATAATCCGGGATTATGGTGTACTAAATGCACGCCGATAGCAAACGGTATTTTGGTGGTAGCCCCTCTATGGAAGTCCAAATTCAGGATCACGAGTTTCACCAATGTAAAAGACTCTTCATTCTGATAGAAGGAAGGTTTAGATGTCTCAGAGTGCTACCATATTGCTGTCGAGATAAGCCATAGGTGACTGACTTCATGACCTCAGATGTCTCCAGAGATGGTAATTTAGTACCATAAATTCTTCTACTAACCACCTCATGACGATTTCTGAAGTCATATGTCGCCTGAGAGTGTGTGGGACGCGGTTGGTTGAAGAATTTATGGTACTAAATTCCCATCTCTGGAGATATGAGGCCATGACGTCATAAGTCGCCTGTGGCATATCTCGACAGCGATATGGTAGCAGACATCTAAGCCTTCCTTCCAACAGAATGAATGTTTCGTTAATCATTGTATGCAAGCAATCTTGCATTATCAGTTTTGGAGCAAATTCTGCTATAATATTGATTTGACCATCATTAAGTATCCCCTATATAATAATAGCCTAAGTTATCTGTCTGTCCTCGAATTTATGAAGCGGTTGGACCTGGAATGGATAGGGCATCCATATTGGATTCTTGGTGAGTTAGGGTTAACAAAATTCAAAGCGAGTCTTTTAAACGTTCGAAATCCCCCATACCCTTTTTTGAGCTTTTAATTCCATTATTTTAAGCTCTATTTCCCCGGTTAAGATCGGGATATTAAATTTATCACATAATAAATAGGTAAAAATAGCATTTTTTTCTAGCATTATAATGTCACTCCTTTAACCATCTCATTTAATCATTTCTAATTTTAAGTTATTTAAATATTATCTGTATTATTTTCATGTGTTTTATCACTGAACTTAGATAATACGTAAATGATTTTATTTTATATTTGGCTTAAATAATAGATTAGCTACATATGTGATAATTTTAAATTTAATCATCGATTATTTTTTGTTGCAATGAAAATCTTATCACCGGTATTAACATCAGATTCTTTTCATAAACATCTGGGAGTCTATTTCAAGGAATAATAAATATCTAGCGTTTAATTTATATATGTTTGAAAATTAAGAAGTTTGTTCGCTTGTGTGATTGTTTTTTTATACATAACCACACGGTTTGACTAAATGAATTCAAGGTAATTCTAAACTACATTCACAGTATCGAGAGACTTTAGAGGAGTATGAAGATAAACAAATTATACCGTGTACCAGATGATTCTTAGCTGAAAACAAACCATTTTTTTACCAGCCTCATAGGGTACTTTACAATTCTGAAAAACTAAAAGTGTTACTAATCCCGTCATATGACGGGCTATATGCTAGTTGAAATAAAATTATCTACCACTCTTTTAAGCAATATTTAGACCACAGCCACAGATTTTCTAGATTACTTTACAAATCGTAATAAGTAGAATTAAAACTTTTTCATATATTTGGGTTAACATTTTACTAAAACAGTTTAAAACTGTTCAGTTATATACATAATCCTCTTTTCTTCTAAATGGTTTGCCTTCTTATTAACCTCTTGCCTTATGAATCGAGCGACGATTGTGTGTGCCACTTTCGGTGAAAGCTTTTCTCATGCGTCGTGACTAGAAGCAGTTTCATAAGTAACTAATTTTTGCACACGTTTGTTTACAGGACAAACCATTGTGCTATCTTCAGGTGTATCCAAATCGGTATCTGTTTGTTTCTAAGGTGTCATCAGGACACTTTCCAACACCGTTATTAGTAACAATCTTCCTTTTTGCCATTAGGTTAAATTTTTAGATTTTTTTTAAGCACCATCAGTTAATTATTTATTGCATATAATACTCTATTGCAATTAGGCTTAAGAATAAACGACCCACTCTTATATTGCAACTGTAACAAACAATAACGCAAAAACAAAAACTTTATCGCCTAAAAACAATAACATGTCTGATACTAGCTTTTCACTTTTGGCCAGACAGAATCATCACGTGTGGGATACGAGGTTCTCATTTTACGCCAGACAGAATCATCAAGTGTGTGATACGAGGTTCTCAATTTAGGTCAGCAAGAATCCTCACGTGTCTGATACGAGCGTTTCACTTTTGGCCAGGCAGAATCATCACGTGTGTGATACGAGGTTCTCATTTTAGGCCAGACAGAATCATCACGTGTGTGATACGAGGTTCTCATTTTAGGCCAGACAGAATCATCACGTGTGTGATACGAGGTTCTCATTTTAGGCCAGACAGAATCGTCACGTGTGTGATACGAGGTTCTCATTTTAGGCCAGACAGAATCGTCACGTGTGTGATACGAGGTTCTCATTTTAAGCCAGACAGAATCATCACGTGTGTGATACGAGGTTCTCATTTTAACCCAGACAGAATCATCACGTGTGTGATACGAGGTTCTCATTTTAAGCCAGACAGAATCATCACGTGTGTGATACGAGGTTCTCATTTTAAGCCAGACAGAATCATCACGTGTGTGATACGAGGTTCTCATTTTTAGGCCAGACAGAATCATTTGTGTGATACGAGGCTATTTAAAGACAGAAAATAGTGTGTGATAATTTTTCTATTTTCCAGAAATCATCACGTGTGTGATACATTCTCATTTTGAACAGAAAAATTACTGTGTGATACAGTTTATTTGAACAGAATATATGTGTATTAGTTTCTATTTTTAAAAATCTATTTTGATACGATTTAATTTTCAAAAATCATATTTATACATTCTCATTTTATTGAATATCATCACGTGTGTTAAACACTATTTATTAAAAATATATTTTGATATTCTCATTTTAAAAATATAATTGATGAGTTCCATTTTAAAACAGAATCAATTTTATAGAGTTCTCATTTTAAAAATCTCACGTGTGTGATACTTTATTTTTGCCAGACATATCATATTTGATACGATTCTATTTTGAGAAGAATCATCATTTTCAGGTTCTCATTTTCCAACAGATTTACTGTGATACATTTCTCATAACAGAATCTACTTTGTGATACGAGGTTCTATTTTAAGACAGAATCATCACGTGTGTGATACGATGTCTCATTTTAGGCCAGACAGAATCATCAGTGTGTGATACGAGGTTCTCATAGGCCAGAAGAATCATCACGTGTGTGATACGAGGTTCTCATTTTAGCAGACAGAATCATTTCGTGTGTATACGAGGTTCTCATTTTAGGCCAGCAGAATCATCATTGTGATACGAGTTCTCATTTAAACAGAATCATCACGTGTGTGATACGAGGTTCTCATTTTAGGCCAACAGAATTCACGTGTGTGATACGAGGTTCTCATTTTAAAATCCACAGAACATCACTTATACGAGTTTTATTTTAAAGACATAATCATCATGTGATACGAGGTTCTATTTTAAACAGAATCATCACTGTGTGATACGATTCTCATTTTCAGACAGAATCATCACGTGTGTGATACGAGGTTCTCATAAAGCATACATCATGTTAATTGTTTTAAGGAATTAATCAAAAATTATTTAATTTGTTGTTATTGTGATAAATTGAGCTTAATCATGACAGATGGTATAGATAATAATATTGTGTATTAAAATATATGTTATTTATGAGAAAAATTGTTATTTGACTTATTTGCTGCGATTTACAAAAATAATGTAATCATAACAGTTATTTATTAAAATATTGATAATAGTAGTTATTTAGTTTAAATATTTTTTCAAAAATAATCTACTCCTAACATTTTGATAGTAACAAACAAAATTAAAGAGGGAAAAAATATCCCTTCTTTTTTGGCACGTTTTTCTCAAATATATTCCACGGGCTTAAACATACAATATTGTAGAAAATAATTTGTTTGATATATTTTTGTTCCATTCATTCTACTCTTCCCTATACATATAAAGAGAGTGAAAATTTTAAAAGATGTATTCCGAAGAAAAGGGAAGAGGATTATATTTATTAGAATGTTCTCACAGTGTTTTTTTTTCTTTGCACTGGAAGTAACTTTTTCTTTGTCTCGACGTCTATGATTTGAATAAAACCATTATCATTAAAACGCTCGAAAGGTCTCTTTAAGATTTCGTATTGTCAGATTTAACAGTTCATAAATGCATGAATATATCATTACTACCTTTTCTTTTGATTATTAATTTATCTTAATTAGTGCATGAAATGAAGTACTTTAAACAATTCTCGATGCATATGTTAATTGAAATTAATTCTTCTGTTTCAATAGAATGTAGTATCAATACATCGAGCATTAGATTGATGGAATTTTCCAAAGATGTAATGTCAATTAATTTCATCCCCTTCTTAATATTAAATAGTTTTGTGGTCATTAAAAAATTTGAATGATTTTAAAAAGATATTCAATGCGGTTTTAGTTGTTATCGCATTCATATTAAGTAGCAATTATGAATTTAAATCATAAAATTTTATTTAAAATGCTTAGCATTTCAGTTGGAGTATTTAAACTGTGAATAAATTGTGTTTAAAGGTAGAAATCTTGTTGAAGAGCATTGTCATTACAACAAATATAATCGATGATTCAATTTAAAATTATCACACATGTACCTAATCTATTATTTGAGCCAAATATAAAAGAAAATTACTGACGTCATATCTAAGTTCAGTGATAAAACGTATGAAAATAATGCAGACGATATTTAAATAGTTTAAAATAAGAAAGGATTAAAGGAGATGTTTAAAGGAATGACGTCATAATGCTAGAAAAGAATGTTATTTTTACCCATTTATTATGTGATAAATTGGTAAATGTAATCGCCTGCTCTTAATCTGGGAAAATAAGGCTTGAAATAATGGCATTAAACAATCATTAAGGGTTTAAGTGGTGGATTTCGAGCGATTTCAAACTTGCTTTGAATTTTGCTAACTTTAACTCATGAATCCAGTATGGATGCCTTTATCCATTCCAGGTCTAATCGCTTCATAAATTCGAAGACAGACGGACTGATAAGTTAGGTTATTATTATATAGGGGATAGGAAAAGATCATGTGTGATTTACGTAATACTTCAGTTCAGTGATAAAACGTATGAAAATAATGCAGACGATATTTAAATAATTTAAAATAAGAAATGATTGAATGAGACGGTTAAAGGAATGACGTCATAAAGCTAGAAAAAAATGTTATTCTTACCTATTTATTATGTGAAAATTGATTAAATGCTCTTAACAGGAGAATATAGGAATTGAAATAATGGCATTAGAAGCCCGAAAAGGGGGAAAGGGTGGATTTCGAATGTTTTTAAGACTCGCTTTGAATTTTGCTAACCCTAATTCATCAAGAATCCAATATGGATGTCTCTATCCATCCCAGGTCCAACCGCTTCATAAGTTCGAGGACAGAAGGACAGGTAACTTAGGCTATTGTTATATAGGGGATTAATTGCCTTATTAATACGTGAAAAGTTCGGCAGTTTTCCATTTTTATTTATGCTGTAAAGGATTTGTGAAACTTAAAGTAATCTAGGGGGCATTAAATTCATGATAGTCGGTATAGAGGTTAATATTGTTGTATTAGTTTATATATTTATCCGGAAATTTATGTCATTTAATTTATTTATCTGTTATTTGAGCTGATATATAGAGGTTGATATAGAGGTTAATATTGTTGTATTAGTTTATATATTTATCCAGAAATTTATGTCATTTGATTTATTTAGCTGTCATTTGAGCCAATATATAGAGTTTGGTATAGAGGATAACATTGCTGTATTAGTTTATTATATTTATCCAGAAATTTATGTTATTTGAGCCAATATATAGACGTTGATATAGAGGATAATATTGTTGTCTTAGTTTATATATTTATCCCGAAATTTATATCATTTGATTTATTTAGCTGTCATTTGAGCCAATATATAGAGGATGATATAGAGGATAATATTGTTGTATTAGTTTGTTATATTTATCCAGAAAATGTCATTTGATTTATTTAGCTGTCATTTGAGACAGCATGACTGTAATTCATTAACATTTCCCACATGTGAAAATATTTATAATAGTAGTATTTTCGTTTAAATGTTTTTTTTTCAAAAATAATCTACTGCTAACATTTTGATGATAATAATGAACAAAATTAAACAGGAAAATATTTATATTTTTTGGCACTTTTTTTCTCAAATATATTCCACGGGCAAGGAGTTTTAAAATGTTCCGTTTGTCGTCGAAAACTTACAATATTGTAGAAAATAATTTGCTTGATATATTTTAGTTCCATTCATATCTACTCCCCCCCCTATACATATAAAGAGAGTGAAAAATTTAAAAGATGTATTCTGAAGAAAAGGGAAGAGGATTATATTCATTAGAATGTTCTCACAGTTTGTTTTTTTATCCTTGCACTGGAAGTAACTTTTTCTTTGTCTCGACGTCTAGGATTTGAATTCAGCAACCATTCTCAGCTCATTAAAACATACTCGCTCGAACAGGTCTCTTTAACGATTTCCCGTGTTGTTCGAACAGTTCATGGAATGCATGAACCTATATCATTACTACCTTTTCTTTTGATTATTAATATTATCTTAATTAGTGCATGAAATGAAGTACTTCAAACAACCTCTTCTCGATGCTATATGTTGAATTGAAATCCTCTTCATTCTTTCTGTTTCAATAGAATGTAGTATCAATACATCGAGCATTAGATTGATGGAATTTTCTAAAGATGTAATGTCAATTAATTTGCTCTTCTTCTCAACATTAAATAGTTTTGTGGTCATTAAAAAATTTGAATGATTTTAAAAAGGTATTCAAATGCGGTTTTAGTTGTTATCGTATTCATATTAAGTAGCATTTATGAATTTAAATCATAAAATTTTATTTAAAATGCTTAGTATTTCAGTTGGAGTATTTTAACTGTGAATAAATTGTGTTTAAAGGTAAAAATCATGTTGAAGAGCGCAAGCATAATAGCATTTAGATAAATGTAAAAAACTACAGTTTGAAATGCAGTTAACACATTGTGTGCGGGTACATTTCACAGCGGAATTGTACCGGAAGCGGGTGATTTGCGCGTCAATTTAGTTATTTAGTTGAATCTCAGTAGATCGAAAATTATTTCATTTTTTAACCAACTTTTCGTATTTTATATTGAAATATATAAACAAATATGTAAATAGACAAATAAACAAATATATATATATATATATATATATATATATATATAATTTCGCAAGGATAAAAAATTAATTTTAAATCTAAATTTATTTTTTTAATCAACCTTCCCGTTCTGTGGTTCCGCATCGACTGATGTAAAAACTAGTTTTTGTTTAAATTTTTCCAGAATCTATGTAGTAGACGAGAACATTCGGCTTCGTTTTTCTGTATATACCGTTATTTTTGTACCCACAAACAAACCATGTTGTTACACTAACCCGTACTAGTACGTGACCCGCTCTTAAGTCATAAAACGTCCTAGTACTTTCCCCGCATACAATGTGTTAATAAAACATAACATTTTTTTCTTGCATTGTAACATATTCTTGTATGAAAAAAGCATTCGATTTTATTAATACACATCAATCAGCAATAATTAATTAACCCCTTCCGGTAAAATGACGAGTCTAGCTCGTCATTAGTTTTTCATTCCATACCGCACAATGACGAGCTACACTCGTCATGCGATTAAAGTTACTGTTAAATATGATAATTAATTTAGTTTAAAATTTCTAGTGTACTGAATTTGGCAACACTTTTATCACTTGTGAAAATCACAAGTCACTATTGCATATTGTTTACTTAGAATTTCTTGGTACAAGTCATTGCCAAATTAATGAGTCAGAATAAAAGAAAACCTACTAAGAAATGCCGTGTGTGTTACAAGAATCAAATTAAAAGTGAGACTACTTGGCGGTGTAAACAACTAAGAATTCCTTTCACTTTGTTTTGAAAAGTACCACTAGCTTGAAGACTATTATCTGTATACCTTATTAATGTTTTGCTTTGATATTTTCTTAATTTTACTGTTTCTGATATTATTTAACACTATGTAAAAGTGGATTTTAATTAAGAATATGTAAGAATTGTAAAATGAAACAAGTTTTTTAAATAAAAATTATGCACAGTTTTTCATTATTAAATCATACCGGAAGGGGTTAAAAGATGAAGACAAAATTTGCTTTTTGAAAAAAACGAGAGCGAAAATATATATTTTTCATAAAAAGAATTTGAAAATTCTATTGCAGTTTTATATAAATATTTTATATAAATATCTTTTATAAATATTTTATATAAATATCTACTTAAATATCGATATTTTGCATTAGAGCTCAATAGATATCTTCAAATTCATTAATATAATGAATGACTTTTATAATTAAAGTCACTAATTTTACTAAAAAAGATTAGATATTTTTTACAATACGCAATATTCTAGGACAAAAATTAAATTACAGGTTTTCCATAAATGCATGGTTATAATGTAGTAAACCGAGAAGTCTGAAGGTCTTATAATTAGATTTTACATTAGAGAACATGAAAGAATGTGAAAAATATATATTTTTGATCAAAAATAACTTAATTAGAAATGAATGTTAAAGCCAAGATATAGTAATAAATTTCTGTTCCAACTGATTTTAATTTTAGAGTAAATTTGTAACCATGCAAATTTTTTTCAAAAATTCTTTTAAGCGTCAACGTGATTTGTAAGCACTGTATTGAATGCTGCACTCCATGAAAAATTTTAAGTTTAAAACATGCAAAAACTGCGCTGTTTCTTCCACAATTTACGATTACGGATTGTACTCTATATTACGGTAAAAAAAATTGCAAGTAACAAAGAATCAGTTTTCCATCTCTTAATAGATAATTTACTATCTAAAACCACAGTAGTCTTTCTAATTGAATTTACGGTTTGTACTGCATATTACGGTAAAAAAAATCTGGCAATTAGAAAAAAATTGGTTTTCTATCTGCTATTAGATAATTTACTTTCTAAAACCACCGTAGTCTAACTGAAATTACAGTTTGTACTATATGTTAAGGTAAAAAATTCTTACGATTAGCAAAGAATTAGTAAATTAGTATTAACAGATAGTAAACCATCTATCTTTTATTAGATAATTTTCTATCTGCTATTAGATAATTTACTTTCTGAAACCATCGTAGTCTAACTGAAATTACAGTTTGTACTATATATTAAAGTAAAAAATTCTTACGATTAGCAAAGAATTAGTAAATTAGTATTAACAGATAGTAAACCATCTATCTTTTATTAGATAATTTTCTATCTGCTATTAGATAATTTACTTTCTAAAACCATCGTAGTCTAACTAAAATTACAGTTTTTACTATATATTAAAGTAAAAAATTCTTACGATTAGCAAAGAATTAGTAAATTAATATTAACAGATAGTAAACCATCTATAAAATTTTCTATCTGTATTAGATTTACTTTCTAAAACCATCGATCTAACTAAAATTACATTTTACTATATATTAAAGTAAAAAATTCTTACGATACAAATTTTTTAGTATTAACAATAGATCTTTTATTAGAAATTTTCATCTGCTATTGATAATTTACTTTCTAAAACCACGTAGTCTAACTAAATACATTTTGTACTATATATTAAATAAAAAATTCAACGATAGCAAAGAATTAGTAATTAGTATTAACAGATGTACATCTATCATAAGAAATCGTATTAGATATTATTAATGTAACTATACTTGTCATTTTGAAAAATTCACTTAACGAATTAGTTTATTTTGTATCTACAGTTTATAAGTTTAGTATCACTTTTTTTAGATACAACTATATTATCTTCATAGATGTGACATACTCCAGCATCAATGAACTTTTGTAGAAGACTTTTCCATGTATTAAATGTCAAGCCATTCATTTCTTGGAATAAAATGCATTTATAGCCACATCAATCTCATCTGAACAAAAACAACGTCCACGTAAGTTCTTTTTTAGATTAAAGAATAACCAAAAGTATATGTCAATGTACAGCGGATGTTCTATCACTTTAATTTTTTTTGTTTAAGAAACTCAACTTAATCCGGCTGTATGTGAGATGCATTGTCATGGTGAATATTAATAACAAAAAGAATTTGTAGACATTTAGTGGATCAGATTTGCTGTTACTGTCTTCTGTCCTTAATTGATGGCTTTGACCAATCCCGTACTTCTGAAGAAAAACGGCATCACTTTTTTCAGCACACTTTTCATTTTTTTAAACCCATACTTTGCTTTCTTGACGTGTTGAAATTCAAAAAATATGTACGTTTCATCATTACAATTTTAGAAATGATGCTGGTACCATCATTTATAATTTAAATTTTCTTTAACTGATTCTACACCTCCCCTTTTTTCAGTTATAAATAATTTTTATTTAATTTGTTTAAATAATGTTAACTGTAATAATCATCATTAGCATTAATCACTTTTTTGTAATTTTTAACACATTATTGTTTAGACTGCTTCTGACCTTCCTATTAATGGTTATCATTAAGAAAACCTCTCACTTTTTTTAGCTTTTCTTTTTACTACTATCACAACACAATGATTCTTCTATCAAAAAAATTTTTATTTAATCTTTCTTTATGATCTGTACCATTATATCAATTTAAGAATTTTCTTTCTATCTCACCCTTTTTTTCTCAAAATTTTAACCAAAAATCTTTTTCTATGTAAATACTTTTTGTATTTCTCTATTCTTAATTCTTATATTTATATTTTCACAATTCATCCATTCACTCTTTCTTCAAATCTTCCATCTACTTCTCTCTTTTCTTCTCTTTAAATCTTAAATTAAAAATCTGAATACTGACGAGTAGAGATTATAAAAGCAATGCAAATTAAACATATTTTTATTTAATCTGCTTTATAATCAAAAAAGAAATGATGACTCAATTTTATAAGAATTTTTTTTATACTTAATAAATAAGTAAAATATTTTAAAAAGAAAAATTTTCGTATAACTTTTTTTTCTTAAAAAAAATTTATTTAATTTATAAGTTTTTTATCATGATGGTGAAACATCATATAAACTCTTACATCTTAACTGACGGTTGTGGAAGTGCGCATTTTTTTGCCAATCCTAAGAACGTATATTAATCCAAAAATATAAATCTTTTGACCGACAAGTGCCTGGCTTTTAAGGATTTATTTTTTTCGAAAATTCTATTGCTTTTCGAACAATAATCCAATAATGACACCATCGTAAAATGCGGGGAAAAAAATTCTAGTTGCGTGAAAACTCGGAAGTAAGAACTTTTCCTGAAAGCTGAAGAAATTGGATTATTCAGACCTGCGATAGAAAAAAGATGGCAGAGCACTTAGACAGGCGAGAGATTTTAAGAGTGCACATTTGCCAATACATACTGGTTAATCAGTTAAAATTAAAAAGAATTTTACGAAACGAATATAATTTTATCGACGTAAGGTTTTTATTTTTTAAGTCTGAACTACTTTCTTCTCCTTAAAAAAATTGTTTAAATGAAGTAAGCAAGAAATCATTTTTAATGTTTACCAATTATTGCTAGTCTTATATGCAGAAAAATAATTTAACAATATTTACAAAAAAAATATGAGAATTTTAATTCAGTAACAGTAGAACCCTCATTGGGGTAGTTTTGATTATAAGCCATGTATGCTATTTTATAAAATCCAGTAATATCTCTTTCTATCTCACCTTCTTTCTCTATCTCACCTTCTTTCTCTATCTCACCTTCTTTCTCTATCTCACACTCTTTCTCTATCTCACCCTCTCTCTCTCTATCTCACCCTCTCTCTCTCTATCTCACCCTCTCTCTCTCTATCTCACCCTCTCTCTCTCTATCTCACCCTCTCTCTCTCTATCTCACCCTCTCTCTCTCTATCTCACCCTCTCTCTCTCTCTATCTCACCCTCTCTCTCTCTCTATCTCACCCTCTCTCTCTCTATCTCACCCTCTCTCTCTATCTCACCCTCGCTCTCTATATCACCCTCGCTCTCTATCTCACCCTCGCTCTCTATCTCACCCTCGCTCTCTATCTCACCCTCGCTCTCTATTTCACCCTCTCTTCTCTATTTCACCCTCTCTTCTCTATTTCACCCTCTCTTCTCTATTTCACCCTCTCTTCTCTATTTCACCCTCTCTTCTCCATCTCACCCTCTCTCTCTCTCTCTCTCTCTCTCTCTCTCTCTATATATATATATATATATATATATATATATATATATATATATATATATATATATATATATATATATATATATACGCATGCATGCGCATGACAAATATATAGCAATACATTCTAAATAATATATTCATACCATATTAGATTCTAATAGTCTGTATATAACACTAGGTTATAAAAAGGAAATCCATGACGTACATATAAATATAAGTAGTGTTTTTCTCATAAATTACGGTATGTACTCTATATTACGGTAAAACGTATGATGGTTCTTCCAGAATTTACGGTAAAAAATATTTTCGATCAACAAAGAGTTAGTAACTTTTCTGTTAACAGATTGTAAAACATCTTGAAATTGTTTTGTCCAAAATAACTGTTTATTAATTTCGAAAGTATTTTCGAAAGTATATTTTAATAGTAACAAAAGTCACACAAAATCGCTAGCATTTTAACTCACGGATGTCGAAGTACGCATTTCTGTCTTCCATCAAAAGAAAGTATATTAATACAAAGATATAAAATCTTTTGACCGACGAGTGCCTGCCTTTTTAAGGAATTTTTATTTTCAAAAATTCTATTGCTTTTCGAACAATAATCCAATAACGACACCATCGCAAAATGCTGGGGAAAAATTCAAGTCCCGTGAAAGCTGGGAAGTAAGAACTTTTCTTCGAAACTGCAGAATTGGATTATTCCAGAATCTGCGATAAAAAAAATATGGGAGAGCACTTAAACGGAAGAGAGATTTTAAGAGTGCACATTTGCCAATACATATTGGTTAATCAGCTGAAATAATAAAAGGATTATAACTATTTTCCCACAAAAAAGTTTTTTTTCTTTTGGAAGTCGTAACTATTTTTTCAAAAAAATTTTAAACGAAGTATTCGGGAAATCTTTTCTAAATTTTACGAATTATTTCTTATTATTACCAATTATGCAAATGATTTAACAATTTGCAAAAGAAAATTTCGATTCCTTGACATTCCTTGAATGCCCTTTGGGGTCATTTTGGTTCGTACTAGTACGTTTTCTGGTGACTGTACTTGACGTACTTGAACCGTACTTGACCGTACTTGAACGAGGGTAACGTACTAGTACGGGTTATTGTAACAACATGGTTTGTGTGTGGGTACAAAAATAACAGTATTGACAGGAAAACGAAGCCGAATGTTTTTTTTTACTACATAGATTCTGGGAAAAATTACACAAATAAAAACTACTTTTTACATTATTAGTTTTACGATTGTTCTTTTCATATTTTATAATGTAAAAATGTTTATATATAACATAATTCGGAAAAATTAAAACTATATACTACTATTTCTGCTTGATTTTTCCTATTTACGATACTATTATAAATTTATCCACTAAAAATATATTATGTTTACAAAAGTCTAATAGTTGTTATTTATATATTTCTATTTATATATTCGTTTATATATGTTTTAATATAAAATACGAAAATTGGTTAAAAAATGCAATAATTTTTTATCTATTGAGATTGAACTGAATAACTAAATTGAGGCGCAAAACGGCAGTTCCCGTTGCAATTCCGCTGCGCAATGTCCGAACGATGGCCGATTGGTTAGTTAGCCTTCGGTACCGGAGTTCGTGGGTTCGAATCCAACAATGGCATGGATGTTCGTGGCCGTTCGGAATCTGATTTAAGCTGTAGGTCCCGGTCTCATTAGCCCTCGTGTTACAAAAAAGTAGACCGTACCACTCCAAACCAAACCGCGGCGAAATGTGTTAAAAATTCTCTTCTCTCCTATTGTATTTCCCCAGCCACTAAATATCGTAATTCAAGGAGTGCCCTAGACTTAAAATTCTTCCAACCCATTTTCTAAAGCATTATATGCAATAGATGCAATTTCTCTGTCCACTCACCGCATTTCTCAGCTGTCGCCGAAAAATGGCTCAGTTTTTTTCCCCTGATCTAACATTTAAATTCGCTGACTGAGTGTAAGTTTCTTTGGGAAATATTTCGTCTCTGTCTCGCTCTGGGGTCCAATTCTGTTCCAGCACGTGTTTTCGTATACATTCTCTCGTCTGCCGCTGACTAGTGAAGATGTCTTTTCCTAACAGCTCTTAAATAAAATTTCAATTTGACTTGGACTTGTATGCCGTTCTCTTCAATGTGGTCCAATTGAATCTTACTTTATTACTGCTAGGTCATTAGGCTTCTTTCTCCTTGACCAGCAAGACCAGGCAAGTAAAAAGAATATGGGTTACAACAATAATTTTAGGTGAAACCTGCCGTTTAGAATTCCTGGAATTATTTACATACAGTTGTATATAGATTAGCATATAGCCCGCCATATGACGGGATTAATGAAATTTTTAATTTTCCAGAATTATAAAGTACCTTATGAGGCAGATTTGTTTTTTGGCTGTGAATTATCTCGTACACACTCAATAATTTATCTCCTCTAAAGTTTTCCGATACTGTGAATGCAATTTAGAATTAAATTGAATTCTTTATTCAAACCGTGTGGTTATGTATAAAAAACAAACACACCAACGATAAAACTTAATTTTCAAAGATGCGTAACTTAAAAGCTAGATATTTATTTGTGCGTGAAATAAACTCCTGGATTTTAATGAAAAGAATTTGTTGTTAACACATTTTATGAGGGACACGTACTAGTACGTTTTCTGACGATTGATACTGGAGCGCGGGTCACGTACTAGTACGGGTTAGTGTAACAACA
>CM063507.1:2314837-2319837 GCA_032207245.1 Pardosa pseudoannulata | reverse complement strand
ACTTTGTGATTTGTTTATTAAAACTATTAATTAGAAATTATTAGCATTTCACTTAAATATCATTTTAAACTGAAGCGAAAATTCCTCCCTTCTGAGGATGATTATAAGTGACATTCTCCAGTGTGATGTCATATCTTATATCTTTGATGCTTAGAATCAGCTTTAACCCCTTCCGGTAAAATGACGAGTCTAGCTCGTCATTAGTTTTTCATTCCATACCGCACAATGACGAGCTACACTCGTCATGCGATTAAAGTTACTGTTAAATATGATAATTAATTTAGTTTAAAATTTCTAGTGTACTGAATTTGGCAACACTTTTATCACTTGTGAAAATCACAAGTCACTATTGCATATTGTTTACTTAGAATTTCTTGGTACAAGTCATTGCCAAATTAATGAGTCAGAATAAAAGAAAACCTACTAAGAAATGCCGTGTGTGTTACAAGAATCAAATTAAAAGTGAGACTATTTGGCGGTGTAAACAATTAAGAATTCCTTTGCACTTTGTTTTGAAAAGTACCACTAGCTTGAAGACTATTATCTGTATACCTTATTAATGTTTTGCTTTGCTATTTTCTTAATTTTACTGTTTCTGATATTATTTAACACTATGTAAAAAGTGGATTTTAATTAAGAATATGTAAGGATTGTAAAATGAAACAAGTTTTTTAAATAAAAATTAAACTGCTATTTCATGCACAGTTTTTCATTATTAAATCATACCGGAAGGGGTTAAGCAGTAGGTCCCGGTTTCATTAGCTCTCGTGTAGCAAACAAAGTAGACCATAGCACTCCAGACCAAACCAAACCCAGTGTCATTAGGCCAATTGTAGCAAAATTGTAGTCCGTAGAATCCAAACCCAAACCTTACAGATCAATGTTCAAACCCAAAGTCTTAATTTGGCTTAAACTAATTTTGTGATTTGTTTACACTTATTATTCAGTAATAAGTAATATTTCAGTTAAATAACATTTTAAAATGGAGCAAAAATCACCCCTCCCTCCTGAGGATGATCAAAATTGAGGTTTTTAATGCGATATAATGAATGCCTTATATCTTTGCCTTACGGAATCTAAGAAGTATGTCCTGGTATGATTAGCTCTCGTGTAGTAAAACAATAGACAGTAGCGCTTCAAACCAAAGTGAAACGAACTACTCAAGATATATTCTGTGATGATCAAAATGCATGCTTAAAGTTTCAAATTTAAAGTTTTTTTTTATTCACGTAAAGATACGAAGACAAATTTAACCTTTTTTCTCGTTGAATATATTAAAAAAAATGTGCCAAAAATGTAAAAAAAAAATTATTTCAATTTGTTCATTATTAGCAAAATTATTATTAGCAAAATTTGTTCATTATTATTAGCAAAATAACTTGGATGTCGATGAGACTAAAGGTAAACTTCAGTTATATGATGCTTTCATACAAAAAAAAAAGTTGTAATACATGCTTAAAAATATTAGAAATGTTAATTTTAATGACATATATTTACTTAAAAATATAAAATGAACAAAAAATGCAATAAAAAAATCTGACATTTTTTGACCGAATTCTGGAAAAAAATGAAACTGTCAAAGGCATTGGGCTAACCGATTTCGGGCTTCACGAAATTGAAATTTCATTACTTGTTTTGCCCAAACTGAGTTCGGGATTTACAGGCAAAGAGTTAACGGCATTCCAACCCATTTTGGCGCAGGTTCATGTCTCCTGGTTTACGACCTAGAAAGGGGTTCCCGTGCTTTTTTAGTCCAAGTCCCCGAAGACGGTGATCAAACGAAAAACAACCTTTCCAGTAGAAGTCTGTTGCTTCCCCTTTCCCTCTCTCCCTTTTCCCCTACAATCAATGATCGGACCACACCCTCAGTGGTGTAAAATTATGTCTGATCACCCAGAGAGGCAAAAAGAGCAAGCCCGATTCTTTCTTTCACGACCGCGGTTGGCCTAATTTTTGTGAAAGTATTCCCGATCACGACCTCTTTTAATTTAATGAGCCATAGTGTGTAAATTTACTGAGTTTTCCATTTATTGAAAATTCGGTAAAGGAAAATTTCAGTAATGCTTTATGTGTATACTAGTATATACCCCGTCATATGACGAGATCAGTAAAATTTTTAGTTCCCGAGAATTGTAAAGTACCCTATGAGGCAGGTAAAATAATGGTTTGTTTTTATGTCTCAATAAGGCAATTTGTCTCAACATCAAGAACTACTATAATGCCCTTCCCATTCGTTTTCATGTTCACAACAGCCAATAGACAAACAATAAACTGCCCTTCCGTTTGAAATGAAAGCTAGAATTGTCATAATTTGAGAATTTGCCCTACTGCGTGAAATCGCCTTATAATTTATCTTTATTGACCGCATGTTAGTTGTCAACTTTAATTTATATTGTCGTATTACGTGATACAATGTACAGTAGAGGTTTTAATATTGACAGGGATTATTTGGCGGTATATATGAATGATGCCCAAAATTGAGCGCATCGATGGCAAACTGAGTGGTTACGTATAAAAAAACAAACACACAAACGAACAAACTTCTTAATTTTCAAAGCTATATAACTTAAACGCTAGATATTTATTAGTCCGCGAAACAGACTCCTAGACTTTTATGAAAAGAATTCGTTGTTAAAATTTTATCATTGGTAAATGATAAAATTTTAACGACAAATTTTTCCCCTTTCCCTCTCTCCCTTTTCCCCTACCATCAATGATCGGACCGCGCCCTCAGTGGTATAAAATTATGTCTGATCACTCGGAGAGGAAAAAAAGGGCAAGCATCTTTCACGACCACGGTTGGCTTAATTTTTGAGAAAGTATTCTCGATTACGACCTCTTTTAATTTAATGAGCCACGATTTGTAAATTTACTGACATTTCCATTTATTGAAAATTCGGTAAAGGAAAATTTCAGTAATGCTTTATGTGAATACTAGCATATAACCCGTCATATGATGCGATCGGTAAAATTTCTAGTTATCCAGAATTGTAAAGTACCTTATGAGGCAGGTGAAAAAAATGGTTTGTTTTCAGGCTAAGAATAATTTGGTACACGCTCAATAATTTTTATCTTTACTCACCACATGTTAGTTGCCAATTTTAATTTATCTTGTCCTATAAGGTGATTTCACGCAGTAGGGCAAATTCTCAGATTATGACAATTCTGGCTTTAGTTTCAAACAGAAGGGCAGTTTATTGTTTGTCTATTGGCTGTTGTAAACATGAAAATGAACGGGAAGGGCATTATAGCAGTTCGTGACGTTGCGACAAATTGCCTTATTATGTGATAGGATGGACAGCAGAGGTTTTAATATTGACAGTGATTATTTGGCGGTATATATGAATGGTGTCCAATATTTAGCGAATCGATCGCAAACCGTGTGGTTGTGTATAATAAGAGATTTGAAAAAAAATTTTCAATTTTACAACTCCTCTTCAACCTCCACTCAAAATACAGTTTTCTTTTTTTTTCTTTTTCTTTTTTTTTTTTTTTTTGTTTAAATTAATTTTACAATTTACACTAAATCACAAATTTGTGATGAAAATCACACTCAGTTTATTTAATTTGTGATTAAGTGAATGTTTCAGTCTATTTAGTATGAATGTTATGTGTTTCCTTTGTGTTTTCTTTGTTAATTCAATTAGATTTTAAATATTCAATTTTTGTAAAATTTTTCCTCAAAATGTTGTTTTTGTCTATGTATCAATTTGTTGAGTTACGATCCCCTCGCCAGATTTCAAACGCCACGCTGCAAGCTGCAAGCACGCCAATTTCGCCAAATGTGGTTGAAGCACCAACAAGATCCATGATTAGAAACAGGAGAGTGGGCTAAGAAGAGGAGTTGAAAAAACAAACACAAAAACGAACAAAGTTCTTAATTTTCAAAGCTATATAACTTAAACACTAGATATTTATTAGTCCGTGAATTAGACTCTTAGACTTTTATGAAAAGAATTTGTTGTTAAAATTTTATCATTTGTAAATGATAAAATTTTCACTGCAACAAAAAATAAGCGATGATTAAATTTAAAATGATCACATATGTACCTAATCTATTATTATTGCCAAATATAAAAGAAAATTATTTACGTAATATCTGAGTCTAATATGAAAATAATGCAAACGATATTTAAATAATATAGGGATTGAAATAATACCATTAAACTATCGGAAAGGGGGAACAGGTAGATTTCGAACGTCTTCGAACTCGCTTTGAAGTTTCCCAACCCTAACTCATGAAGAATCCAATAGGATTGCCTCTATCCATTCCAGGTCCAACCGCTTCATAAATTCGGGGAGAAATGAGCAGATAACTTGAACTATTATTACATAGGGGATTAAGAGTACAAATGACGTATAATATATTTTTTTAAAAATTCTTAAAGATATTCATATAGATATAGAGAGATAGATAGATATAGAGAGATAGATAGATATACACATAGAGATATAGATAGAGATATAGATAGAGATATAGATAAAGATATAGATAAAGATATAGATAGAAATACAGATATAGATACAGATACAGATACAGATACAGATACAGATACAGATATAGATACAGATATAGATACAGATATAGATACAGATATAGATACAGATATAGATACAGATACAGATATAGATACAGATATAGATACAGATATAGATACAGATATAGATACAGATATAGATACAGATATAGATACAGATATAGATACAGATATAGATACAGATATAGATACAGATATAGATACAGATATAGATACAGATATAGATACAGATATAGATATATAGAGAGAGATATAAAGATATATAGAGAGAGATATATAGAGATATATATATATATAGAGAGAGATAGATATAGAGATAGATATAGAGATAGAGATAGAGATAGACATAGAGATAGACATAGAGATAGACATAGAGATAGACATAGAGATAGACATAGAGATAGACATAGAGATAGACATAGAGATAGACATAGAGATAGACATAGAGATAGATATAGAGAT
>CM063507.1:2229837-2304837 GCA_032207245.1 Pardosa pseudoannulata | reverse complement strand
AAACTACAAACTATCATTTACTGGACATCTATACGAATAATTTGTTACTAAAATTGGAAAAAATATGGCCGAAACAGTTCAAGCGAAATAGAAATCAGATTTCTCGTAAGCCGTACGGGCAAATCAGTAAAGGCCCGAAAGCTGTGCCCGTACGGCGTACGGGCAAAACAGTGAAGGAGTTAACCAGTGGAATAAATTATATACAGTATTACACATTTAATTACGTAATAAATAGAATTATATGATTATAACTATAGTTATATTAGATAATACATATATAGACATTATTTTATAAATAGAAATTAACTGTATTACAATTGAAATTTATTAAAAAATAAATTTTTATGTGGTAACATCTGAATTAGTTTTTCTGAAAGCTTAGTTTCTCATGATAAAAGTGAATATAAAAAATCATTTCTAGAAAAAATATTAATACTTCAATTCTCTAATTTATATATTACTTAAACTATGCAACAAAAAAAATACGCAATTTTTAAAGAGATCTCAGTTTACATTTTGAGCAGTCAGATGGGGTTAATAGAGCATCCTTTATTCATACGAAACAAAATCATGTGATTTTTCAGAATTAATAAAACATGGTGACTGCGAAATAACCTTGCTGCAATTTCAAATACAATTGCTCAGACTTGGCATTGCAGTCATGCCTCAATAATACCCCCAAAACCAGTGTGACCTTCCATAGATGCCCCGCAATTTGGAATCTGTGCCTTGTTTTGACACCTATAAATTTCCCTCGCCGCTCTTGCATGAATAACTTTGTCCCAGTGAAAGTTTTTGCGGGTCGCAGTTAACTTGCTCTATATTTGCATGAGCGGATCGGTATCGGAAACGCTCTTGATGCTGTGCCAAGTATCACAAACAATAATCCATTCGTCATTAATAGGATCTTAATGGAACCTATTGTTCGTCATGTGTAACGGTTTCAGTTGAATCTGTTGGGTTATTTGATTTCCATTTGCTTCTCTTTACGTTAAGTGTTATCATTGCACCAACTCGCTTTACTTTGCAATAAGGATAATTATTAAATAGTAATAGAATAATTCAGTTCGTGTGAAAAAAAATTAATTTCTTTCTTTTACGACATAGCTTCTCATTATAATTTTAAGAGGTCTGTAAGATAGGTCATTGCTTGCCATATTGGATTCCTGTGGTTTAATGTTATTTCGTTTAATCAAATTTCCCCTACGGGGAAATGAAATTCCCTCTGGTCGTCTTGCATCTAAAAAATTCTTTTTTAAATAAATCTATACCACGCGATAGAACAGCAAATTCTCTAAGGTGCTATATTTTCCTTTAAAAAAACTAGAAAACTATTTAGTTTTAAATTATTTGAGAGAAGTTTCCCCTATGGGAAGGGAAAAATGAAATTCCCTCTGGTCGACTCACATTTAAAGAATCCTTTAAAAAATATTACACCGCGTGATAGAACAGCAAATTCTCTAAAATGCTATCTTTTCGTTTAAAAAAAAATCCCGAAAACTACATTTAATTTTAAATTCCTTACGAGAAATTCCTCCTATGGGGGAAAAATTGAAATTCTCTAGTTGACTTGCATTTAAAGAATTATTTTTAAAATATTACACCGCGTTATAGAACAGCAAATTCTCTAAAATGCTATCTTTCCCTTTAAAAAAAATCCCGAAAACTACATTTAATCTTAAATTATTTGAGAGAAATTCCCCCCTATAGGAGAAAAATGAAATTACCTCTAGTCGACTCACATTTAAAGAATCCTTTAAAAAATATTACACCGCGTTATAGAACAGCAAATTCTCTAAAATGCTATCTTTTCCTTAAAAAATGTCCCGAAAACTACATTTAATTTTAAATCCCTTAAGAGAAATTCCTCCTATGGGGGAAAATTGAAATTCCCTCTGATCAACTTCCATTTAAAGAATTCTTTTAAAAAATATATACCGCAAAATAGAACAACATATTCTCTAAGATGCTATCTTTCCCTTTAAAAAAAATCCCGAAAACTACATTTAATCTTAAATTATTTGAGAGAAATTCCCCCTGTGGGAGAAAAATGAAATTCCCTCTGGTCGACTCGCATTTAAAGAATTCTTTTAAAATAATATAATACTGCGTGATAGAACAGTAAATTTTCTAAGATGCTATCTTTTTCCTTTTAAACAAAATCGAGATAACTATATTTAATTTTAAATTATTTGCGAGAAATTTTGAAGCATTCTTTTTCAAATGCAACTAAGAATATTTATCAGACATAAACTGAAAGAAAAATGACAACATTCTAGAAAACTTGCTGTTCTATGGCGTCGTATGATTTTTTAAGGAATTCTTTAAATGTGAGCCAGACATTTTCTTTTTCCCACAAGTTAACATTGAGTTAGATGCATTCAATATGGCACGTACCACCCGAATAAGACCTTTGATTTGTTGTAAAAGTTGTCAGAGTTTAGCTCAAATGCCGACATCTTACAACAGAGTTAATGCCCGTTATATTGAGAGTTTTCATTATAAAAGTATTTTGTTGAAATTTTCCAGATTGCAGTATTACTGTAATTCTATACTAGAAAGTGACAAGCCGTAAATTATTCTCTGTTAATAATAGTATTTTATTTTTTATTTTGAAAAAAATTGGACTTAAAAAGCATTACTGCAAGTGCATATGAATACCCCGATACATTTATATTGTTGGTCACCAGTTGCGTATCTTGGTAAATTGAGATTTTTTGTAATGCAAATGTTGCAACAGTTGTAAATGCAAATTTTCAACATACTACTCTTAATTGTTTTTGGTACATGCCCGGTAGTGTTAATAGATATTATATTGAAATTCCTCGTTATAGAGAGTATTGGAGGGTATCAAGAAGGGATGTAGAATACTAGCTATTATAACAATCTTAAATGTAATACACCAAAATACTGTTTCTTATCATTTTTCAGTTATGAGAAATATGTAAGTACCACGTGATGACAAAACTCGTCAAAATTAATTCAGGAAATGTCAAAATGAATATATAAAATTTTCGAACATAAAATTTAATTATATGTATGGAGAAATTTAACGCTGGAATTAGTCGAAATGAATTCAGGCTTAGGGGAAAAGGGTACTGTATTAGAAATCTGAAAACCTAAAATTATCGCGATTACAATACATCTTTAAAATCATACAAGGAGATATAAAGAGTTCTATCTCGCCATCATGACCTTGACCTCAGTTCAATTTGACCTGTTTAAACTTTGACCTTCTCAGTGTGAACAGGCATAACGAAATATTGATACTTATGTTGAAATTTGAAGACCTAAAAATTCTCATGACTACAATCCTTCCTTAACTTCATACAAGGGAGTAAAAAGCGTTCTAATTCGCCATCATGACCTTGAACTCAGTTCAATTTGACCTACCTAAACTTTGACCTTCTTAGTGTGAACATGAATACAGGCATAGCGAAATATTGATAATTCTCTTGAAATTTGAAGACCTAAAAATTCTCATGATTACAATCCTTTCTTAATTTTATGTAAGGGAATAAGTGTTCTATCTCGCCATATGATCTTGACCTCAGTTCAGTTTGACCTATCTAAACTTTGACTTTCTCAGTGTGAACATAAATTACCATTCAAAATTTCAACAATATTAATCCATTTTGGTTGCAGAGATGGCAGACATATTGACATTACACAAAATTCAGAACCCCAAGCAAATTTCGAATCACCGGAAAATAAGAAAACTACTCTTTAACTTCGAAATAATTTTACGTATATGAAATTCCGCACATTTCTTCAATACTAAGAGTGGGAAGGAGTGCAAACAAGAATTTAATTCATATTCATTAAAAAGCAAATAGTTTTATTTTCGTCCTAATAATTCGCTCGGCCAGGCAGCATTTGGCAAAGCAATTTGATAGCCAAGGAAGGGAAAATTCTACAGCACATATTGTGTGGTCTTTTACCGAATTTTTAAGACCCTCGGCGAAACTTGTTTCTCTATTAAGATCCGAATCTGAAATTTCCGAAGCTCGTAAAACCGACGCCAAGTTCCGGAAATTTTATCGCCAAGTGTTGAATAATATTTTAAGCACGTCCGCTCTTAAAAATAATTCGAGCACGTGATATTTCTGTAGCTTCCTAGTATAAATGAAACTTTCGTTAATTTCCGGTTCTTATAGAAAAGTAAGGAAAAATAAGGGGAAATTTGAAGATTTTATAATAGTGAAGCTTTAATATCGATAATTATAAATTGAAGTGACCATTTTTTAAACCTTTTTTGATGCATAACATTAATTATCTAATCATTCTCTAAAATGCTCATATTTTGGTTAAGAACAGGCCTGTATACGTCTCTGAGATTGAAAAAAAATATCGATTGTTTTAAAACTAAAGTAATTTTTAAAATGTAGAGTTTTTTCCAGACTTTTCTGGCAATACAGATAGGTATCTCTAAGTCAAGCACAACTGCTTAACTATTACACATTTAGTATCACCCAAGGTTTTCGTGTAGCTTGAACCCTGTAAGCATCTGAGCCGGCTTAATTTGTATCTCCGAAATCGTGTTTAAAGCTGTCGAGCCAGCTTTTTTCTCTATTCACGAAACGTAGGCCGAATTGTAAGGTGCTGTCGGAGTTCATGAGTTCGAATCCCGCTACCGACATGGATTTTCGTATCCGTTCGGAATCAGCTTTAAGCAATAGGTCAAGGTCTCATTAGCCCTCGTGTTGCAAAAAAATAGACCGTAGTACTCCAAGCCAAACAAACGAAACGGCTGAGCTGACTAAAATGCTATCTATTTTAGAACCTGAAATCGTTCAGAAAAGTCAAATCGAGAAAGCAGCGAGGAAACCCTCTTCATTTTTTATACAGATAAGGAGAAAGAAGTAACAATGAGCTAATTTACGGGGGGGGGGCTATTTGACCCCAAGATTCATCAGGGGGTAAAGCAATTTCTTTTGAAACACTTTGGGGTAGAAACTATGTGCTTCTTTCCGGTCATTTATTGTGCTTCTCAGGTGAAAAAGGAGGAGAATTTTGGAGTAGAATATGGTCAGACATGTAAACAAGATTAAGCAATGTTACGGACTGAATTATACCTGAATGAGGTACACCCCTGAGGTTGTCTCTCATTTAGCACTACCCAGAGGACACGTATGGACTGAGATCGTGGCCACGGACGTGAAAGACGTTGTCACCCGAATTCCTTGTAAGAGAATTTGGTTTCACGCTGACCCACACTTTATTGTCCATACAGCAGCAACTTACTACTGAATCCAGCCCACACAACAGTGACCCATAACGGCTACGAAGCTGCTGCTGACCTACGAGAGGTCTGTCATGGTTTGAAGATTGATGTGGGACAATCCCAGTAAGGAGCAAACTCTACAGAAGTAAGCTCAAGACTACCAGGAAAGACACTAGCAAAGATCACCCGGACTCCTGACACCCGTATATGCCTAATGGAGGCATATACCCCTGAAATTGTGTCTCATTTAACACTACCCAGAGGACACGCACGGCTTGAGCTCGTGGAGACGTTGTCCCCCCCCCCCGAACTCCTTGCAAAGCATTTGTCTGATATCACGAACACAGATGGAACATAACGTCTTTCAGAAGCTTAATGATTTACGACAGGTGGCAAAATGACTCGCAATTTGCACAAGGAAATGAAATTTTGGCAAGAAGTTAAGAAAAAAATTGGAACAAAACTCAATCATCAAGGCATCTGCCAACACGAGTTTTGCAGAAACAAAGTTTCCGTAACTCAGTGAGTTGATGTGTGTTGAGTGAGTAGTATGAAGTTCTCCCTGGACGTAAATCAAAATGGAGAAACGACTAGATTGCGTAAGGAGGAAGTTAAGCGAAATATAGAATTTCACTTAATCTTTCTTAGGGTTTAAACATAGTCTTCAATCATCTCCTAAGGGGTCCTACGACTCTTAAATGTCGACAAATGTAAAATAAATATCACTTTCGACTTCTCATACCTTGAAAACTACCACTTTTGAAAACATAGCTTTTTCAACACAGTTGGAATAAATTATCCTTCCACACATATCTCATTCATTTTGAAACATAAAAAGTAATTTTGTTAAAAAATTTTAAAAAGGAGACACTTTGTTATTAACAAAAATGATATCAAGGCTAACGCGAATGATTAATGAAAATATAATTAAGTTTAAGACAAACTTAATGTTTTAAAATATACTACAATATCTCAAAATAACTTTGATCCTCAATTTGTATATATTTAATATACATATATATATTTTTAAAATATTTAAAAAAAATTAATTTTTTATTTTGAAAATTTATTACTTCTAACATATTTTGGGAAATATACAAGAAAATTTGGGCTCAACCGGATGAAAATTATATTGTACACACCCTGTAAAAGTTTCATTAAAAAATGTTAAAAACTTTTAGAGGTAACATGCGTTACATGAAAAAAACTGTTTTCGTAAGTTTAAATTTGTTTGCAGTAAACAGCTGACACGTTCTTATTCATAATAGTTCATCAATAGTGAAAATTTTTACGGGGATTGTTTTAAAATGATCAGTAATTCCTTTTCACATATACTTTTTTCTGAAAAATCTAATTTTTTGTCGATTTAACAGTCGTGTAACTCCTTAAATGATGTAAAAAGAGAGAAGATTTGTGTCCCTCTTTAAATACAGGGGATTCCGCTTAATGTGATCGCGTTTAATGTTATCAATCGCTTATTGTTATCGAAATCATTTGGTTCCGATTTTCTCTCTTCATTTGTATGTTAAAATGATCGCTGTATGGGATCGTTACATCGGTTAATGGGATCAGTTTTCGATCCTCATTTTAACTGGCAAAGGAATATCCCCTATATAATAATAGCCTAAGTTGTCTGTCCGCGAATTTTTGAAGCGGTTGTACTTGGAATGGATACAGGCATCCATATTAGATTTTTCATGAGTTAGGGTTAGCAAAATTGAAAGCAAGTTCGAAATCCACCCATCCCCCCTTTTCGATTGTTTAATGCTATTATTTCAAGCCTTATTCTTCCTCTTATTCTATACGAAATTCATTCTTGATAGAGTGGCAATGTCGGAGAGCAATATTTAAATTTCTATATTGTTTCTACTTGAAACTTCATATACTCTAATTATTTAGCTTGCAGCGTGCAGGCGTTGTACGTTTCGTACAAAATTTGCTCACTTGATCGTCGTACTTCTCCAGTTGGCGGTTCTATCCCCGACGGAGCCAATATTTCTTTAATGGCTAATAAATTTAATATTTTCTGCTTTTTCTTTTAAATTCTTATTGTCTTATTATTTTTTAATTGTCTAATATTATTAAAAATTGTCTTATTATTTTTAAAATAAATGTTTACTATTTTTACAACTTTTTATAATTTTATAATTTTTATTTTATTAATTTCACGTATGTACGGATGTCCCTGGCCATATAAATATTTCATATTGTGTATCCTTAAACTTTCTTCTCGTAATGCAATAATAGCCTAAGTTATCTGCCCGTCTGTCCTCGAGGTTATGAAGTTTTTAGACCTGGAATGGATAGAACATCCATATTGAATTTTTCATGAATTAGGGTTTGCAAAATTCAAAGGTAGAAAAATTTATCTTTTCCTAAACTATAAATCCGATTCTGAAGTAAATTGGTATGAATAAGCTTCGTATCACAGCGAAAAATACTGTCCTCTTTAAAACGTTCGAAATCCACCCCGTCCCCTTTTCGAGCGTTTAATGCCATTATATCAAACCCCATTTTAAGAGCAGGCGATTAAATTTATCAATTTATCACATAATAAATAGGTAAAAATAACAATTTTTTTTCTAACATAATGATGTCATTCCTTTAACCATATCATTTAATCATTTCTTATTTTGAATTATTTAAATGTGTTCTGCATTATTTCCATACGTTTTATCACTAAACTTGGATATTACATAAATAATTTTCTTTTTTATTTGACTTAAATAATAGATTAAGTACATATGTGATAATTTTAATAGAGTATTTTTGTTGAAAGGTAATTCTCAGCCAAAAAACAAACCATTTTTTTTACCTGCCTCATAGGGTTCTTTACAATTCTGGAAAATTAAAAATTTTACTGATCCTGTCATATGACGGGCTATATGCTAGTTCACAATATATTAAAAAAGAATCCATTCTTTTCTTTCCCTTCGCTGTTGTTTGAATTTTCCAGAATTCTCCTCTTCAACCTAGGAAATTGGGAATGAACAAAGAAGTGGAGAATTACACATTCCTGGAACTGGTTGTCAGATAATCAGAAGGTAACACATTCTTATTGGAACTGAGAAGTAGCGTATTCACATTTTATGCCTTGCTCGCATACATGCAGTTTGTCGGTCCATACCAACATGAATGAGCCAGAAAACGAAATGATTTAACAGTAAAACAAAAGATCGAAATTTTAAATCGTTATGACAGGTCGATTATGATTACGAACAATTTATCAATGAGCTTCTTAGAAAAAGTTGTAGACAGTCAACAATTGATCAATTTTTTTAAAATTATGTATACAATTCTTATGTTTTAAAGGATAATATACAGACAAGTTTTTTATTAATAACTCTTCCAAATATTGGAAATTTTTTATGCGGATTGTTTTAAAATGCTTAGAAATGAATTTCACTTTTTTTTTCTTTTGAAAAAATATAATTTTTTGTCGATTCAACAGTTGTATGACTCTTTGAATGGTGTAAAAAGAGGGAAGATTTGTGTACCTCTTTAGGTGTCTTCAACGTAAAACTCTCCCAATTTCTATGTTCATTGTTTTGTGTATTAACCTCTTATATAACGTTCTTCTGTTATTGCATCTCTTTAAATGATCCTCATATACAAAAAAATTGTCTGACAATGACGCCTTCTGTTAACGAATAACACCCATCTAAATCAAGATTATCAATATTTTTGTAGCGAGGCCGGATTCAAGGTTGCTCCAACCATTTCTTTTTATCTGATTTTTTTTAACTTAAATAGTTACACTCTGTGTAAAGCGTACATTTTGTAACATATTACTGTAATGTATTGTATACATGCCATAAAAGTATAATTAAGGCGAAAAACAATATATTTACTGCATTTGATTTTAGGCATATAAGTTTACATCGACATCACCAGGTGACAACCTGTACCATACTATTACATCAGAGGGATGGTTCACAATTTTTCTTGACCCTTTAATGTAATTCCTCATGTTGTTGTAACTCAGCCATAAAAAAAATTATCTTATGCTTCTTCAAACCTGATTTTGTTATTGTTACGAATCGTAATGTAAATATCCGATATTTGTTTCCTCAATTCAAAAATGCATCTATTTGCCATCTTAATTCTGTTTCTAATATTAAATGGTATCAATTATTTATAATCAAATTATCTTCTGCTAGAATTTCACCCTGAAATAAGTGTTTAAATATATTTGGAAAAGCATTTATTCAGTTAAGGGGACATAATACCTTTAGAATTGAAAAGTCATCATTATAATTATAGAATTTTTGCCATAGCCAAAAAACTCAAAAAAAAAAGAATTAGAAGAATAGGTAGGATTTTAATTCACTTCTCCATTTCGAAGAGTCGAGATGGCGAGCTTGCCGAATCTAAATTCCTAAATCATCGTTTTTTCAAAGTAAAGAAAAACTAGACACTTTGCGCTATTTAGAAACTGAAATAAATTACAGAGAATGCTTTAATATACACACTGTGTCGCATACAACACATCGAACGTTGCAACACGGTCTACTCTAAAAAAAATCACATCGAACATCATTTTTGTATTTATTTTAATACAGGATTGCAGTGCCAGTCAGTGGCCATTCCCGACCATAATAACCTATTTTTAATTCATTATAAAATAAAAACTTTTTTATTGAGCATAAAATTTTTTCTAGTTCCTTTATGAGGGTCTAACTTTAGTTAGATCTAAGTTACTATAGTGTATTTTAATATAATATACTATAGTATATTTTATTAATATATTTTAATATATAGTATATATATTTATATATATATATATATATATATATATATATATATTTCATTAATCTCAGCTATATTTAATTCGAACTATATATTTTATAGCAAAAGAAAAATTTCGTTTATTTTTAAGCTATTAACAGCTTTAACTTCTGTTTTATAATATTAAAAATTTAAATACCTGTTTTATAAATTTTAAATTTTTCCTAATGCTAGGAAAAAACTAACTTTAAACACGAATAAATATGGTATACAGACTTCAAACACACAGAATTTTTTTTTAAACTTCAGAGTTCTAAAGAATTTTAATAAAAATATTAAATTTTATTTTTTGACAACTACTACCCATTGTCTATGTATATATATGCAAACCTCGTATTTTTTAACAAAGATTAATGAGCCTCGTGCACTATTTTTTCAGACAAACACACTTGTTAAAGCGTGAAGCATCGATTTCGGTCTATTAAAAGCTATTCGACCGCGCCTATATCTTCCTTTCGGTGCAGAAAAAAAAAGACTGAGAGCAAAAGAAAGTAATGGACTTGTCTTACGCCCCCAAGTTCACAGAGTCGATATTTTCGGGGTTCAAAAAATGGCCCACATTTGCATAGAGCGATTAATAGCCGTGCGGTTGAGAGGTTTTTCTTTTGAAGCGTTGCCAAGGTTAACTTGAAAACAAATGGGTTCCCCATAGAGAGGTGCGCATACTTCTGTTTCCCCGCTGCCGATCGGAAAAACCGAAACTCCGGCCCCGCGAATTAGGGTCACGGCGAAATTCGCCATCCGTTGTCCATTTAGCGGGGAAGGTCGTTTGGGTATTCGTTTCATTGCAAATTCAGAGAAAGTTTGTGTTCTGGTGGTACCACGCATGTCTTATAAAATCTGTATTCGGGTTTAATTTTTTTAGTGTTTTTATATATTTTTACTACATATAATAATAGGGAACGGGGAAAAGTATAAAAGTTTAGATTTTGTAATTCCGTAAAGTCGAATTTTTTGAATAGCCTTTTAGTGACAAGTGGTTGATCTTTCGACTAAACTGTGCAAGTTTTTAAAACACGGGTTGGTTGAAATATGCCCCATGCACTTCATTTCCTTCATGTCCACTATATACAGCTGTCATAAGGGGCGAGACAGAGCCATTGCTGTCAATTACTTCTACTATCTGTTATGTTTTCGTAGGGTAATTTTTAACCCTACTCTGAAAAATACCCTTTATTTTTACCCTCCTGCTTACTGTTTTACAAAGTGGCACAATCAAAGATATTGCTTCAGGGGGGGGCGCTATATTTAAAAATCCAGATTTTACCTGGACCAAGATGGAGAAATAAACCATCACAAAAAGGTTAATTTAAAAATACCATAAAAGGGATACTTATATTATTTGAAACATTTTTTTGCAATATATGTCTACGACAAACGTTTGATAAGAGAAAAAACATTTTGGGCTTTATTATGCACCTTGTATGCATACGTATATAACGCGCACGTGCTGTCAGTAATTGTTGAGAGTAAGCAGCCATAGACATTGGTGTATAAAATACAGTGAACTCCGATTAACGTGATCGCTGTTAGTGTTATCAATCGCTTATTGTTATCGAAATCACTTGGTATCGATTTTCTCTATTCATTTGTATGTTAAAATTATCGCTTTATGGGATCGTTACATCGGTTAATGTTATCAGTTTTCGAACTAACTGGCAAAGGAATATACACAATTTATTCAGAAAGAACCCATTCTTTCCCTTCGCTGTTTGAATTTCCAAGAATTCTCCCTCTTCCACCTAGGGAAATGGTAAGTGAACAAAAGGGTGGGAAATTACACGTCCTCGGAATTTTGCTCGCTTACATGCAGCTTGTCGATATAGAAGCCAGAAAGCGAAAGGATTTAACATTAAAACAAAAGATCTAAATTTTAATGTCGTTATGATAGGTTACCAAAAATGAGTCAGCGTAACATTCCTCAGCCTACATTGTGCAAAATTTTGAAAACTCGTGATGATCGTACTAGAAGAAATAAACAAAATGAAAATACGGAGACACATTCCAGTAGCTCTCACATTAACAGAATCTGAAGTCTGTCAGATTGTCATAGGAAAATAGACGAATGATGGAACTGATGAGTCAGATGAATAATCTCTTGATATCGAGACACCTTCTATAAGTGCTGATATGAGAAATGCATGGAAAGTGTTGAAACGTGGAGCACAACACCGCTCCGATGACTTTAAAAAACATTATGATTACAAACAATTTATCAACGAGCTTCTTAGAAAAAATTATAGACAGTCAACAAATGATCATTTTTTTTAATTATGCATGCAATTCTTATGTGTTAAACGATAATATACGGTATATAAATATAAGGTGTGAATTAAAGGGGGGAGTATATTTATCTAATTTTGCATATCGTTTATTGTTATCAATCGGTTATTGTTGTCAAAATCGCGGTGTCCCAAACTGATCACATTAAGCAGAGTCCACTGTATTATTCAAAGTTTGGTTCATGTAATAAAACTAGTAGCTGTCAGTAATTGTTGAGGGTATGCAGCCGTTGACCTTGGTGGTATAAAATATTATTCAAAGTTTGGTTCATGAAATAAAACTAGTAGCTGTCAGTAATTATTGAGAGTAAGCAGCCATAGACCTTGATGTCATAAAATATTATTCAAAGTTTGGTTAATGTAATAAAACTAGTAGTTGTAAGTAATTGAGAGTAGGCAACCGTAGACCTTGGTGGTATAAAATATTATTCACAGTTTGGGTAAGGTAATAAAATTAGTAGCTGTAAGTAATTGTTGATAGTAGGCAGCATTAGACCTTGGTGGTATAAGATATTATTCAAAGTTGGGTTAATGTAATAAAGCAAGTAGCTGTCAGTAATTGTTGAGAGTAGGCAGCCGTAGACCTTGGTGCTTGGTGGTATAAAATATTATTCAAAGTTTGGGTAATGTAATAAAACTAGTAGTTGTAAGTAATTGAGAGTAGGCAGCCGTAGATCTTAGTGGTATAAAATATTCACAGTTTGGTCAATGTAATAAAACTAGTAGCTGTCAGTAATTGTTGAGAGTAGGCAGCCATAGATCTTAGTGGTATAAATTATTCACAGTTTGGTTAATGTAATAAAGCAAGTAGCTGTCAGTAATTGTTGAGAGTAGGCAGCCGTAGACCTTGGTGCTTGGTGGTATAAAATATTATTCAAAGTTTGGGTAAGGTAATAAAGCAAATAGATGTCAGTAATTGTTGAGAGTAGGCAGCCGTAGATCTTAGTGGTATAAAATATTCACAGTTTGGTTAATGTAATAAAACTAGTAGCTGTCAGTAACTGTTGAGAGTAGGCAGCCGTAGACCTTGGTGCTTGGTGGTATAAGATATTATTCAAAGTTTGGGTAAGGTAATAAAGCAAATAGCTGTCAGTAATTGTTGAGAGTAGGCAGCCATAAATCTTGGTGGTATAAAATATTATTCAAAGTTTGGTTATTGTAATAAAATTAGTAGCTATCAGTAATTGTTGAGAGTAGGCAGCAGTAGATCTTGGTGGTATAAAATATTATTCAATGTTTGGGTAATGTAATAAAACTAGTAGCTGTCAGTAATTCTTGAGAATAAGCCGTACAGCTTAAAATTTCATATTACTTCACTGGATGACAGGGAAGATGATAAATTTGATAAAAAAAAAACTAAATTTTTACACTCTTGCTTGCCAAGAGAAGCAGTGAAGTGTATCCTGTTTATAAATATTTAACTTTTTCCCCCATGTTCAGATGAAAGCAACTTGATCACTTCCTCCTAAAGTACGCCTAACATTAATCTCTTCTAATTGGGGATGTCGTCTAACCTAACAAATTTATAATGAGATTTTAATTGGCTAACTCCGTCTGAATAACTTTCTGTTTGAGTTACTTTAAAAAAGGAGCAACATTTTATCTCAAGAAGGCACTTTAGTAGACACTAAATAAATTTTATTTTTAATTAACTGTTTTTCTAGGGCTAAGCTAAGAATTGGCAAAATGGATTGTAGTCCTGGAACCTCTAACAAATCAAATAGAATCTGAAACAATGTACTAAATTTTAGAAACGCGATCTAATTTTTTAGTAAATATATATTAAAAGCTATTCTCATCATTTAAAACATCAAATTATTTTACTTATTGAATATTAAATATTGATTATAATATTGCTACAGTTAATTTTTAATTGATTATGCAAAGTAAAAGAAAGTATTTTAAAAGTATTATAAAACGAAAAATTACAATGTTTATATTTCAACGAAAATACTCATATTAAGATGAATTTTGACAAGTTTCAATGTTACATCTATGCGTACGTACAAGGACATTATAATTTTTGACGTTAAATATTCATTTTGACTATTTCTGGAGTTTCTTTCTCTTGAAGACTGTGTGCGTCTGAATCTCGCATAACTTAAAAACTATTAGCATTAGAGCCGAACGATGGCTGAATGGTAGGGCGCTACTCTTACCGGTACCAGAGAACACGGGATCGAATCCTGCTACGGACATGGATGTTCGTAACTGTTTGGAATAGCCTTTAACACGCATTTTTGATGGTTTGCTCAAGGCGCTGACGTGATTTTTCCATTATACGATGCATATTAGACTGAAATATTTTCAGCAGATAAAATGAATTATAAAATCAAACTTGAATCAGTTTTCATAGTGGGGGTCACAGGTGACTCCCACGGTGCGGTAGGCAATTCTTACGATTGTCCTTTTTTTTCAGACAATCTTGTTTTGATTGCTAAGTGGTTACACTCATTCTTTAGCATTTAAAGTATCTAGGAAGAACTAGAGCAAAGAATTTAACTAAAAAAGTGGTGACATTGTTTCGATTGCGCTGATTCACCTTTTCTTTGCCTTAAATGTTTCTATCGGACTCATAGCAATATGCGTTGATAAAATGTATAAATTTATCCCGCACTAATAAAATTATTTTTGTATGTTCTATACTGCATTAATTTCTTTAAATCATTATAATAACGATGATATAATTGAAAATATCCATATTTACTATATATGCTTTTATTATTTGTTGCGTCACCGGTGGCCTCGACGGCGCTGTAGCCAAGTCGAATACTGATCACAGGTGATCCCCGTGGCAGTCAACGTGTTGAACAATAGATCCGGTCTCTTTAGCCCTTGTGAGCAAAAACAGTGGATCGTAGCGCTTCAAACTAAATCTATTAGTATTAAAAATAAAAAAGACCTCTGGACCAAAGAACTACTCTCGAGTTCTTTAAAAAAATTACAGAAAGTGATTAATAGTTTTAAGAGAAATATGGTTGGTTTGTGTTGTCTCCATTTAGAAGACACATGACTACTCATGGAAAGATGGTTGTCTCTGCCTGGAGAGGTTGAACTTACAAGAGCAGGTCTTCGTAATTTAGAAGCAAGGATCATGCCACCTCTAGATATATCGTTTGGGAATTTGGAGGACATTGCGGCTGTTCTATTCTCTAAAACATAGTCTTTTGGGAGAGCAAATTAGTATTCAAAAATGAAACATTCGACATCAGCAACAACAACTTTATTTTCTTATCCAGCTCTTTCCGCGTTGCCACCGGCAGAAAAACAAAAACAGCCGAGCTCGCGACAGCGACTACGAATCTATTTACACACCCCAGCTTCCCTTAATGAACTCTATGAATTTTCGCTGCTCTATGAAATTTCTGCTCAAGCGTCGATCTTCTTACCCTTCATTTACGAGATAGCTACAGTAGCCGACTGAGCTGCCGTAGCTGGGGAAATGATTATCCTGTCATGAGCTCGAGATTGATTGAGCTTTTTTTAGTTTTTCGCGATTGGCAACGTAGAAAGAAAGGGGGTTGAAAAACAAAATGGAGCGGAGGTTGTCGCGAATGTCGAATACAATTATTTTTGAAGAATAAAAGCCTTTAAAATCGAAATGTACCCCACCTTCTGGTTTTAGACTTCGAAATGTATATATGTGTCTGTACGTCATGTGAATAAACTCTTCAGAAATCTCTCCCAAAAACTATTTGATATAGAGAATAGAACATAGCCATTTGAGTGCCAAGAAGCTCGATCGCGCTAACTTATACACTGATTGAAAATGCCAGGAACGCAATCATGCTCGTGGCTCACGCACGAACTAATACGATCTCTATTTCATACTTGTCGATACTTGTTTATTATTTTTTTTATTCCGCACCTGGATTTATAAGTAATAGTATTATGGCACATTGCATTTTTATATTGAGAATATTCCAGTTTCCGAATTAGAATGCGCGTACAATATTTCTAGGGGATTCTTGCAAATTGTGTAATTTGTGTATTTTCGCGGAAATATTGTAAGTTATTTTTATTTATATTTTCATTCTTGTTGTTGTAATGTACTTATAACACAAACACCAGTGTCCATTCTCAAAGGGGAAACACGGTAAGATATATACGCTATGGAATTAAAGGTAAATGCCTTATATTTAAACTTAAACATTTATTATTACATTATTTACAAATTAATACATGACTTGCTTAATATATGACATGACCTGCAATTATTTGGTTTTGCTATTCATCAATATTTTATATTGATATTCCTTATCGAAATGTTATGAGACCCAGGTAATAATTATGAATATTAAGTCGGTTTACCTCCAGTAAATTACAGGGAAGCAGCCCGGGTAGGCTGAACGTTGGTGTGGGCGTAAAGGTCGTTTTCTGGACGACGGTGCAGGCTTAGCGGTCGTTACTTTCCTGGACGTCGGTGCTGGCGTGACGGTCGTATGAATGCGGGATAGGGAATATATTGCTGGCCCGGTCTCTCTGGCTCGCTCAGGGGATCTGGATGCACCGGTTCTCTCTGCACCTCCAACCTTGACTCCTTTTCCCACTTTTCTACCACAACTTTACACTTCGGTTCAACGGCTCTTTTTTCTCTTTCCCAATCACTTGTTGGTGAAATTTTTCCACATCTGCACCCCATGTAGGTGGGCTCATTAAAACGGTCCCTTTAATGAAAGTTGACATTATTGCCTAGCCCCTTCCCCCATATATCACGGCTTCACTCCTGCCTAGACTTCACCGTTACACTTGTACCACTCCATCAGCTATAAATTGCATCAGGTGTTCCCATTAAAACTCCAAGTCAACAGCTGCGTCTAAATTCTTATGTAGTCTCCACACTAAAGCCAATTGTTCACCACTTCCTGATGGCGGCCTTGAACGATGGTTTATGGGTTGCATCCACACGCTGGGCCACTAAATGAGCCAAGCTCGTGGATTCGTCCATAGGATCTACTGCGCATTTGGCTGCCTTTGATCTTTGGAGAAAAACCGCCTCCGAAGCCATTGTTCGCCAAGGCTATTTTATCGTCTGCCACTATCGACCACGGTAAGCCATACTCCCTCCAGACGGTGATGAAGGTTTGCAGTGAACAATAGTGTGGAGGGGCCTTTAGACATTTAGTCCAGAGCTGTGTGTGCACGTGCTGACCATTGTCGGGAAAGTACATCGGTACACTTGTATAAAAAAACTCTCTAGGCATTATAAAAAAAAAACCGTTATGGCTTCGACCAACAGAGAATTTGACAATAATGACTGGAATTATAACATTTATTTTTTGTTTTTGAAATGCTTTTCGTCAATAAAATGTTCCGAATTTAACTAAGAAATATAATTTTAAATTTCTACTTTCCCCTAACAGCGCGGTAATTCTCTAAAAATCATGTTGGCATTCAAAAGGTTAGGGAAATACATACACGATGTATAGAAACATATCCTATTTATTTCAGAATCAAAAAATGCGTTTAATACATTATTTTTTTTTTAATTTTTGCTTTACACTTGTAAGTTATTTTTTAATAATTGAAAAATGTATTATAACAATTAGGAAATATTTTTCATTCGTGATTGTTGCGATATAAAAAGGTTTTTTAAAAAAATCGTGATCATTTGATAAGTATCAAAATTATTCATTTTAAATGCAGACATTATTTTATTTCAACGAATATGCATCGCTGCTTATAGTTTCTGAAGAATAAAGAAAAAATATAGTTACGCGTATATTTGAATGATATCTGGGTGGGATATGGGAATAAATGAACATCTACATCTCTTCCCACGATTCTGTTTTAAATGTCACACTAGTCTAGTAAAACCCTTCGCGCACATCATTGATAGATATTTTGTTTTATTTTCATAGAAAAAAGCTTTATGAATATCGCAGAGGTGAGATGCATTTCATACACCTCTGCAGTATTGCGAATTCACAGGGCTACAAGGCCAAATACGTATTTTCCTGTGATAAAAATTAAAAAATAAAAGTAGGAAACCAATTAACAGCTGTAAGGAAAATATGATTGAAATAAATACATACACAATTTACTATAAAATAATTTTTTTAAAAATATACATTTAATACAATATGTATTTAATACATTTAAATACACATTTAATACAGTAAAAAAAGTGTTTAATACACTTAAATTTATATTTAATATAGTAAATATACGTTTAATACATTTAAATATACATTTAATATAATTAAAAATGTTTAATATATTTAATATAGTAAACATATCTCTAATACATTTAAATATACATTTAGTATATTAAAAAATCCGTTTAATAATTTAAATATGCGTTTAATACATTTAAATATACATTTAATATATTAAAATGATGTTTAATGGCTTTAAATATACATTTAATATAGTAAAATGATGTTTAATGAATTTAAATATACATTTAATACAGTAAAAATACGTTAAATACATTTAAATATGCTTTAATACAATAAAATTACATTTGATTGACATATTAAAAATACGTTTAATACATTTAAATATACATTTAATACAGTAAAAAATACATTTAATACAATAAGAAATGCTTAATAAATTTAAATGTACTTTAAAACAATAAAATTACATTTGATTAACGCATTAAAAATACTTTTTACACATTTAAATATACATTTAATACACATTTAATTACATACATTAATAACATAATTTTTTATAATTAATATTTAAATATACAAAATTAAATTTAGGTTTTTTTTATTAAAATTCAAAACAATTCGAGCAAAGATTGTGAAAGTGAATAGGGAAAGCCTTTAAGAACTAGTTAAAGAATATACAGGAGCAAAACATGTTCTTTTTGCTAATAATAATTCATGTACAACAACTTAAAATGCTAATAAAAAGTGTATCCTCTAAATATACATGCATTTATAGCCTGCCTCCTACATCCATTTGAGCCTCGTACGAAGCTAGTTGAGTTTTAATTAATGAAATCATGTTGAACGAATTTTTTTACCAGCTTTTCCTTTCATTCACAGCGTCTATAATCAAATTCTGTAAATAATTTCCCACTATCATTCCAATTTTCAATTGAGTTCAAATTTTGCGTACTATTGTATCTTCAATGACAGTACATGAATGAATCCCGAAAAGTACATAATTATAGATGAGTTTATATAATTAAAATTTAATAAAATTCAACCTATTATAAACGAGCGCCATCTGTTATTGCGTATTGAAACTTCAGTGCATAAAATTATACATTAAGCATGATTAAAAATTTGATTATAAAAATCCCCTAATACTGAAGAGAGTAAAATAAAAATAAGCAAATAATTTTTAAAAACACAGTTTTATTTAAAGAGGAACTAAAATTAACACGTTGTGTGCGGGTACATTTCGCAGCAGAATTGTACCGGGAGCGGGCGTATTGCGCGTCAATTTAGTTGTTCAGTTAAATCTCAATAGATCGAAAATTATTTAATTTTTTAAACAACTTTTTGTATTTGATGTTGAAATATGTAAGCAAATATATAAATAGAAATATATAAATAACAACCGTAAGATTCTTGTAAACAAAAAATACATTTTTTAATAAATTTATAATAGTATCGTAAATATGAAAAATCAAATAGAAATAGTAGTATATAGTTTTAATTTTTTCCCAGTCTGTGGTTTCGCATCAACTCATGTAAAAACTAGTTTTTGTCTAAATTTTTCCAGAATGTATGTAGTAGACAAGAACATTCGGGTTCGTTTTCTTGTATATACCGTTATTTTTGTACCCACAAAACAAACCATGTTGTTAAACTAACCCGCACTGTACGTGTCTCGATCTCAAGTATCAATTGTCAGAAAACGTACTAGTGACAATGTGTTAATAAAATTTTTAAAAAGAAAATACATTTAAAAAAAACTCGCTTTTATGAGCTAAAATATTTTTTCCTGGTATATGCAAACATTCAAAGTTTATATGATTACGAATAAACGTAGGGGTCTCTCATAATGTATTGAATGTAAATTATATACTAAAGGTATGAAATATAGGTATTATAGGCGATTAAGTTGCAAAAATGATGCAGTCGACGTCAAATGGAATATCGCCTTTTTACTGCCACATTTTCAAAACTAATAGTGGCCTTATCAGTCATGTATTTTTCCTAGAACGTAATAACCGTCTTGGCTGTAAACAATGATTGTTTGTCGCTAATAAAGAGTGCTTGGCGAGATTTCTGCAGGTGAAGTGGAAAAGTACCGATATATATTATGGACAAAACATTCTTATTTTTAGTTATAAAAATATTTTAATGTCCCCGGGTGGCTAGAAAGAAAAAAATTGTTTACTCCTCTTTGCTTTTAAAAGAGAGCATGATTTTTTAAATTAATTTTTGTACGAATTTTTATTACTACACAATCTAAATACAACTTTAATCATAATTCACAAGATTATTTCCTTTGAATTTCAAGTAATATGTAACAGATGCGCAGACAACGTCTCGACTAGAAAAATGGACCTATTTGTCTAAAATATTTGCCAGCATTTGTCTTCTGAATAGGGAGAAAAGCAGAATATTTAAACGTAATTCAATACAGTTTGTGTATTGTTACGAACTTCCAAAGCTGGGTTCAGGGATTGAATGGACTTTAAGTAAGACTACAGCACGAAAACAATCTTTTATTAGCAATCAGTTGGAAAATTCAACACACCGACAAAATCACCGTGGAACAATATGAGCACAATGCCGTCGGCTCACGCACCACTTTCCGCATCAAACAAAAAGCAAGCACCGGTGAAACACAACACACCGGCGTACTCTGTACACCCGAGAGATTCACTTAAATACTCTCTCCGTTTGGGACTCAGCATTCCTTAAATAGACCCGAAGAAACTGCTCGAATATTCCAGAAACCGGAACCGGAAGTTGTCATGTGATGCCACACTTGGCAATATTTGGCGACACTTGGCGTTAAAAATAGGTTGTCAAAAATGTCGCCAACGAGCCGATATCTCGCCAATTTCGCCAGATGCCCATAGAGTCACATGCTAAATTTACGGTTCACTAAACAAATATGTAACATTATGTTGAAGCGAAATAGAAGATTTACGTTGATTCTTTAATGGACTGTTTGTTTTTAAAATATTGACTACACTTTTTCTAAGTGTGTTAAATATCTTGAGAGGTCAGTAACGGAGGGAAATCTGTCGTACAGCACCGCTAAGGTCCAAGATGTAACAGCTTCTAGATTACACCGGCCGTATCTAAGATTCGTAAAAATTTCCGTATACCAATAAGGACCTTAGGAGGTTACAACAACAAGAATATCTGAAGTAATTCAAAGAAACAGTTTCTACACAAGGATCGAAATTTTGTAGTTTTTTTTCTTCCTTTGCTTCAAAGTTCTTACACAGACTTAAATATTGATCTTTGTATTCTAATACAGTTTCTGAAAATTAGCAAATGAACTTTTGTTGGTCTTTTTAGTTGCATTAATGTTAACACATTGTGTGCGGGTCCATTTCGCAGCGGAATTCTACCGGGAGCGGGCTTATTGCTCATAAATTTAGGTATTCAGTTAAATCTCAATAGATCGAAATTTATTTAATTTTTTAAACAACTTTTCGTATTTTATGTTGAAATATATAAGCAAATAGATAAATAGAAATATATAAATATCAACCATAACATTTTTGTAAACAAAAATATTTTTTTAGTAGATAAATTTATAATAGTATCGTAAATATGAAAAATCAAATAGAAATAGTAGTATATAGTTTTGATTTTTTTCGAATTATATTATGTATAAACATTTTTACATTATAAAAAAACGAAAAGAGCAATCATAAAACTAATAATGTTTTAAGGTGTGGTAATGTTCAAAGCATTTTCCTCTATGAAGAGGTACACGGCAAAACTTGCATATGTAAGATGTTTCACTCCACATTTTTTTTTTCACAGCACACGCACGACATTGTCTTTGCGGCTTTTTCTTCTTCCCAGTAGTAACAATTTTCTCTAAAATATGTTTCCACATTTCCAATGATAATCTGCCAGGAGGGTCATATTTAGGGTTTTAATCAACCTTCGCGTTCTGTGGTTCCACATCGACTGATGTAAAAACTGAATTTTATTTGTTTATATGTTTCCAGAATCTATGAAGTACATAAGAACATTCGGCTTCGTTTTCCTGTATATACCGTTATTTTTGTACCCACAAACAAACCATGTTGTTACACTAAAGCGTACTAGTACGTGACCCGAGCTCAAGTATCAATCGTGAGAAAACGTACTAGTACATGTCCTGTATACAATGTGTTAATAATTATCACTCAAATCATAATTTAATCCCAAGTTAAATAATTTTTTAAAGATTTTTATTTGTCTTAAGATTTTTTTTATTCAGACTATAGTGTTAAATTATCTCCATTTTTTTTCAGTGATTCAAATTAAATAATAGATAGAATATTTTCTCTTTAAACCTTGATTTTGGGATCAAATAATTGTGCAAACGTGAATGGTGAATGGGCTGAGTCAGATGATTTCGAGACTTGTCTAGAACTGTTCCAAATAATGAATGAGCCTGCATTCCACTTTAATCGCTGAGGTGCAGGAAGAGGGTGCCAATTCATTAAAAAGTATCTTGGCACGCACCATCAATGTCTCTCAACTCTTCCGGCAATTCTTTTTTTTTAATTCTATTCAAAGTATACATCAAGAGAGAAAGTATTGTTATTGTTCAAATGTTGAATGTAACAAGTGAAATCTTCAAAATCAAATTTCAATCTTTAAATGTTGGTTGAAACAATTAATCATCCGCAATTGAGATGAAACTGTGAAATTCATCTATATTTAAAGTGTAGATGTATTTGATTCCCATATTAATATGATAGGGAATAAATACGTTACCTCACTTTAATTATTATTTTTAATTCCAATGGATTGCTCCACGGGCAGTAATAAAAACAAGATACGAGGGTTACTCTGGAATTCTTGAGATACGCGCAGACTAGAATTTACAAAATAAAAAAAAGGTTTAATTTTAAAATACAAAGTATTTTAACACAGCAGACAAATTTATACTGGCTTGCTTCAACTTGTTTTACGTAGAATAAATTTTAAACAGAAGAGAAAATGGAGTTGATGCGAGAACATTTTTGCGCTATGATTCTCTACGATTTTAAAGCACGATTAAATCGAGAAGAATGCTTTCAACTGTTGCAATTGGCATTTAATCATAAATCTCCAGCTCATGCTACTGTTTTCAGGCGGTTTAAAGAATTTAGCAGAGGTCGCCATTTTCTTCGGGATGAAGAACACACAGGAAGACCGCCGTCTGCAGTAATCCCGGATTATATATCTGCCATACGAAAATTGTCAATGCATAATAATCGCTGTACCTATTACATTATACAGAAAACTTAACAATGGATCTGCAGCCATATATTCAAAATTATTAATGAAGAATTACATATGAAAAAAGTAGTTTGCCGTTGGGTTCCCCATAATCTGAGTACCAAAAAGGAGAGCGGGTCAGAATCAGTAAAAGAAACTCTTAAATTGCTAAATGATGTGGCCACCGCATCATTTCGAAAATTGTAACGGGTGATGACACGTACAAACCGTTTGTTGACGTTCCAACACGTCAAGAAAGCAAAGTATGGGTGAAAAGACAATACGCACTGAAAAAATTGATGTATACCGTTTTCTTCAGAAGTACAGGATTGGTCAAAGCCATCAATTTGGAAGGACAGAAGAGAGTAACAGCAAACTGGTACACCACTCAATGTCTTCCACAAATTCAACAAGAAGTGAATGTTAGGGGACTAATGTTTCACCATGAAAATGTATCTTCACATACAGCAGGATTAACAGTTGAGTTTCTTGAACAAAAACAAATTCAAGTGAAAGAACATCCGCCATATTCACCTGATCTAGCTATCTGTGACTTTTGGTTATTCTTTAATCGAAAAAAGAAATTACGCGGACATCGTTTTCATTCAGAAGAAGAGTTTAATCTTGTGAAAAAATGTCTGTTTACCTCTATTCCAAGAAATGAATGGCTTGAGGCATTTAATCTGTGGGAAATTCGTCTATAAAAGTGCATTGATGCTGGAGGAGACTACCTTGAACACATCTAAAATTTTGTAAGTGTAACTTTAAAAACCTAGTTGTATCTCAAAAATTTAAGAGTCACCCTCGTAAATGAACCACAGCTACAACAACATCATAAAAACGGTAAAGTATCATTGAAACAACTCATATCACAAAAAGTTATCTTCCCATAAGTCCTCCCGCTTCCCAATACCTTGATGACTGTTTCTCCAGGGAGAGTTCTACAAGTAGGCAGGTGGTATTTGGCCATTGGTTCGTTTTTACTGTCTTACAAGGAGCAGGTAGGCTCGGGGAAAATGCCAAGTCGGTATAGATGGGCCGGGTAGAATTTTCAGAACAATGCGTATAGCGTCAAAGGCAGTGCCATACTTTCCAAAAGGTTCGTAGAAATAAAATAGTTTTGAGTTCCAGCTCCAATATTATGATGTCTCGAGAGCTGTAATCTGTGTATAAATTCGCAGCCACTCATTTTCAGGATATTTTGTATTGATAGTCTTCTTATCTTGGAACAAACCACCCGCATTTGCAAGATTCTAAAATCCAAAATAGCTTTACTAATTACAATGATCAACTTCAGTAATAATAATCATAAAAAATGGTAAATTTGGTGTTTCTTCAGAATAAGGTGCCCTTTGATGATTTTTGTTAATTTATTCCACCGTTTTTAGAATACCGGTACAAGGTGTGTTGGAAATACATATGTATATCAATAAAATCTCCTATATTACTAATTTTTTCTGCATTTTAAGTTGACAAACACCATGTGAACAGGCTTAATTCAGCTTCTGCAACTCGGCAACAAACTGATATAGCAAAGCGAGACGAATGGCAAACTGTTTCCATTCGTACAAGAAAGTCTTCTGCCAACATCAGGTTATTTTTTGTTTAAATCCATCCATAAATATATACAAGTAAAAAAGTTTAATTTCTAAATACTAAAATGTTTTATTGATATTGAGCATTATCAGTGGCTGATGAATTGAATGTTTTATATTTGTGATTTTTATTGGTAATATTTGATAATATTGTATGCTGCAGACACCAATAGTGAGCAGTAACCACCAATGTTTTATGTATGTTTGTACAGTTTTCTAAACCGTAAATACAGTAAAATACTTAAAGAGTATATTTCAGTATATTTTCTAAATTATTAAGCAAGTTTTGTTAAAGTTTACAAGCTGAACATATAACCTAATTTGTCACCAATTTGGCGATCATTTCAAAATTCATCAAATAGAAGTCAACTGTCCAGAATCTCTGATTCTGCCAAAATAGTTTACACTCCCCATACAAATTCTTTCACAAACATGATCGATAACACTATATCTTTAGAATGTACATCATTTAAAATCTTATCATTCAATTTTATATTTAAATCACGTTAGAAATTAAAAATAAGGAAATGTTCATAATTTGTGGCAATCAAAATACAAATATATAATGGTAATGTAAGATAAGCACACAAACTAAAAAAATATATAATATGATTAAAGTCACTTTAAAGTTTATGCTCAAATGTGCTACATGTTGCAAATAATTTAATTCATTTAATTTCGTTTCATTTGAGATTTGACAAAAGTAAAGACATCAAAATATGCAGAAATGTTTTAACATATATAAACACTAAATATCAAAAGTTTTGAAAATTTTTAATATTTCTGAAATTTTAAGGTATCCGTCTACATTCGGAAAACTTTTTTCTTTAAACGTAGAAATTAGTTCATGTTTTTACATTTTTAGATTTATTTTTTATATTACCATACAGAATTGCACTTAAAAAATTTATTCCTGGAGAAATTTTTATAAAATTTCTAATAAAGAAATCTTAGTAAAAAAATCTGGTTTTTTCAAAAGGTCTAATTTTTTAATAAATTAAATTATTTCAATATTCTTTGATGTAACACATTTCATATACACTGACTAGTGAATCACCTAAAATCTTTGCTTAATTTACATTTGGTAAAAACTTTTGGTTCTTCAAAATCATATACATTGAATTTTTGATGAATTTTCATTACCTTTATATCTAACTATGACTGTAATAATTATCCAAATATCATTAAAAATTATCCAAATTTAAAGCTTTTAAGTCATTTACTAGTAAATACTATCAAAAGCATGCATAATAGTTTTCAACAAAATATTTTGAGAACTTTTTGAGAAATCGCATTTCAAATTCCAACATTTTATTAAAAATACCGTTCTGAGAAAAACGCATTTGAAATTTATGAAAGCAACTTTAACTATTAAAAAATTAAAATACATGTTTAAAATTCCCCACACTTTCTTGCTTCAAAATGTTCTAATTGACAAGTTGCTACCAATTATTAAAAATACTAGAAAAATGTTTAAACTAATCTTCATGAACATTTAAAAAGATTTCTCCAAAAAACGCTCTTTTAATTCACAATTTCCGGTTCCGAAGGCGCTACTTCCGTTTTGTTTTGACAACTGTCACTGGTGTTTAAACAGCTGTCACTTTTCTTTAAAATGTCATAGAGATAAAACAAAAACAGATTTAGAAGCCTAAAAGTTGAAATTTTCCAATAGAGAAATAAAAAAAAATTATGACTTTTGGCAAAAAAAAAAATGACGTTTTCAAAGTAGACGGATACCTTAAGTATTTTTATTAAGTATTTCTTAGAAATGCCATATGAGGATACAATATTTAAAAATTCACACTAACAAAAACACAATTCACACTAAAAACACTAACAAACTCTTATAAACTCTTTCTAGATCTTTCGTAATGAATTAAAAAATCATGAAATACGTTTTGACTTGACTTTTCTTGCTGTCATTTTTACCTCTATAACTTTTAAAACCATGTCAACAATGGATTCTTTTGATCAAAATTGAAACTGCTTTCTTTGTAATTTGTAGTTACACTCTATTTAACCCTTAATTTGGCTAAGTCTGGCTGCTACACCGGCCATGTATATTTATAACTACTATATAATACTAGCCTATAGCCCGTCATATGACAAGATCAGTAAAATTTTTAATTTTCCAAAATTGTAAAGTACGCTATGAGGCAGGTAAAAAAATGGTTTGTTTTTTTGGCTGAGAATTATCTTGCAGCAAAAAATAACCGATGATTCAATTTCAAATTATCACATATGTACCTAATCTATTATTGAAGCCAAATATAAAAGAAAATTATTGACGTCATATCTAAGTTCAGAGATAAAACGTATGAAAATAAGGCATAATTTAAATAATTTAAAATAAGAAAGGATTCAATAAGGCGATTTCACGCAGTTGGGCAAATTCTCAAATTATGACAATTCTGGCTTTAGTTTCAAACGGAAGGGCAGTTTATTGTTTATCTATTGGCTGTTGTAAACATGAAAATGAATGGAAGGGCATTATTGTAGTTCGTGACGTTGCGACAAATTGCCTTATGAGATGGTTAAATTAATGACGTCATAATGCTAGAAAAATGTTATTTTTACCTATTTATTATGAGATAAATTGATAAATTTAATTTCCTACTCTTAACCGGGGAAAATAGGAGTTGAAATATTGGCATTAAAAGCTCGAAAAGAGGGGAAGGGGTGGATTTCGAACGTTTTAAAGAAGGCAGTATTTTTCGCTGTGATATGAAGCATATTTATACCAATTTAATTTAGAATCGGATCAATAGTTTAGGAGAAGATAAACATTACTCTCTTTGAATTTTGCTAAATATGGATGCCTCTATCCATTCCAGGTCCAACCGCTTCATAAAATCGAGGACAGGCGTACAGATAACTTAGGCTATTATTATATAGGGGATAATTGTCAGTGTTCGCCACAGTGAACATTAATTATCTCAAAAATGGAAAATGATATATTTTTTGGGTTTATTTTACAGAGATCCTAATGTCTATACAAACATGGGAAAATAACAGAAATTAAAAAATATTTGAAAAAGCATCTTGTTAAATCAAGGGTTAATAGCTAGCATACATGCTATTATTACATTATACTTTTTTAATGAGAAATTAAAACATTCCTGCATAAGATAAAAGTATTATTAATCTAGTCACACTTTCTCTTAAAACTAAAAAGAAAACTTTAAAGCCAAATGTTAGAACCGATACAATGGTACTGACTATGTTTTCTTTTAATTTGCCTCTAAATTCAAAGTTTGCTTTTACTGATTTTAAATAAGCAAAATAGTTATAAAATATCGCAATATCTTTATTTCATTGTTATTTTTAACGATAGGAAACTAGTAAGAGTATATTTATTGAACGTTATTTATTTTATCAGTATATCTAAGAGATGAAATATTTTAAAATATAGAGAAAGCTTTGAATAAAATTTTATCATTTTTCTGTAGTTATTTAATTTCATTAAAAATTCATCTGATTACACTAGATTCATTGCCTTTTAAAAGTAGGATTGAATTTTCAGTCTTTTCAATTAAACAATATTGTATTATAAAACATTTTTATAATTATATTCAACTTTTGATATACCTAAAATATTATTTTAAAAATTTTCTGCAGTGTGCACATGTATTTTTTCAAAAATATATATGATTCAGTATTTTTTTTAATCTATTTTAACAAATCTGCTCACTAAATGGTATGCAGAAAACTGATGGCATAACAACTACTGGAAAATTTTCTTTGCTTATTAAATATTTAAGACCATTTTTGGAAAAAAAAGTTGTGGAGAAATCTAACATTGACGCATCTCCCTGCAACATTTATTATTTAGCAACAAATTTTATCTCCGTCGTCACAAAATTAGTCTTTAGCAGCTAAAGATTTAAATTTTTTCAACTATACAGGAATTCCGTAAGTGTTTGATTTGCTTTTAAATCTTTAAAAATTTTTAGAAAGTTTTATTCCTAAGATAATCATTTTCATAAATATTTAAAATTGTTTTACTGTACTTGGTAACCTAAATCTCCTTTTCCTGAAATATGTGAATAGATCTTGAATAATTTACGGTGAACAGTAAAACTAAACGTAGAATGTGATTTCATAAAAATAAGAATAAATAAATATGTCTGCCATATAATAGATTTAAAGCCATATAATAGATTAAAGCCATAAAATAGATTTAGAGAGCTGCTTGTGATTTTTGACATATTGGCAGTTCACGAGTTATTGGATTTTATTATTAAGTAAATATTAGATTGTGTCACCACTTGTAAAAGAAGTTATATATGGTTAATGTTAATTGGTGATTAACTCCTATAATTTTTTGTAATCATTGGCTAACTATAGTAGACTATCTAAGTCTTCATAAATCCATGACAAATATTTTTTTCCGCTTCTCTAAAGCAGCAATTTTAAAAAAATGTTCTTTTAATAAATTTCGCGTTTGGAAGTATAGCCTTAAAGATGAAGTATTTAGAGCTTTTATAGTTCTTACATAAAACAAGTGTTTATAATATTTTTCTTGTGTTTATAATGTAATATCTCAATTTCGTTTAGTTCTCCGTGAACAGCCAGTTTACTTCAGAAAGTACAGGGAAATTCTGCATGAGACATTAATAATTATTTTATTCAAAATCTATTTAAAACTAAAGAACTAAAGAACTAAACTTACCGGCGTTATACCCCAAATAGTGAGGCCATGGCCTACGGTACCAGTTCATTTGAAATTGAAAATTCATTATAGGAAAAAAAATGGGTAATAATCTGCAATATGTTTACATAATTCTAAATAAAAAAAAAGTTTATGAAAACCAAAAAATTTTTAAATCTTACAGTAGTTGTCATGTTGATGTTATTAATATTACATTATAAATCTAGTTTCAACTTTTTGTCGACCCTTATGGCAAAAGTTGACATACTCATTTTTGGAACATTCGCTTTTGCTTTGAGAGATTTAGAGAACTACAATAAAACGAACAAAGGTTCCTCAAACGTTGAAACTAGACCATGTGCTTTAGTTCATTTGATCATTTTTCTGTGTACACTGATGCTGCTTTACTTGACTAACACAGCCTTTATACTATAACACCTCACTGACTTTGATGCATTTGGCTAATTCTGAAAGCACTATTTGCCTATTATACTTTGTTTCTGTGTTTTATCCTTTTTAACTTCTGTCCTTTTATCACCACTTCTCTATTTTTCCTCTTTCCTGAGCTGCTTTTCATACAAGGTCATGTAACACGCCTGCTGCACACAAGCCTCTCTCTAACACGGATGGGGATGGGCAGAGTGTACGACCATCTCTCTGTGCATGTACGAACACTCTTCCTACCACTTCTACTCTACTTGATATACATCAACACCGTCTGCTATGTGCTTCATGGAAGATCAGTGGCAAATCATCATTTGTTGTTGAATGCATCGTTGGCCCATTGTCTTTGGAGAATTATTACATAGCGAGTTTTATTGTCTTAGGCTCATTTTGTTACCATGCGTATCGCGTCGGTTGATCGGTAGAGTCTGTTAGCTTTTGGTGCGTTTTATGTCTTGTACAGTTGGCCCCGATATCTTCACCAATGGATCCTTAAAATTATTAAGTTTCTAATTTCAGTTTTTTGTTTTCAATGACCTTGCCGTGGTTGGGGAGCGCATTTAATGGTCAAAGCTGCAAGTGTTACAGTTATCATTGTCCTGAAATAAAATTGCAAATTTCTGGGGAATTCTAAACAAGGTACCAATTAGTGTTATTAATCAGTTAATCTAACACACAATAGAACTTTTATAGATCGTACATAGAAGTGGATTTAAAGCTGAAAAAACGCTTTTGTTACCCAGATTCTAAACGAAAAAAAAGGATTTATGAAATATCCAAAAACTACAAATTTATAACTTAAATTGAAACGTGTAGAAAATCTATGATTAATAATTACCTACCCGGCTTGATATTTAAAAGTAATTTGATAACAAACATAAATTTAATTTACATTCCTAATGGTGTTTACAAGGTTCTTTTAGCTTTTCTTTAGAAATTTTAGATCAGAAAACCGATCGTTTATACATTTAAAGTTTTTAGCCTTAAAAATCACGATATTGTTAAAACTCTTTCACGTATTCTTTTTCTTACGACATCCATCTTTTATTTTTGTAAGACAAGTTGCCTACTATTACATAACATTAGAATGTCTGGTTTAATTTCTCTATTCATTTTTAAAATATGAGTTAAGTATCGTGAGTTTAAGATAAAATATGAGCGCTAATTTTGAAAGCATTATTGTATCATTGAAGTAAAACATTATAAAAATAAAATATGAACAGAAATCAGAAAAAAATTACACTGACACTAAAGTTAAAAAAGCACAATTTTAAACACTACTGTAGAAGAGATTACTTTTTTTTTTAATTAAAACTTTTTTTTAAGTCGAAGTTGATCCCTTGAATCTATACCTCCTCAGAGAAACCAACCATTGATAAAACTTAATAAATTTACTTTATAAAGACACTTAACCTACTCTGCTACCTTTTTATTTGGACGAAGTAATTTATTCCACCACGCTTAGAAGGATATTTTGACCACCTAAACTCTAACGAGTAGCCTTAAACCCTTTATTTATTGGCAGAACTTTGAAGTCCTATCAATTTTATCTCGTCAAACATAGTTCTATTCCTTGAATTCTGAAAGCACTTTTAAGATCCACAATCAAAATTTATTCCAAATCAACTGTTTTTATTATGGATTGCAATTCCTTTAATACAGTTTATTTTCCTATTTTGAACTAGCATATAGCCCGTCATATGACGGGATCAGTAAAATTTTTAATTTTCCAAAATTGTAAAGTAACTTATGAGGCAAGTAAAAAAAAAATGGTTTGTTTTTTGGCTGAAAATCATCTTGCAACAAAAAATAATCGATGATTCAATTTAAAATTATCACATATGTACCTAATCTATTATTTAAGCCCAATATAAAAGAAAATTATTGACGTAATATCTAAGTTCAATGATAAAACGTATGAAAATAAGGCATAATTTAAATAATTTAAAATAAGAAAGGATTAAATGAGATGGTTAAAGGAATGACGTCATAATGCTAGAAAAATGTTATTTTTACCTATTTATTATGGAATAAATTGATAAATTTAATCGCCTACCCTTAACCGGGGAAAATAGGAGTTGAAATAATGGCATTAAACTATCGAAAAGGGGGAAGGGGTGGATTTCGAACGTTTTAAAGAAGGCAGTATTTTTTGCTGTGAAATGAAGCATATTTATACCAATTTATTTTATAATCAGATATATAGTTTAGGAGAAGATAAACATTACTTGCTTTGAATTTTGCTAACTATGGTTGTCTCTATCCATTAAAGGTCCAACCGCTTCATAAATTTGAGGACAGACGGACAGATAACTTAGGCTATTATTATATAGGGGATATTTTGATAAAATAATTTATGCCACCACATTTTCAAAAATGTTTTATCGCACCTAAAATTTAACGAGTTGCCTTTAATACTTTATTATATTAACTGAAGGACTTTGAAGTTCTGCCAGTTTTATCTCGTCGTACAACATAGTTCTATTTGTTGAGATCTGAAAGGACTTGTAAAGATCATGTAATAGTTATGCCCTTCGCGTTAAGTTGAAAACTGTATTATTTTGTCAATTATTAATACCCATTATAAAAATACTTATAAAAATTTATTGTCACTCTTCTCAAATTTTTCCTATTTCTCTAAACAAAAGGTTAATTTTATAAATCAGGTAAAGAAACTTTAAACATGAAAAGCAGTAACACTGAATCCACCAAATTTTGGCGTCGACATTTCATTCGAGACGCAGAGAAAGGTTCTTCTAAAGTAAAAATAAACTATGCGGGCAGCGAATCAAATCTTAAGATGCCTTCCCGCCTTTAAATGTTCGACTTCCAGGAATCGCCTTTATTGATGTCGTAAATTATCGGCACCCAAGACTTTATTAATAATGCCGCCCCGAGACGCCGTGTCCCCGTTTTATGTGGCCGGAACTTGCCTTCTAAAGCTTGCCTTCTGAAAGAGAAGGAAAAAAACAATTTAACTGTTCACTGCTTCAAAATTGGCAATATCAGGAATAAAACTCTTTTGCCTTGGTTCCGATCCGTGGGTGGAACGTTTTCACGTTCGATAATTCTATATTTACTAGCATGGTGTGATTTGCGATGGTAACTTCTGCGCCCGTGACTGGACCATCATTTTAAAAGGGGCTCTCATATTCGATATATTATTTCCCATGCATCATAATCTAAAATCTTGTATTTAAAAGTAATCCAAAATGTAAAAAGTAAAGTTGAACAATTTAAATAGTTAAATAAATTTCATATAATGTATCAGTCATTGTATACATCAGAAGACACTTGGCAAATATAATTTGTTCTTACATTCTGGTATGATATCCTAATTGTAAAAACTAGAATATAGAAAAGAAAATTCTAAACGAATAGTCTAAAAAGAAGAATCTTAGTTCTTTAAAGCATTCCTATCGTTAAATAGTTTTGAATATAGACAACGTAATATTAAACTCTGAAATATTAATTTAATTAATCTTCAAAAAGTATACTACAATGCAATTCTTACAAGAATAGTGATGCCTCCAATTTTCATTTGTACACTAGGCCCTCCACCTCTCTTGTAAATCGGTCCCTTTTTACTAGCGTACCCATGCGTAAGCACTCGTATGTAGAAAATTTACCTTGCCTCTCCCCTCCTAGGTGCACATATTGGGTAAAAGGTACTTGCTCAATATTTATTTCATAAAATATATTATAACCCTAATTTTAAATTCATCTGTACGAAAACTAAACAACAAGTCATATGACTTTATTTATAAGTAATAAGATTATATTATACAGAAAACAGATTACCATAGATTGACTTTATTTAAACGGTATTTTTCCAAGCAACTACCATGAGACGTAAGGGTTTAGCCCCGATGTTTCGTCCACTTCTTTAACAAGTGGACGAAAGTCTCATGTCTCCTTGAATTGGCGCTTGTTTTTAGGAGATAAGAAAGCCTGTTTTGTTTTAAGTTGTTTAAAAACTACCACCCCAGCTTTCTATACATGATTTTCTTTCGAAACTGCTGCCTTTTAGTGTGGCACCTGGAGCTAAAGAATGATCCGGAAATCACATAGGGAGAGATCAGGAATATATGGAGAAGTAATTCTACGTTATTATTCATTTAAATGTCCAGTATGTAACCAGTAATAAATATGGCCTTGCATTATCGGAACGACTGGTCACAAGTGATAGACGCCGCAAATCAAGCTTGCGTTTATCCACGTGGCATCTTGTACCTGCCATCTGACGATTGCTGTTATTGCAGGCCCCAACATTTCTTTTGTTTCCTAGAAATTATTTTTCTGGTAGTTAGTTACTTGACACTGAAAATGAAATAAAACTAAGATAGAGAAAAAAAATTCTCATAAATATTGAGATTTAGAAACTTTCTTTCGTTTGACACCTTATTAAGATTAAGGTGACATTTTTTCTAGTACTTTTGAATTCTGCTTACCATTTAAGACTCCTTCGGTATTTCTACATTCCCTTTCCCCCTTAGACAGTCCTAATAAAGATTCCAAAACAAGGCACTTGTCTGCAAAATAAAATAAGTGGATACCTTCTCTTGTTATTGCACACACACAGCTCCGAAACATTCATGAGTGAAAGGATAGGGAAGTTGGCTTGCGGTACTGACTTTGAACACAACTGTAAATATAATTCTCAGCCTTTTGTAATTGGCTTTAATACCTCATTTTAGTTACGGGGACTAGATTTTCCATTAGGCAACACAATTATATTAATTAATCTCTGAAGGAACTTGTACCTCTATATATGCCTTTTGCAATTAATTCTTTATTGATTTAGAGAGGTTTTGAAGAATGACACGCGATGTAAAACAATGTACACATAACTAAAAAACACTCAACAGATTGGGCTTGGATTTTTAGTATCGTATTTATTATGAGTATTTATTAAGGGTTTATAGAAATGAGTTACAAAGTGCGACTAGAGATAAAATTTAAAAATATTACTTAAGTGGATTTCAATCGAAGAAGTTAAGTGGAAATGCTGAAACTTCTGTCAGTTATGAATAGTTTTTGTAGATAGACGTATAAAACTTTGGCTTTTTTAACCAGTTTTTCAATGATTCAGTAGATAAAATTTTCCAACAGTAGATTTAGCTTATACAGTAGATTATGAGTGCTCTTGTAATCTAATTTGATATTTGTCCCAGATGCTTGTCTACCCCATATGATGGGATCATTGAACACCCTGACAGCGACCTTAAGAGGCCACCAAGCTGTTATTGACCTGTGAGAGGCATGTTAGGGTTGGAGAATTAAATTTAGCCCAACCCAGTAAGAAGTGATCATTACAGAGTGCTCAAAACAAAACAGAATCATGTAACGTAATCTGCTCTACATTTGATTTAAACAGGAAGACAGGAATATAAAAATAACTAAACATTATTCTTTAACTGAAGGAAAATGTCTACACCCACACTGATAAATTCAAATTTCTAATGTTAATTACCTTTTTAAAAAAACAAACATTACATAAAATGATTCAAGTTACACCAATTCATCTCACGAACGTAGCTCGTATGGAAGTAAAAATGCAGCAGGTCATACCTCTTTTGCTAATCACAGAGCTATTAGTATTTGCATACCGTGTTTCTTTTTTGATAAACATATTTTGAAAATATCAGTTTTGAAATAATATTACCCATTCCAATCAAATACCCCTCCCCTTTTCCTCCTTGTCACACAACTTGTTGTAACAGATGGGAATGAGTCTAACATTTCCCACGCCCCAACTTTCTGCATGTTTTCAATTAATAATTCCACTTCTTCTTCTCCGGAATTAACACAGCCGCTCTGAATCTGCACCGTCAGTAAGTAGTTTGTACAGTAAGTCGGGAAAGTGACTATCGCAGAGAGTAAGAGATGCGCAATGACAGATGCTCGATTTGCAGGTCGTAGGCGTGATCTCGGTGCTATTCATTGTGCTGTCGACGGTCGCGCTCACCCTCAACACGTTGCCTTCACTCCAGGAGAAGGACGAGCGGGGCCAGCCCATGGACAACCGCGAACTGAGCATTGTGGAGGCGGTGTGCATCACCTGGTTCACACTCGAGTACTTGCTCCGCTTCCTCTCCGCCCCCAACAAGTGGAAGTTCTTTAAGGGCGCCCTCAATGTCATCGACTTGCTCGCCATCCTGCCCTACTTCATATCGCTGTTCCTCATCGAGACTAACAACAGCACCGAGTCTTTCCAGGACGTGCGCAGGGTGGTGCAGATATTTAGGATCATGCGCATCCTGCGCATACTGAAACTGGCCCGGCATTCGACCGGCCTGCAGAGTCTCGGCTTCACCCTGCGCAACAGCTACAAGGAGCTGGGCCTTCTCATGCTTTTCCTGGCCATAGGCGTCATGATCTTCTCGAGCCTCGCATACTTCGCCGAGAAGGATGAACCAGACACGCGCTACACCAGCATCCCCGAGACGTTCTGGTGGGCGAGCATCACCATGACGACGGTAGGCTACGGGGACATTTGCCCCACCACCCCGCTTGGTAAAGTGGTGGGCACCGTGTGCTGCATCTGCGGGGTGCTGGTCATCGCCCTGCCCATCCCCATCATCGTCAACAATTTCGCCGAGTTTTACAAGAACCAGATGCGCCGTGAAAAGGCGCTCAAGCGACGCGAAGCGATGGAGAAGGCACGCCGCGACGGCAGCATCGTCACCTTCAGGCACGTCAACCTGAGGGACGCCTTCGCCAAGAGCATGGACCTCATAGACGTCTTGGTGGACACGCAGCACAACGTCAGCCAGGTGAGACCTTTCTTCCTTATCGCTTCCTCACTCATTCATTGCGATGAAATCTTTCATCATAAAATTCTCAAAAGAGAAATCCATTAAAGTTAACACCTTATAGCTGGTTTTATCAGCTTTCCCTCCCCGGAAATAATGTAAAATGCCGCCCTTTTCCTCGCACAAAAAGATATTTTGCTATAAAAAGTGATAAATTTTATAGACAAGCATGTACAATGATTTAAAACAGTGTTCAAATGTAAAATAGAAATTTATTTTACTCATCTAAAAATATTTCCAAGGCTAATCACTTACATTTATTGCTATGAATTGCCTAAATGAGAGATTTACTTTCGTACCCATTTGTACCCTTTAACGTAGTAATAGCATAAAATAAAACATCAAGATTACCATTATTCCTCTTATAATAATGCAGTAAAAATTCTCTTAAACAAGCATACCTACTTTTAGTACTATAGTCCGTCTATGTAAAACAAATAGCTAATCAGTACAGTTTTCTTTATATAAGCATCTGTCTGTCAAGGGCTGAGATGAAAAATATCTAGGACATAGCTTATTAATCCCAAAAATTTTTAATCAGTATTCGGAGCCAACAGGGCTTCGTACCCCAATTCAGTATTTAGGATTTCTTATGAGGATTCATAGTCTTTTTGACATTGCTATGTTTTAGGGAATTTTAGTATCTGATAGACAGATTTTGTTCTCTCTGTGTAAAGATTGGATATCAACAAAATGTTGACTATTCTCGTAAGATAGTCTAAAAATCCTCGTGACTATCCTATTTTTGTTAGCTCTACAATTTTGTCGAAATTTGAGGGGGAGGGTATAGATAAAGAGATCGCTAGTGTACCAGTTTTTTGAGTCGAGGGGCTCTGAGTTCCAGTAGGTGTCTCGCCATTAACGTTTCAAAAACCTCAGTGTCTACGATGAAAAGTGTCATGACTGAGAATTTAAAGATGTTTTGGTATAATTGTATTATTATTGCTCTCTTTTTGTATCTTTTGGCTATAGATGTCTTGTCATAACTTGACAACACTAGACGTGCCTCAGATTACTCTGACGGTTGCAAAGCGTTCGTGATGCCACCCTGGATAAAGCATTCCCTGAATTACGGTTATCCTCAGGAGGAGGGGTATATTTTCCTGTTTATCTACCCTTCTCCCGCCTGACAACCTCCAACCGACAGGACTTTCTCACCCATATATTGATCCTGCACGTACTCTACATATGTTGGGGTGTTTTTAGGGTTCTTTCCAGGTTGGATTCCAGCAGCCTGATATGCTAATCTCCAAGGTTCTTTCTTATTCCATTCTATAATTCTAGAGGGGGTTTTTTTTGGGGGGGGATTGCTTAAATGCATTAATCTTTGGTTCCAGAAATTGATAAATTGTTTACTTTTAAATGAGAAACATGTCCATGTCATGGATCATAAATTCATGTCAGGCCTAAAAGGATTAACAGTTTTTCCAACTCTAAGCATTAACTCCCACTAACTGGAATTTCAACATCATTTGATCAGAAAAAGTATAACTCATGTAAGATGTGGGTAGGATAAAACTGATAGAAATTAATTGCCTATAGGAAGACATGTACAACTATTAAATGATAAATTTAAATAGAGTATATATGTAAAGCAAAGTACAAAATCATACTTAGATTTTTAACAAACTTCAAAAAGATTTAGTTTTAGTTATTAATGAAGTCAGAGAACACGAAACATGGATTATTTAGTCTATAATCAAATTGCATATTTTGCGAGTTGAAATAACTCTTATTACTCCTGGTAACTTTGCACTCTTAATGTTAATTGTATGATAGATACTCACGGTAAACTTTGAAAAATATAACCAACTGAAATGGTTTGATAATATTAACCTTAACATAATGTATTCTACATTTTAACAATGGGCAGTTTTGCTTTCCACTATTTATATTTTTCTCCTACTAATTAAATTAATAATATAAAAGTTGTGTATGTTTTTCTCCTTAACAGCTAGTGAATTTCAAATAATCTAATCCATTTTGACCTAAACCTGTTGGAATTAAACAGTTTTGTTCATTGCAAAAGGTCAACAGGTAACAAAATAATACCGATTTTCATCTTCTGCACCAGGGGGGTGTACCAGTTAATAAAATCAGTGGTTCAAATGGGAGTGGATCCACCTACTTGAAAGAGTTGAAGAGATCTTTCATCGGGAGCAAATTTGAAAATAAAGACTTTGAGGACTAATAGCCGTATACTGTATAATATTCGCAATAATGCTATGATGAGTGATTGCTCAACTAATCAAACACAAATACTTCTAAATGTCTTTGTCTGTAGTAAAACACTGTGATAAAATATGACTGACAAATGTCATCAGATATTTAAAGAAATTCACCATCAGTCATCACACCAAGCTCGTACTCTCTCTCTCTCTGGTGATATGATAATTTTTAAATAATATATTTGGTAATCAAACTTCCAGCAATGTAGCTGGATTTCATAGCTTTTAATAAAGTAATTTATTTTGAAAGAACTTCTTCAATATATATAATATACGATTATGGACCTAATAGAAAGGCATCATCAAATCACTGCTTAAAAAAAAGTGGAATACTAGTCTAAAAGTTGCAAGTTTTGGGGTCACTTCATCGACTGATTTCAAATAGGGAATCGGTGTTTTCTTTCGAAAAAAGTTTGGCAGACAAAAAAATGGGAATTTCTGCATTAAACAAAAGCAAAATCTCGAGGAGCCGACAATAAAAAAAAATGGTCTTTAAAAAATTAATAAATTTTGGTGTCGAACTACAGCAACTAGAGTACAATTTTTATCAAAAAAGAATGACCCAATTCTAAATTATATCTTTAGAATTATGGCAATCCTTTTGAACGAAATCTGTCACTGGAAGAGGAAGTGCCTAGAGGTTTAGGCAATTGCTGTTAGATGGCTCTCCCCTTGTGGAAGACAGGGAAATCATGACTTCCAATCGACAGAAAGTATTTTGCGGTATTCATTTTAACAAGGCTTAGTCAGTAATTACAATGCAGCGTGCAGTTCGTCCTTGATTTGTATTGGGTCTGCCATTGACAAAGAGCAGTCCGCCGTTGGTATAAACAATTTGAAGAAACTATATGCTTGTTTAAGTGTAAGGTCTACAAGCCACTTCTACTTAACAGGTAAAAAGAAGGCGAATTTAGCTGTTGCTTTGATGTTATATGTAGTATTGAAGGTAGACATTTTAAGTACCATTGATGAAGCTTTAGTACATTGTGTTTCTTGTCTGTTATATTATTTGTATGCTTTTATTAATAAATATTCTGGTTCGAAATTGGGTCATTCATTTTTATACAAACCTCGGGTCCTCGATACCTGTTATGGGGTCAACAGAGAATCCTATTAGACACCCTTTTTGATTTGTTTTTCTTTTTTCACATTCTTCCCCAAGGTTGACGCCGGCAGCCTGGAGGAAGACTCGACGCACTACGCCACGACGGGCACGGGTTGCTTCCGGAACCACGAGCACGGATTCAAGGGTCCCGGCGGCGAGGACAACCGGACCTTCCAAATGGGTGGGGCCGGCGGGGACATGGCCCCCGGTTCTGTCAACCCCAGCGCGAACAACAGGTTGGACGTTCCTCTGCAGCCCGTCGAGGAACTTCACACCATCAAGTCCCAAGTACGTCTCTCTTCAACATTCCTTGCCCACTAGCCATTCAATTTAAAAAAACATTCTTGGAATCTTGAGTTTATTGCATATATTTGAGAAAACATTTATTGCACCTTATCATTCCATAAAGAAAACCAGGATTAGAGTCACAATTCTGTTGCCTTATATTTGAAATGAGACATTCGTCGCACCCATATTTTTCAAGTTAGAAAACGATAGTTAGGATCACGAATGCATTGCCATACATTTAAGAAATGACATTCGTTGCGATTCAGTTAAAAAAAATCAGAATTAAGATCTCGAGTTTATTGTTTTATATTTAAAAAAATATATTCGTTACACTCATACCATTGTTTATAATTTGGATTGACATTTCTTTTTTTCAAGCCTCTAACATTGCTTTAATTTTCAAACAGATAAATCAATTCAAAACAGGACAAAAATCTATATTGTTAAACTTCAATTTAGAGTATAAGGCATCAAATAAATTTGTTATCGCTAAATTTATCTTTATAAATGACACCCAATGATGTTTGTAAAATCAGTTAGTCCACTATTGAAGATACACAAACATTTCAACAATGAATGTGTAACATTTCCAAAATTGTTCAAATTTCCTGCTTGCTTTTTAAGTACTCTAAGGAATCCATGATAAGTTAGAGTTGAAACATTCATCAATATACTTTGGTGGTTCAAAAGTAAGGTAACAAGTAACTTGACGAATGCAGTAATTTCCTGTGCAAATTAAATACAAATGTGATCACAGTATATGAAAGAAGTAGGGTTCTACCATATTGCAGTCGAGATATGTCACAGGCGACATCTGCATTATAATTACGTCAGAAGTCGTCACGCAGAGAGTTGAATTTATGGTGCCATATACCCATCTTTGGCGATTTCTGAAGTTATTATGACTCGGAAGTCGTATATGACATATCTCGACTGCTGTATGGTAGTATCCGTAGACAAAGGGAGCTAAAGGTACGGTTTCGGTATGAGGCCTTGGAAGGTGGGGTTTTTTAAACATGGCCATAGATTGTAATGCGTAGAAGTATAGCGTTGTTGCATTTAATTATAACGTCCCTAGATCATATTCAATTTTATTCAACCCATCATCGGAAGATCATCGGAATTCATCTGAAGTCAATAAATGTTTGAGGAGAGATGTTACTCACAGCTTCAGTTCACTTAAAGATGGATGCGTATCCGGTAGGAGTTTTTAAAACACTCAAACTATAGTCTGAATTACGCACAAAGACGCAGATTTTCATCTTTTTAAATCGTTGAAGATACTCTTGGAAAGTCATCCTTTCTGAACTGATTCCAAAGTTAAGAACAAACACTGTTTTATTATTGTTCCAAGGTCTGTACGTTGATTTCTTATATGCTTATTTCTACAAATGGGTGTACAGATGGTACATACTATTCAATAACCAATGTGACTTTGCGAAATTAGTGATACATATCACTGCTTATTACCACTGTGGATCTCTTCGGATCCGAGATTAAAGGTTTTCTTACAGAGGACTTGTTACCTTACTTTTCGAACTAGCCTCGTACGTATATTCAATGAAAATTATACCAACTCTAATAAGTTAGAAAAATGTAAGTGCACATATATTTGGGATTTATATATTAGCAAAAACTTTCAAGTAACTTTTAATGGAATTGGCTAGCTCAGTGTAAAAAACCGTATTTAGTATCTCGAGCTTAAGTTAGTGTTATTTTTACCATATTTTAGTATCTGGTGGAAAGCTAATTTCAAGTCCTATTTATGTACTCAACTCACCTCACCAAAACGTTGTAAGTGCATAGTTCTATTCTAAATGTGCTTCTTGTCAATTGAATGTACGACGTACCAAGTTCAGAAAAGAACAATTTGAATTAATTATTTTGCTCCTTAAAATTTTAAAGTCTGACTGAAAACCCGAGAACTCTGGTGGATTAGTGTTGTAGATATCCAGTTCCTATCTTCCTAGACCAGACGATGACCGAATGGTAAGGTTCTGCTCTTCGGTAACAGAATACGTGGGTTTGAATTCTCTGCTGGCATAGTATTCGTAGCCATAGAATCGGCCTTAAGTAGAAGTTTCTGGTCTCATTATCTCTTAAAAAATAGACCATAGCACTCCAAAACAGGAAAAAAAATTCCTTCAGCAGTGCCAGAACGAGGTTCTTTGACGGCCATAACAAAAAACTGGCTTGTGTCCCTACCACAAAATATAGTAAAGAAAATATATGAACATTTTTCTCTACATAGGTCTTCATTGTGAATATATTACAACTCACAAGTTAAGAAACTAACAGTTTTATGAACTGAATAGAAAGGAAAAGTATTTACAGCAGTACTTTTAGCATCCATTAATAAGTCCTTGACTTAATGTAGTTCAAACTGTTTGGAATTTCTTTTTCAATACACTGTATAAACATATTCCCTAATCGTGCCTATTCCAAAACCATATCCAACATGGGCGTGGGTTTGACTTTATCACTTTTCGGCTTAGCGGAAAAAGCATCCACACGAAATCGTCGTTACGTGCAAGGAAAGAAAAATTTTAAATGCAGTTACTAAATTTGGATTTATATTCTAGTGATACAACCGATGAATACCTTCTGAAATTTCAATATAAATTGACCATTATTAAAATCTATTCTTATATGCATAAAAGTCAATTTACCCTCATACATTTTTAATAATTCTAATTGTCTTTTAACCATACCTTTTTAACTAAAGTTATGAAAATTTGAAAATTATTTCTCAGCTTTTTCTTTTGTGGGGACGAATTGTCCTCGTTCGGATTCAGTTTCCATCGCGTCTTTAGCAAGCATTTTGTGACTAATGGGATGCCCCTATGACCAATGTGCCCGTGGCAAATGCCTCCTTTGCCACATCCTAGTTCCGGCACAGTCAAACAGTCAATGTAACACACAATTAATCTGCCTATTAACGCACTTGCCTCGAAAAAGAACTTCCTCACTTCTATTTTCACTAAAATTTTTCACTTCTCTCAATTCACCTTATTGAATTTGCAGTTTTAAAGCTATGTCAGTAAATTTAAGAAAATAGAATTAGAATCCCAAGTTTATTACTCTATATTTGAGTAAAGACATCCGTCGTACTCATTTAATTTTGAAAACCAGAATTATGATCACGAATTTAATGCGATATAGTTAATAAAGTGTGCAAAATTTAAAATTCGCATAGAAATTTACTATATACATCATGCACTAGATAAATTTATGGTACTACCATATTGCGTCGAGATATATCACAGGTGACTGTGTCAGAAATGTGTCAGAATGCGCCAAATGTGTCAGAAGATGGGAATTAGGTTTCATAAATTTCCCTGTCTGACGTCATTTTGAAGCGGAAGTCGCCTATGACATATCTAGACTACAATATAGTAGAAGCCTTAATATTTCTCACGATGACATCCTTTAGGGTTTTCAATCATTGATTTCTGATTTTCACGTTATTTTGCACTTGAAATAATTTAAAGGATCAATGACATAGTACATAAATTCTTCAAGTCAGTAATTCGTCTATTTTAGTCTGGAAGATGAAAAAAATTTCCAGCTGATTTTATAACCAGTTGTAATGCTGTTAATCACTTCCATCCAAAAAGCATTAACACTTTCACGTCCACACAATTTACAAAAATTTCCTTCTGTGTCTGTGGATAATTTTAAAGCATTGTTCATTAAAATATACAAATGTAAAGCACAAAATGTATTGCAACATAACAAACTTAAGAACGATTTAATGCAATAAAAGGAACTGAACGATTTATTGAGATTATAGAGAAAAACGTTGAAATATATTCCAATTTAGTTACATTTTTATTAACCTTCTTTTATAAATAAAATAATTGTATTTTAACAAAATTCTGCATTTTGTTAAAAGTGAGTTATTTGGGGTTAAATGGGGATCCATACTTATGTCACTTTAAACTAATAAACGGCTTGTTAAAGATGTACGTAGATGTCAACAAATACAACCGGCTTGAGATTGGACGCACGTAAATGTCATTGGCAAATACAACAGGCTTGACAGTAGAAACTGGTAAATGTCACCGGCAAATAACGATCAGCCTGCCAGTAGATGTCACCGGTAAATAACAACTTGCTTGACAGTGGAAATATGTACATGTCACCGGCAAATAACGATCGATTTGCTAATGTCACCACGTTGATGTCACTGGACGTGAAAGTGTTAAAAAAATGTCCTTCTAAATCCTTAAATCTTTCTCTTAGCAAATGGTGGGAGCAACAGCATAATGTCTTTCGTTCTGTCTGGAAATTCTTCACAAAACTATCGGTCCTCGTTTTTACATTGCACTGCTTAATTTCCTGCTCGTCATAGTGTCTCTATCCCCCGCGTCTGTAACTCATGTTCTAACTTGCTAATATCCCTTTCCAGGTAGGACAGACGGAGGCCCAGTAGCGTCTCCAAGCATTCTTTTTCATAGCATCAAGGTCTGTAACACGTTTCCACTCTTTTATGTTTCCCTTTCGCACATTTGCATGGAATCAGCCTGTCTTTGAAACAGTATTTTGCTTGGCATGCATTTTCTGTCCTCGACTTGGCTTGCTCTTAATGTCTTTTCACGTGTTACTGTAGCATGTTCGGCAACCAAAACAGTCTAAATACTCTCTCGTATCCCGTTTCCGGAAGAGTTGAGTGAAAACAGTGAATAACATAAAAAATAATTGAAAATATTTGTCTAATTATTTCTGTTCCCCGAAGACATGTTGCTATTCCTCAACAAGGTGTCATACTCCACAATTTCCAACTGAGGATACATTTCTTTGAGTTTTTTTTTATCATTATTATTTCTTGCTTAGTCTAGTTCGAAAATAACTATTTCTTGCATGAATTTTTGTCAGTTTGAGTTTTTTTTTTTCAGGACATGTCCAATTTGGCAAGCATTAAAAACTATTTACAATTCTTACATTAACAAGAGAACAAAAGACCTTAAATCTTAATTAAATTTTTCATCTTTTAATTACGTTCTTAATATAAACATAAATAATATTACATAAGACGCTAAAATATATATATGAAAAAAAATTTTAATATTTTTTGAGTCGTGTGACAACATTTATTAAACATGTTTATAATGTACTGCATATTGCTTTCAGTTTTTTACTGTATATTTAGTATTTATATAAAAATAGTATATATTCTTACTTACATTAAACACAATTACTTAAACTTATGCAATGTTTTGGAAATATTTTGTTGTCGTTTCCCGATACTAGACTAACTTTTCGTTTATAAAACTATTTCCATTTTTATGACTATGTTGAAAAGCTCGAAACAGAACAAGATGCGATATCCTTAATATATTTTGAAGTCGAATACAAGACGTAAATAATTTTTTAAAGTTCAAATCAAGGATATACAACAAAAGACAAATTTTAATGGAATGAAATGTCACTTTATTGCATCAGTTTGACTGGATTGTGCCTAGATTGACTTTTCGGGGTTAAAAAGCTTTCTGTTTAAAGCTATTATACACGAGAGCTGTTCTAAAAGTAATTACACTGCATGTTCTGTAATTAAAAGCTTTCCTTCATGCAGAAAATAATTACCATTAATTGATATAATTATGTGGTATTTTTTAAGGAACTATCGTGAGATGCAATGCATTTGTCTCAATGTTCTGTTCACATCTTAAACACATGTGAAAGTTCATTTTTTAAGAGTTGTTTCACAACCACCTCCAGAGCTTTTATATATGTTTTGTTTTCGAAATAGTCGCTTTTTTATAAATTTATTTTTTAAAAGCTTACTAAATGAAAAAAACAAAAAACTACTAGTTTACTAGCAGTCTCTTAACACACTGACAAATGTCCTTCTTTAACTCCTTGAGGACCAGCACGCAAATGTTATAAGAGTCGACCGTTGTGAAAACAGTTAGCATTTAAGCCATCTAGTAATTAAATGTAGCATTTAAAAATTAAAATAAAACGTCTGATCTCCGATACGCGATGCTGGTTTCTCAATACCAACCGGAGATCATCGCGTGGAAGTGACGCTAGACTGATAAGAGTGAAATCGCGTGTACGAGACATTGGTCGCGAAGGGGTTTAAGCTCCAATAAATAATATCAAGAGTTGAATCGTACTAGTTAATATATTGGCAAGACTAAAGGATACCTGATTGGCTTTCTAAACATCCAAGATCATTTGCTAAGTTAAAATTAAGGAAAAATACTTCATATCACACTAAGCAAGTTGTTTATTTTACCCTTATTATTTGTCTGTATCTTCTGTTAGCATGCAAATAATAAAACAAACTTTATTTCATTGTAATTTTAATGAAAATTCCTTTCCACTTATATATAATGTAACAGCAATAGTAAAAAATATTATACACCGAACAGCCATAACATTATGACCAACCTATTAATAATATGTAAAACTGCCTTTAGCCCTCAAAACCACCAGCACCCGGCTGATCGTTGACTCCACAATGTACTGATAGCTAGTCTGAGGTAACTGGTCCTGCAATTCCCGCACATTGCGAGGGAGTAGCATGGCAGCACGAATTTGGTTTTCCAGATGGAACCACAAATGCTCTGTTGATTTAACGTCAGGTGAATTTGAATGCCAAGACATGACTTGAAAGTCATTGGAATGTTCTTTAAGCTACTCCTTGACGATTCGACCCTTATGACATGGTGTATTGACCGGTTGGTAATGTGACGTCCCACTGGCTTCACAAAGAGGTTTTGTTAAAGCCCAGGGTAGAGCGACACTCTGTCTGGGTTTTTGACACTACACTACAAAGGGTTGTCGCTTCGACCACGCCTTGAGATGTCCGAGGTGAATCCGAAGAACGGATGGAACATCGAAATGTCAGACAGTGAGACGCCAACGAAGGAGCCAATCAGAGGTTACCAGGATAGCGACGATGAAAGAAAAGGCCAATGGAAAGAGGCGAAAGGTAACGTCAGGCGGCGCGAGTTTTTCGCCGGAGAGTCCCCAGGAGAAGAGGTTCGACTTGTGGCGGTCTTTTTTTAGAGATCTTTTCTCTAGCTTTGTGGGGGACTCAAGAAGACTCATTTGTACTCCTGTACAACGGTATCTGTCGGCACCTGTCCGCAGGGTTTTTTTTTTTTAAGGTTCGCCTTGAACCTGGGACTTTTAGGTCCGCACCAGCCCTCCTGAGCCCTGTGATTTCCATTTAAAAAATTTGTACATACTCCATTTTAATCAAGGATAAACGTTGTTATTGTTTCTAAGCTGTACGTCATGTCATAACCACTTCGACACCCACACGCTACCCGAGGTCCCGTGACGTTACAGTAAACACTATCCCCCGCTGAAAACACTGTTGTCATGAATGGGTGAACCTGGTCCGCAACTATGTTCACGTAAGACACAGATGTGATGGATTGTTCTATGGAGATTATAGGTCCTAACTGTGCCCATCCAACTGTGCATCTGAGAGCCAGGGTTTCCTTTGGAAATCGGCGTTTTCGCAAAAGTCCGTCAATGTGATGGACCAGATTACGTGAATTATCGGACCATGCAAAACGCAGTGGTTTTGTTTCTGGGCGAGCCCATTGTTTTAAATGGAGGGTTGTCATAATGCAATGGCTCTTCAGAGTATATTTGAGACCTCGAACCTCAAAAAAAAACTTTTTACAAAATATTTCCCCAATTTTGGACACTACTGTATTTTGTACACTACACCAATACACGAAATTTTATGAAGCTACTAAGTATTGTTCTTAAAATACTTTGTGCACAAACTGAAAACTGTGAAATCCAAGAAAATCATTTTAAATTATGTGTGAAGGTAATAAATGGTACAGATAATTTAATTTATTATAACTGTCGTTCCATTTGAGATATGGCAAAATTATATGCATTAAATATAAAATTAAAGTATGGATACTTCGAAAATTAATGGTACTAAGATACCTTAATAGAGAGAACATGTAAAATTAATGTAAAGGACCTCAGAAATATATCATTTACCGTGGGCACTAAGGTAGCTTTTCATTATTTTGTTCTATTTTAATCAATCAGCATGTTGTACAAAAGCAATAAAAAAAATCCTTTGGTGTTCCCCCGCTTATCCCCTTCTGTGTTTATTATTTCCTATTTCTATTTCCAGGTAAGGACTAACTGTGAGGTGCCTGTTCCAAAACCTACTCCCCAACCAAACTTAACCACCGAACCATACTCTGCAACACGGAAGCGGGCGAGAAATTTCTCGGGAAAGGAAAACGAGCCGCCTCAGGAACTGTCTTGGTTCGCTGCTAAGAAGAAATTTTTTCATATTTCCTACGAAACCCCGTGAAAAAATAAAGGACATTCTTCTTGCATCGGAGCAATATGTAGAACAACGAAGTATTTATAAAATTTCACCAAGCAAGTGTCCGCGCTGTATGAACCTACACTAAACTGCAGTTATGGCACTGAAAGAGACTGGAAGTCACACAAATAAGTATTTTTATACGTGAAAGGAATTCTCGTTTCAGTGCCATTGGCCTTGAAAAATAAACGAACTTATGCAGTACATTTATAAATAACGTGCTCATTGACTTCTACGGGATTTTTGTTGTACCGTGAGAAGCCCAAAAAGGCAGTTAAAGCTAATCAATGCTGCTGAAGAGAAAGGTAAGGAATTTAAGACTATTAAATCCCAATGTTTTGTAAAGTTTGTACACTATGCTGTAAATTATCGTACTCTTTCTTGCTGCCTATAAACTAAACTCTCTAAACGCATAGGGGCTACAGCCCACTGGGGCCATGGCCTATGATGCCAATTTCTGTTTTTGATACCAAGAGCCCTGGGGTGTGAAGCTTACGTCCCGGTTAGGTGATCAACTTTACACGAGAGCAGCGGTAGCTGAGTCGGTAAAGGCAACGATCTCGTAACAGAGATGTTGCGGGTTCGGAACCTGAGCCGTCCTGAGATCCGCCGTAATCCCAATTGAGGTTGATACGAGGGTTACTCTGAAATTTTTGAGATACAACTAGGTTTTTAAAGTTATACAAAATTTTAGGTATGTCCAAAGTAGTCTCCTCCACCATCAATGCACATTTTTGTAGACAAATTTTCCACAGATTAAATGCCTCAAGCCATTCATTTCTTGGAATAGATGAAAAAATGCATTTATAGCCACATCAATCTCTTCTTCTGAATGAAAACGACGTCCACGTAATTTTTTTAGGTTAAAGAATAACCAAAAGTAACACATAGCTAGATCAGGTGAATACGGCTGATGTTCTATCACTCTAATTTGTTTTTGTTTAAGAAACTCAACTGTTAACCCTGCTGTATGTGAAGATGCATTGTCACGGTGAAGCATTAGTCCCCTAACATTCACTTCTTGTAGAATTTGTGGGAGACATTTAGTGGTATACCAGTTTGCTGTTACTGTCTTCTGTCCTTCCAACTTGATGGCTTTGACCAATCCTGTACTTTTGAAAAAAAGACGATACATCACTTTTTTCAGTGCGCGTTGTCTTTTCACCATTGTCGGTGTGGGATCATCTTCAAAGACCCATACTTTGCTTTCTTGACGTGTTGCAACGTCAAAAAACGGTATGTATGTTTCATCACCCATTGCAATTTAAAAAATGATGTGGTGGCCGCCATCATTTAGCAATTTAAGAGTTTCTTTGCTGATTCTGACACGCTCCCCTTTTTGGTGCTCAGTTAGATTATAGGGAACCCAACGGCAAACTACTATTTTCATATGTAATTCTTTATTAATAATTTTGTGTATGCCAGCGGAACCAATGTTAAGTACTTTCTGAATAATTTGATAGGTACAGCGATTATCATCCGTTAACATTTTTCGTATGGCACACACATTATCCGGGATGACTGCCGACGGCGACCTTCCTGTGTGTTCTTCATCCTCTAGAAAATTGCGACCTCTTCTAAATTCATTAAACCATCTGAATACAGTAGCACGAACTAGAAATTCATCACCAAATGTCAATTGCTAACATTGAAAGCATTTTTTTATTTAATCCTGCTTTAAGATCGTAGAAAATCATAGCACGAAATTGTTCTCGCTTCAACTCAATTTTCTCCTCAGTTTAGAATTTATTTTAAGCTAAACAAGTTGAAGTAAATAAGTAAAAAATCATCTCCTATGTTAAAATACTTTTATATTTTAAAATTAAACTGAAAATGGTTTCTTAAAAAAATTTTATTTAATTTCTAAGGTTTTTTATCATGATGGTGAAACATCATACTAACTCTTGCATCTTAACTGACGGATGTCGAAATGCGCATTTTTCTTGCCCATCCTAAGAACATATATTAATCCAAAAATGTAATTCTTCATTAATAATTTTGTGTATGGCTGCGGATCCAATGTTAAGTTCCTTCTGTATAATTTGATAGGTACAGCGATTATCCTCTATTAACATTTTTCGTATGGCAAACACATTATCCGGGATGACTCCCGACGGCGGCCTTCCTGAGTGTTCTTCATCCTGAAGAAAACTGCTAAATTCTTTAAACCATCTGAACACAGTAGCACGAGCTGGAGATTCACCACCAAATGCCAATTGCAACCGTTGGAAGCATTCTTCTTGATTGAATCCTGCTTTACAATCGTAGAAAATCAATATTCTCGCGTCAACTCCATTTTCTCTTCTGTTTAAAATTTATTCTACGTTAACCCATCCATCGACCACCCTCCCCACATTTTTCCCTTTCAAAACAGTTACCCTTTTCGTAAATTCAAGACGGTACTTACCGTACCATACATACAGTTGCCGGTTTAAAAGTTGTCAGGTTACTTTTAAGTTATTTTCCCTGCAAGGTAAAGGAGTTCGGTTACGCAAAATTAGTTTCTTTCATTTATTATCGCTTTGCAATATTTTTTTCCTCAAAAGTGTGTTATACGAGTGCGAACGAGAAGGGATCGACAGGTCCGTTTTCGAACAGGAATTCGCTGTCGAACCCCCGTCGACGCGTCCGTTCAGTGGGTTAAACAAGTTGAAGTCAGTCAGTAAAAAATCGGCTTCTGTGTTAAAATCCTTTGTATTTTAAAATTAAACCGTTATTTTTATTTTGTAAATTCTAGTCTGCTCATATCGCAAAAATTTCAGAGTAACCCTCGTATAAGTTACCCAAAAATAAAAAGTACTTTTCTTTTTTCAGATCCAAGAGAAGACGAATGTGTTTGGTTGCAAAGGCATCATGAACTGCTACCAAACCATAGGGAAGTGTCACTCTTTACGGTAAATGTTTCAATTTGTTCAAGTGCCAAGTATGCTAAGAAACATTTATCTCTGCTCATCTCGCCATCGAGGTACCTCATCAGTTGTCTGTTAGGGGCCAAAACGGAACTTTCCACCCGATCGACGGAACTCCAGTTCCCTTTTCCTAAAATTTACACTGCATGGCAGCACATACCACCTAGATTCACAATCAAGAGCTGTGCTTCAGCCACTGGGTCACGATTTTTTTATTCGTGCAAACAAAAACTTTTAGTGATTTTATTGGATGTAGTACCTTTCAAGCTGTTAAATCTTCATTATAACTTCCTATTTCTTGATGCAATCTTTCAAACAATGCGATGAAACCAAAGTTCAAGTAATATTTATTCATTAAAGTAAAAGCAATTATAAAACAAATAGCAAAAGAAAGTTTTTTAAAAATTTAGGATTTTCAACATGTTTTCGTACTGGAACATTGGCGTGTTACTCTAGAAAAAAAATATGTAATTTTGTATATTGAAACTCCCCAATGTTCCCTTTTGGGGACATGCTGATTTGTATACGCAAAAAGGTTTTATCTAAGTTTCCATATTTAACTTTTATCGTTAAAAAGAAAGTATATGAAATCTGAATGTTATATAAATAAATCTGATTTTATTTTTTAAATTTTGGGAATTTTTAAGTAATTCTATGTTAGACGTGCTACGAAAAGCTGTTTTTTATAAATTTCTGTATGTAATTAAAAATTTTTATAATGTAATTTTAGTGAAATTGTGTTTGATTTAATTTAAAATTGTATGTTTCTATAGGGTAACATTGGTGTGTTAAAAGTTAATATAAAGTGAAAACTTTTATTCTTTCCATAATATTTTTTCTTGAGATTAGAATCTGAAGTTATAAAAGATGTATTGTTTTGTTAAATGTGCAATAATTTTTTAAAAATCATCAAATATATACGTTAGGTAAAAAGTGAAATCTAATTACCCGCAGAATAGCTTTTTGAAATAAATATATTAGAAGCTAATTTTTCATACCAAATAGAAGATAATTATCTCTCTTATTATGTGAACTTTTATTATATTAATACAAGCAATGTATTTAATTTTATGAATGTTATGATAATTTATCATAACATATACATACACAAAAGGTTTATTTTTTAGTTATTTAACAGTATACAATTTTTAACTTTCAAGGGGAGGGAAACAAAGTTTTTTTTTTAAATTATTAACTTAAAATTTCAAAAATTGAATATAAGTTGAAGTATAATCAAATTAATTACACTAAATTTCTCTTAAAATCCATTAACATTTTTATATAATTTAATTTTTTTGTTGAATTTTGAAATGTTACTTGCGATTTAATTTTTGATGGAATCCTGCAAAAAGTTTACCAAACATTCCTAATATATATTAAAATATATCTTGGTATCCGTTATAAAATTTGACTTTATTTAGATCATTAAAATTCAAGACAAGTTTCGAAAGCCTGAATGTTTCATAAAAATTCTTAGACATAGAAAAATTTCTCATAAATTAACTATTAAATCTGTATAGAAAACAATGCTCAAATATGTTCGAAAGATACTTTAAGTAGTAGTTTAAAGTGATAATAAAATAAAACAAAAAATTGAAAACTAGCGCTCGAGAAACGTTTTAAAAATTATCAATTTATTTCAAAAAAAAATTATTTTAATTAATATTTTGAATGGGATTTTTATTTGTTTTCAGTTATTGTTTCATTATCCTATATATTATTATATTTTGTTTTTATGTATAGCATACAAAGTCTCATAAATTTAAGTTTTAATTTTCATTAATGCATTATAGAGTCCCCTCTCCCCCCTTAAAGTCTTAGCTTATTAATTTTATGCTTAAGTTTTAAGCTTGGAGAATGAGTAAAATATTTAGATTCAATTTGATATAAAAATTAGTTTCTAATACACATGTTTCAAAAGCTATCTTTAGAAAACTGAATCTCAATTATTTTCATTCGGTATATATTTTAAATTTTTTAATATACTATTTGGAATGACCAAACAATTTTTTTAAGTCATACCGTTTTTAAAAAAATCATAAAAAAACCCATTTAAAAGGGGCAGAACTTGATTAACCGCTATTATAATGAACATTTTAAATCTCGAAAGGTACTATGTCCCCTTTAAACGGAGATTTACCCACTAATGTAAGAGCTACAACTGTGCCTCACTGAATCTATAATAAGATGACTATTTTTTATTTAGTGCAAACATAACACTATTCTAGCTACACTGTACGTTTTTCTGTTCGAGAGCCTGAAGAATAAGATGTAGCGTAAACATATTTTCTTTCGATTTTTAAAATTTTATGCAACGAATTTTTAAAAATTATTTTGGATACCATCAACAATCCGGATATAAATTTTAAACTTTCCAAGGCACAGTGATTAGGATAAATAATCGCCTTAAATAGTATAAAAGAGTAGTTGAACAAACCATCTTATACTCGCAACCAATTGAAATAGAAAACTATAAAATGCGAATTTATTTTCAAGCACAAGCATTTACAATTAATGCCCCAAATTACATTCTAAAATTCGTTTGTAAGGATAATATACGAACGAGATTTCTATGATTTCTTTACAGACATCTTTTGTAACTGTGCACATAATTTGCCTGTAACCATAATTTATGCTTAAATCAGCGGTTTTCTACCTTAACCTTTTGGAGACGGGTGGCCTGTATTTCCACCAAGTGAAACAAATTTCAAAAGTACGAGCCTTGTTTACATATGCACCAAGCATTACTTTCCAGATGGTCCACTTTTCAGCTGTCATATGGGACGGGTTAGAGCAGGGGTGCAAACCCCTGTGCCCGCGGGTGCCAATGTGCCCGAGAAACTATTTTTGTGCTTCCGCGATATTTGGAATCTAACCGGAGATAAAAAAAAAATCTTCTTTGGAAAAAAGAAGCTTACAAATTAGAATCCTGTTTTGTTCCACGTATTTATGTGAATCGTTGTTTTCAATAATGAAGACAATTCAACAATCGGATCGCGACTTAACGATAGCAATCTGGAAGATTGGGAATGTCATCTCATACGACTTACTTTGACAAATACAATATAATTTTTTACTTGAAAAACTTTAGCTCCTCCCAGATTGAAAACCACTGGCTTAAAATTAAATTGTGGTTACAGTTTATGGTGAGTTAATTCCTGCTATAGTTCGAAACTCAAATATCATCTAAAAGGTTGTCGAACACATATTTGGGCCCTAAATTATAGCAAGAAGCTGAAACAGCACTAAAAAATATAACCTTTAATTCAGAAATACTTATTTTTATTTTCGAAATACAACAAGCAATGAACGTAATGGAACTAACTGTATTGATTAAAAAGGATTAAACACAAATAACAGTCGAACCCCGTTATAGTGAATCGTCTGTAGATTCAATAAAAAGTTACCTGTACCGAAGTTACCTGTTACCAAAGAACTGTTACTGTATCCAGTCTTGTTGAAACACTGAAATTCTTATACTTTTCACGGCGGTTTTATTAGAAATAATGATTTGTAAAACACAAAATTTATTAAAAAAAAATCATTGGGTTAAAAAAACAATTTGTTATTACAAATAAAAATTTGGAAATATTTTACTTAATATTTTCGTATTCTATGAGAAAAAACTGCATTTTTGATTAGGTATATTTAGATTACATATAAAAACTCAATAACACTTATTGAATTTACGATACCTATTCTAAATTATTTCTTAATATGTCTATAACAATGGATCTCCCCATGCCCATGGGGGGCATGCTTCCCCTACCCCCAAGTATTATGCCGCCCGCCAACGGTTTGTGTGCTCTCTGTTGTGTGAATCAGGATTAAAAAATATTAAATTTTCAATAATTTAATTTTTCTTATATTTAGTAATTTAAGAAATATAAGCGTATTTGTTTGAAAAAATTATTTATTTATATGTTTATCAATTAAACTAGTCTTGCCAGACATGGATTCGTTAAAAAAAAATACCAATGAATTTTAAAACAAAAAATTCGTAAATTTTAGTCTGTATTATTTACTGATTATTTATTTTGCGTAAGAATACAATCCCCGATATTTATGCTTTAATTTTTTTTAATATTTCGCTTATATATCATGTGTATTGTTGCATATTGTACTAACAATAAATTCACCTTGAAAAAGTGTGTTCCTCTCCACACTGCTATTTTAGAATGTTCTCTAAAGTATCAAAAGGTTGGGTAATCTCTTACCTGAAACATTCCACCCAAATTTGTTGACAGTCGAATAAATATATATATATGGATTTACTATAAATTTTTGTAACCCATCTTTGCCGTTTCCTTTAAAATCCATTTAAATCCCATCTATTTCAAAATTTACAATGAGATACGTGTGTATCAAACTACTTTTGAGAAACTGGAAGAAAAATGCATCAATGTTTCTTTTACTAAAATTTTATATCACTGGATGACTTAGGACGGGTCAGGGTATAATACACTTACTAAAATTTTATATACCATTAGTAAGAATGTTTAAAAAATTCAGCGATTGTTTTTCACTCTACTGAATATTGGAAACTCAGCGACTAGTTGCATTATTCTTCGGATTACAATGCTTGCGCACTTTTCCTTCCAAGATCGACATGTTTGGTTTCTATATTAATGAATTGCATTCTAGTCAATACCTTCCCCCTATCCATACTTCGGGACCTTTTTACTTTTTAATTCAAATCAGTGTGCAGGGAAATTTCAAGCCACTATAATAAGACTTTTATTTTTTCAAAAGTTCAATGAAAGCGGGTAAAATAACAATAGTTATATAAGGATTCAGTAAGTATCAGTAAAGTTCACTATAGCAAGGTTCGGCTGTATTAAAGAATATAGTATACTCCTTTTCTAACCGGCTTAAATGAGATGGGTATTATGCTGAATAAGCGAAATTTCCGATAAGGCGGGGAAAGAAAAAAATATTTAATTGGTGGAGATGATTTTTAAAAAGTAAACATTAAATACATCAATGTTTCTTTTACTAAAATTTTGCATCACTGGATGGCTTAGGCCGAGTAAGGGTATAACACACTTACTAAAAATTTATATACCATTAGTCAGAATGGTTAAAAAAATTCAGCTATTGTTTTTCACTCTACTGAAGATTGGAAACTCAGCGACTAGTTGCATTAATCTTCGGATTACAATGCTTGCACACTTTTCCTTCCAAGATCGACACGTTTGGTTTCTATATTAATGAATTGCGTTCTAGTCAATACCTTCCCCCTACGCATACTTCGGGACCCTTTTACTTTTTAATTGAAATCAGTGTGCACAAAGTGTTACGTGCGCACCTTTCCTTCCAATATCGACAAGTGTCGTTTCTATTATTGAACTGTATTCTAGTCAACACCTTTTTCCCTACCTATACTCCGGAATCATTTTACTTTATAATTGGAGTGAGTATGCGATACCGTTAATGCACAAAGTGTAATACCAAATAAAAGTACTTACACAAAACGACACTTATAAATTGTTTATACATTTATTTATTGCCTCAAATTAAGGATAATTACTCATTATTCTTCCAATATAATTTAAATTTTAGAGAAGTATTATTTTCACTCCATACATGGGGAGAGTTTTACAGTTAAACCACCTATAGAGAAAGTGCATGTTTGTAAACAAATACTAGTGTTGACTACAACTCAACTTTTCGTTGGCAAAACATTACTTGTTTTCATTGTATCTTATATGCCTCGATATGGATCACGTATACAACAAAACTAAAATTTATTTAAGGAAAGGAAACATCAGAAACTGGCCAATTAATTCAAAACAGATTTTTTTAGCGCTTACAAAAGTATATATTTAAAAAAATTACACACCTCACACAGTACTATTAAGTATCATAATCAAAGTATAACTACTTTATGTTAACAGGTATAATAAACTAAATAAAAATTAATAAAAATGTGCAAAACCTGATTATTTTAAGGATAAAATATAATTGCATTTATAGGTACAGTACTTCTCACAAAAGCATAGAAAAACCATTAAAAATATGATAAAAAAAACAACTTAGTAATAATAAAAAAATTCTTAGAGCATAATAATTTTATAAAATCTATTACAGTAAGTTTAGCTTCTTATTACCATTCTAAAAATGTTTGCCGCAAATGAACAGATGCATTATAAACGCCAGTCCCGTCCGCCATGTCTTTTTTTGGCGACCAACAGAAAAGCGCGTGTTTCGAAAAATCGCCAAGTAGCAAAACATGGCGGCGGTACGCGTTTTCTGAAAAGATCACAAAAAAAAAAAAAACGGCAGTGGTCACATGGCATATTTAAAACACAACATTAACAAAACTAAACTTTAAAAGAAAAAAAAACAGATGAACAATTTAAAGCATTATTAAAATAAAATTAGAATAATAATGATCATTTTTTACTTTATTTAAAAAATAAACAACAAATTACTAATATTTATGATATATATCAACAGAATAAACACAATATATTTTAATAAGCACTAATATTATAAAAAATCTACATCCAAAATAACTACACCCATCATAACTAAATTAACTAAATCCCAGAAAATAAGAACAAAACAAAAATGTTCCAAACCAAAACATCTTGTTTGATTTAGAATATCCTAATACTTTTTAACAATTTCAAAAATAGTAAGAACCAAAATAACTTCACCCGCCATAACCAAATTAACTAAACCCCAGAAAATGAAGAGAACAAAAACTAAATGTTTCAAACCAAAGCATCTTGTTTGATTTAGAATATCCTGATACTTTTTAACAATTTCAAAAATAGTAAGAACCGAAATAACTACGCCCACCACAACTAAATTACTAAATCCCAGAAAATAAGAAAAAAAAAAAAAAAAAAAGTACAGCCTGACCTAGGCGACTGTGAACCAAAAGAACAGCTAAGATGCAAATTCCTGGAATAGTGCCGGGTACTGACGTCAGAAATCACGTGCACCAATGGAAGTGCAAGAACACATTAGAGATCACTAAAGTCAGGGCAAACACACCAACCCACTCATCGCCCCATAAAATAGCCAAAAAATTGCCAAATTTGGAGACAAAAACAAAAAAAAAGCACGGCGTCTATAATGCATCCGTACCGTAGGATCTTTGGGAAAGCAATAAAATCAATATATTCGCCTTTTTTGAAACGCTTAGTGTACAGTCATACGTACAACAACTTGTTACCAGTTTCAAATAATTTACAAAATTAAAACCCCAGTAACAAACCCAATACGTTGGAAATTTAAATGTTTTGCCAATGAGAAAGTCGAGCTGCAATTTTTGCTGCACCTGACGTCATGCGCACATTCTCTATTACATCTACAACCCCTGAAGACATGTAAATTTTTTTTTTCAGTAATTCCGCATTTATAAGGTCCATAGATAACATTATAAACTATTTCCATTAAATACCAAAGAATTTCGAAGAGTAAATTTTAAAGGGTTAAAGCAAAGATCCAATTAAACGGATGCTGGTTACGAAAGAGTATACTGTAATCAAAAGCGCCATACAAAAAATCGCAAGCTTAGGCGTTTGAAAATTGGTATTTCAAAAATATACAGCAATTAAAATCATACAAATGCTTGATCAAATAATTGAAGAACATGAATGGGTATCCCAGTAACAATACCTCGTGAGCCTGATCAAAATACTTTTATTCTAGGAAACGACACTTTAAGACATCAATTGCATTAAGAGTGTGTATTAATTACTAAAGACGATACGAAAGCAATGGATATAAAATAGAAAATATTCGTTATTTCTTTCTGTATGATACTTGTAAATATATTAATCACAAATCTCAGAAGGAAAATTAATTTTAAACATGGAATAATTTTTTTTAATTGGAATATAATCGAACATTTTAAATGTATATTTATGAATTGATGTGTTTATTAACTTCATTACATTCTCACAATATGAACACTGGATATGGATGTACCTTTGTTAAATGCTGATAGTTATGTGTACATTCTATCGTATCTCGCCTTGCTGTGTCTTTGAAAACTGATATTTCACCTTTTCTTTTCTAAACAAATGTCAGATTTCTTTAAAACTGTCCAAAGCAGGACAAGTGATATTTTACTCGATGCTTTTTTGACAGCAAGAGTGGTACGTATACTATGAAGTTGTATAATAAAAACTTGATAAATAAGAGTATTAGATTACATTCCTTGTACATATATGTACATGAATCAACTGTTCAAGATGTAAATTTCCTGTGAATATACAGCAATTAAATATTTACTTCACGCATTTAGTTGCCTTCATTTATTTCTTGTTGTGTCAGAACTTAGTTTATGGTAACCAACTATGCTTGGAACCAAAATTTTTTGCAAAAGTTATTGCAAGATTAGATTATAAAACATTGAGAAATGGGTACAGATGCATCTAGCACATCGAGGTTTTTCTCGTCAAATTTGGTGATTTTGTGAATTTGCCAAGTGAAGATAGTTAGGCCAAGATAGTTTGTCGTTCTTGTATAAAATGTGATAATTTAATCTGCAAATACTGCAACAAAAAGAGTTCGTGATTAAAATTGTTTATAATGTTATATTTCTTTGCATTTTCATCTGCAAAAATATTTAATAAAATATTTTATTGCTTTAATTTTGAATTTATGGGAAACACGTAACTTGTGCCATTTTATTATTTGGCGATCAAATAAAATCGCCCTATTATGGTAGTCGTCACATGAAGAAGAAAAAAACAGCGAAAGTCGACGTACTAGGTGCATCTGTTCCACGGAATTTTGAAAATTAAAATAAACACATGTAATAATTTGTTAAAATTTGGCAGAAATTGAAAAAAAAACAGTTTCGACTATAAGCGAGCTAAAAGAAATATGTAAAACATATCACTTTTACTTGGATAAATGTATATATCAGTTATGTATGCATTTGAACCTAAAGAATAAAAATGGGTAATACTTAAAAATAGGGTGCCCCTAGGCAAATTTGGCGAAATTATTGAGGACGTTTACTAAAACACAAAGGTATTCCATCCAAACATTGTACCCCTTGCTTTTTTTGGCGACTTAAATGGATGCAGAGTGCGCCATTGTAATAGAATTATATACTTTTACTTAATTAACCAAAAATCACTTAGAATTGGGTTTAATTGGAATCTACTTAAGAATTGGGTTTCCCTTGGCAAATTTGGTGATATTTACAAAAACACAAAGGTAATCCATCCAAACATTGTATTTCTTGCTTTTTCTGTCGACTTTAATTAATGCACAGTGCGGCATAATAATAGAATTATATACTCTTACTTAATTCAAGAAAACGACTTGAAAACCGGACATTTATATTTATCGGCAATTAATCCCTTAACAGTTTACAAATGCAACAGCTCCAAATTATTAAAAATCAGCCATAATGAACCATTAAGGGTTTGTTATATCTAATTTTTTAAAGCATTGCACACTTTTAATACATAAGAAGAGAGTTACACAAGGAGAGTTCGATGCAAATACATAAATATAGATACAGATTGTTTGGACACGGTAAGATCAGATGAAAATGCTAGGCGACCATACTTAAGCCATTATCGCCAAGTTGGCGGGGGAACCCAGTTCTTTAGTCAAGCCACCACTTAGAAACCGAGCATTTATATTTATGGGCAATTAATCTCTCGACAGTTTAAAAAGGCAACAGCTCCATATGATTTAAAAATTATCCATAGTGAAACATTAATGGTTCACTATATCTAATTTTTTACGCTTTACGCGCATTTAATACCCCAAAAAAAGGGGGGAGCCGGGTACAAATATAATATAAATTTAATATAGATACACATTGTTTGGACTCGGCGAGATCAGGTGAAAATGTTAGGCTACCATACTTCGAGGTTTATCGCCAAGTTGGCGGGGGAACCCTATTCTTATGTCAAACCATGCTGGTAACTCATCTCTTAATGAATATATTTATTACTTATTAAGAAGCGATTCGAAAGTAGAATAATATAAGTAACAAAATAAATACAAAAGTACCTATCTTTCAGAACAGGGCCCAGAATCGTCATTTTTTTATACTGTAAATCACTTCCACGTTATCATTTTCTTAAACTTTAAAACTCAAATTGTATGACCGACACGAAACAAAAAGAACACATTCAAAACATCGGAGTTGGGATGCATCATGGGAAAGAAAAACGTCAATCCCTCGCACATGCGCAGATGTGATCCGGGAAAAAAGAGGCGAATTATTCAACAATATTTATAACCTTACGATTCAATGCATACATAACACCATTGAAAAGTTATAAGTGACACTTTGGTAATGATTAAACAGGCATATCTCGACATCTAATCCAACTGAAAACTGTTTTCGAAAGTTAAAGGTCTAATCTTTAAAATAAGCTAATGTTCTCTTTACTTTTTTTTTCCCCTCGAGAACATAATTATTTGAAAGTCATCTATTTTCTTAAGAATATAGACCAATTAAACACATACCGCTACTTCTAGGTGTTTTTGCAAACAAAACTGTAAATCATACATTCCTAATGGAGCGGTACCACCCCCAGCCCCCAGTGGGCAATGGAATGTTGAGAGATAAATGAGGAAGGGCTTGTCACGCCTTCCTATTTAGAAACTTAACAAAAAAATTTAAAAATACAATCTGTTTTACAATCATTTTATCTAAAATTTTTATTATGTTAAAGTTTGAACAAGACATACAACAAATTAAAACACGCAATAAAACAAATTGGTAAAACTCCACTAGCCTCAAAATTTTATTTTATTTTTTTATTTCTAATATATTTTGTGCTTCTTTTTAACAAACTATTTTCATTTTATTTAGCTACCAAAATTTTTTATTATGTTAAAATTAGAACCAGACATACAACACATTGGAACAGGTCATAAAACAAATTGGTAAAACTCCACTAGCCTCAATTTATTTTTTTTTTTTACTTCTTGTTGATTTTGTGCTTATTTTTAATAAACTATTTGGATTTTATTTAGTTATCTAACAATTTTATAATGTTAAAATTAGAACCAGGAAAACAACAAATTGTTAAAATTCAACTAGCCTTAACAATCTCATCATTTTTTTTATTGTGTTAAAATTGGAACAGGCCATAACACAAATTGGTAAAACTCCACTAGCCTCAAAATCTTATTTTATTTTTTTATTTCTAATATATTTTGTACTTCTTTTTAACAAACTATTTTCATTTTATTTAGCTACCAAAATTTTTTATTATGTTAAAATTAAAACCAGACATACAACACATTGGAACAGGTCATAAAACAAATTGGTAAAACTCCACTAGCCTCAATCTATTTTTTTTTTTTTACTTCTTGTTGATTTTGTGCTTATTTTTAATAAACTATTTGGATTTTATTTAGTTATCTAACAATTTTATAATGTTAAAATTAGAACCAGGAAAACAACAAATTGTTAAAATTCAACTAGCCTTAACAATCTCATCATTTTTTTTTATTGTGTTAAAATTGGAACAAGCCATAACACAAATTGGTAAAACTCCACTAGCCTCAAAATCTTATTTTATTTTTTTATTTCTAATATATTTTGTGCTTGTTTTTAACAAACTATTTTCATTTTATTTAGCTACCAAAATTTTTTATTATGTTAAAATTAGAACCAGACATACAACACATTGGAACAGGTCATAAAACAAATTGGTAAAACTCCACTAGCCTTAATCTATTTTTTTTTTTTTTTTTTTTGTTGATTTTGTGCTTATTTTTAATAAACTATTTGGATTTTATTTAGTTATCTAACAATTTTATAATGTTAAAATTAGAACCAGGAAAACAACAAATTGTTAAAATTCTACTAGCCTTAACAATCTCATCATTTTTTTTATTGTGTTAAAATTGGAACAAGCCATAACACAAATTGGTAAAACTCCACTAGCCTCAAAATCTTATTTTATTTTTTTATTTCTAATATATTTTGTGCTTCTTTTTTTATTTAGCTACCAAAATTTTTTATTATGTTAAAATTAGAACCAGACATACAACACATTGGAACAGGTCATAAAACAAATTGGTAAAACTCCACTAGCCTTAATCTATTTTTTTTTTTTTTTTTTTTTTTTACTTCTTGTTGATTTTGTGCTTATTTTTAATAAACTATTTGGATTTTATTTAGTTATCTAACAATTTTATAATGTTAAAATTAGAACCAGGAAAACAACAAATTGTTAAAATTCTACTAGCCTTAACAATCTCATCATTTTTTTTATTGTGTTAAAATTGGAACAGGCCATAACACAAATTGGTAAAACTCCACTAGCCTCAAAATCTTATTTTATTTTTTTATTTCTAATATATTTTGTGCTTCTTTTTTTATTTAGCTACCAAAATTTTTTATTATGTTAAAATTAGAACCAGACATACAACACATTGGAACAGGTCATAAAACAAATTGGTAAAACTCCACTAGCCTCAATTTATTTTTTTTTTTTACTTCTTGTTGATTTTGTGCTTATTTTTAATAAACTATTTGGATTTTATTTAGTTATCTAACAATTTTATAATGTTAAAATTAGAACCAGGAAAACAACAAATTGTTAAAATTCAACTAGCCTTAACAATCTCATCATTTTTTTTATTGTGTTAAAATTGGAACAGGCCATAACACAAATTGGTAAAACTCCACTAGCCTCAAAATCCTTATTTTATTTTTTTATTTCTAATATATTTTGTGCTTCTTTTTAACAAATTTTTTCATTTTATTTAGCTACCAAAATTTTTTATTATGTTAAAATTAGAACCAGACATACAACACATTGGAACAGGTCATAAAACAAATTGGTAAAACTCCACTAGCCTTAATCTATTTTTTTTTTTTTTTTTTTTTTTTTTTTACTTCCTGTTGATTTTGTGCTTATTTTTAATAAACTATTTGGATTTTATTTAGTTATCTAACAATTTTATAATGTTAAAATTAGAACCAGGAAAACAACAAATTGTTAAAATTCTACTAGCCTTAACAATCTCATCATTTTTTTTATTGTGTTAAAATTGGAACAGGCCATAACACAAATTGGTAAAACTCCACTAGCCTCAAAATCTTATTTTATTTTTTTATTTCTAATATATTTTGTGCTTCTTTTTAACAAACTATTTTCATTTTATTTAGCAACCAAAATTTTTTATTATGTTAAAATTAGAACCAGACATACAACACATTGGAACAGGTCATAAAACAAATTGGTAAAACTCCACTAGCCTCAATTTATTTTTTTTTTTTTTTTTTTTTACTTCTTGTTGATTTTGTGCTTATTTTTAATAAACTATTTGGATTTTATTTAGTTAGCTAACAATTTTATAATGTTAAAATTAGAACCAGGAAAACAACAAATTGTTAAAATTCAACTAGCCTTAACAATCTCATCATTTTTTTTATTGTGTTAAAATTGGAACAGGCCATAACACAAATTGGTAAAACTCCACTAGCCTCAAAATCTTATTTTTATTTTTTTATTTCTAATATATTTTGTGCTTCTTTTTAACAAATTTTTTCATTTTATTTAGCTACCAAAATTTTTTATTATGTTAAAATTAGAACCAGACATACAACACATTGGAACAGGTCATAAAACAAATTGGTAAAACTCCACTAGCCTCAATCTATTTTTTTTTTTACTTCTTGTTGATTTTGTGCTTATTTTTAATAAACTATTTGGATTTTATTTAGTTATCTAACAATTTTATAATGTTAAAATTAGAACCAGGAAAACAACAAATTGTTAAAATTCAACTAGCCTTAACAATCTCATCATTTTTTTTATTGTGTTAAAATTGGAACAGGCCATAACACAAATTGGTAAAACTCCACTAGCCTCAAAATCTTATTTTATTTTTTTATTTCTAATATATTTTGTGCTTCTTTTTAACAAACTATTTTCATTTTATTTAGCAACCAAAATTTTTTATTATGTTAAAATTAGAACCAGACATACAACACATTGGAACAGGTCATAAAACAAATTGGTAAAACTCCACTAGCCTCAATCTATTTTTTTTTTTTACTTCTTGTTGATTTTGTGCTTATTTTTAATAAACTATTTGGATTTTATTTAGTTATCTAACAATTTTATAATGTTAAAATTAGAACCAGGAAAACAACAAATTGTTAAAATTCAACTAGCCTTAACAATCTCATCATTTTTTTTTATTGTGTTAAAATTGGAACAAGCCATAACACAAATTGGTAAAACTCCACTAGCCTCAAAATCTTATTTTATTTTTTTATTTCTAATATATTTTGTGCTTGTTTTTAACAAACTATTTTCATTTTATTTAGCTACCTGAAATTTTTATTATGTTAAAATTAGAACCAGACATACAACAAATTGGAACAGGCCATAGAACAAATTGGTAAAACTCCACTAGTTTCAACAATCTCATTTTTTTTTCTTGCATATTTTGTGCTTGGTTTTAATAAACTATTTTCATTTTATTTAGCTGTCTAAAAATTGTATTGTGTTAAAAGTGCAACCAGACATAAAACAAATTGGTAAGACTCCACTAACCTCAACAATCTCATTCTTTTTTTTTTATTTTCTTATTGATCTTGTGCTTATTTTTAATAAACTATTTTTTACTATATTTGATGGTGGTTTTAATTTCTACTTTGCGATTCTTAATTCACAAAAAAAAAATTACATTTATGTTACCATTAAAGTGTATAATTTAGTTATTCCGTAGAGTAACTAAGTACTTCATGAAATAACTAGACAAATCAGTCAAAGTATATAATACATGAAAAATTTCATACTTTAGTATACTGTACTACTTCAGTAAATTTCATACTAGTTATTCATAGAATAATTAGTTTTATTCTATGAAATAACTAATGATAGACCGTTAAAGTGAAAAATAAAGAATTTCAAAGTTGATTGTAGCGATGCCTCGCGGATTGTATTTCGTTTACCTTTACTACTTTTGGAATGGCAACAATTTTTGATATTCTTTCTTTTGATGTTAAGAAGAAGAGCTCATTTTAATATAAATAAATACAGACCTCTTCATTGATCATAAATAGCTAAAATCTCTCGAAAATGCATTTTATCTCTATTGTGAATTATTAATTGATAAATAATAAGGATGATATAATTTATATGATATTTAATTTATAAATTAATTTTATTAATTAATTTTAAATTAATTAATAAATTGTTTTAATAAAATTAAATTAATTTTAAAATAACAATAATTATAAAATAATATATAAATAATAATAATATAAATAAATACATAAATATATATATATAAGTATATATATAATTATAATAAAATATAATAATTTTAAATTAATTTTATTAATTTTTATTAATTTAATTTATATTTAAATTTTTATACGTGATATAATTCATTAATGCTCAAAACGCTAACATAAATACAACGTCTAAAAGCAACGGAATGAATATACACACGTGCAAGCCATTGCAAAGCAGCTATAAGTTGTTCAAAACTGGGTAAAAGCAGCTAGAACCGGTTCAAAAAAAATTTTCGATTGCTGTATTTCGTACATCAAATATCAAGTATTCGTTATGTTACAGAATACCTCGTAAATTGCAGAATTCAATAATTTTATATTCTTTAACTGTTTGGCTAGTTATTTCATGAAATACCTAGTTACTCTATGAAATAGCGAATTTCATACTTTACCGGTAACATCCATATATAAAATGCAACAATATTTGGTATAATCAACAATAAAGGAAGAAGGAGCGTTAGAACTTTTTTCTTATAAAAGGGGTGGTAAACTAGAAAAGGTTGAAAACCGTTGCTACAAACCCCAAGCATAGCATTTGTTTTGTTCAAGGAGCGTGTTCATTCCTTTTTCAAGTTCCGTTTCAAAATATCAGCCAGTAAATTATTATTAAACATTTATTCACAACTTGAAGTAATAATGATCATTCTAACAATAAAAATGATTCCATAGTCCAAATTCAGCATTTGACTGACGAATCCACAATGGCACGATTACATGCCGATCAACAAAAAACGTATAAAAGAATTCTTCATCTGTTAGGGAAGAAAATCGACGGAATTTTCCCTTTTAGGGATTACCGTGACCAATTTGCCACACCATGGATGTCAAACATGCAGCCACCTAATAAAATTGTGTACAATAAAAGTACTGTTATGTAAAGTTTAAATGTATTAACTAAATCTTCAAAGAGTTATGCCTTAGAAACGATTTTGAAACTAGAATTGCAGATTCTAAATCTAACAAAGAAGCGGCTGCATAAAATGAGACCATAGAGTACAGAATAAGTAGCAAGATTAATACATTTAAGAGAAGACATTTCAAATACTAGCATCAAACTAAAAAAAATCTACGACTTGATCCTGTATCTACATTTTAATAACAATATTTAATTTATTGAAGAATAAATTGAAACTCTGTTAAAGAAAATCTTGAATTTGAAATTCCCAATCAGAATATCAAGTTTTGACAAAAACTTATGGGGGATAAAACTTATTTAAATTATTTCGTTGAACTCGGAACACAAGTCAAAATTCATACATTTGGATAATAAGAAGTAAAATATTTGCGTATTTTGACAAATATATCATTAAGTTAAAGAAGAGTAAAATCTTCCCTGGATCTCAAAGCGCTTGAGTCAGAATATTTTTGTGTCATTAAGTTTTGGTCGAAAAAAAAAGTTTAGAAATGAAGTGAAGTGAAAGAAGGTCCGTTTCCGTTTATAAGACTCATCAAAAAAGATGACTGGTGATAACATCGCTCGAAAGCTGAAATAAATCAGAATTGCTTTTCATTCTGTTTCTTCATAGGAATTTAAATAATAATTATAATAATAACAAAATCAGTGGAATGAGGGGAAAATGAGTACGATGTATGAAAAATAGGAGTAAAAAAGGAGGTATTTCAATAAGATAGGAAACAAAATAACTCTGTTACTCTATTCTAATATTTTGTACCTTAGAAACACTGCCTGCTTGTTAGTTTCACTTCCCCTTTCCAAATAAAAACGTTGATTATGCAAACTTCATATACATCTGATATGACTGCACTGCCACGGCCTTCTTACACTAAGTGGGTGTTAGAGCACGAGACTCTAAGCAGCAAATCTGCTAGTTCGATTCACCACTTTTGCAGAAAATAGTAAATCTCTGGGTAAAGGAAAAGTTAAAATTCTAGTTTATATGTTTTGATTCCACTATAAAGTACTTATAACATTTTACTGCAATAGTTAAGTACTTCAGCTTCTTGTTAGAATTTCATATCAAACCTTAAAATACGGAAGTTTTCGTTTCATCGTTGATTAGGCAAACTTCAAATAGATCTAATATGAAAGAACTGCAACAGCCTCCTTTGGCTGAATGGTTAAAACACGAGTATTGAAGAAAAGAGTCTGCGAGTTCGATACCCCGCCGTTGTAGAAAAGGAATGAGTCCTTGGGTCAAGGGGGGAAAATATGAATTCTGGTTTGGATGTTGCAAATTCACTGCACTTATACCATTTTACTTAGGTACATCAGCGCCCTGTTCAAGTTCCATATTCCCTATTAAAATACAGAAGTTTTCATTTCATCGTCGATTGAACAAGCTTCAAATAGCTGTAATATGTGAACACGGCAACGGCCTCCTTTGGCTGAATGGTTAGAGCACGAGGTTCTAAGTAGTGAGTATGCGAGTCCGACTCTCCGCAATTGCAGAAAATAGTAAATCCTTGTATTTAGGAAGAAATAAAAAGTCCAGTTCCAGATTCTATGTATCCAGTGAATCTTGGAATTCAGCATTTTACTGTGATAGTGAGGTACTTCAGCATGACGTTAAGGGTTTATATCTCACCTTCAAATACAGAAGTTTTCATTTGCACGTTGATTGAGCAAACTTCAAATAGATGTAATAAGACTCTACTTTCACGGTCTCCTTTGGCCGAGTGGATAGAGCGCGAGGTCGACTCAAATTATGAGTCTGCAGGTTCGATTCCCTGCTATGATAGAGAGTAGTTGGCACAAGCTTCGGAATGTTAGGTTCCCTGTTTCGGTTCCCTTCGACGGTTGTGGTTTCGTTACACCCCCCTAAACCCCTGCGTGTCTGAAGGCGGAGAGCGATGATCGAACTCCGGGGTTGTACCCTGCTTCTTCTCTGGATCTGTGGGGTACAATCCTGTGGCGCGGTTCTTTCACCGCTGGACGACATGGACGGGTTTTGCAAAATTTTGTAGGTAAGGAAAAGTCTCTCAGAGAGGTTCCCACAACGTACATAAAAGAGGTTGAGTCAACAAATCTTCGAGTGTAAAACTCTCCTTATTAGGAGAAGCTAAGAGATGTTAACAATGAACGAGAGTTAGGCCTCAAAGAGAAAAGTAAAATCGCTCTTAAAGATAATCAAAAGAGATGCCTCTCTTTAGATTACCTCTAAAAGGGTAAAACTTCTCTTCAAGCTATTTTTTTTACCTCTCTTACAGTGCCTGATGGACATGGACGACATTTTTTACCTCTCTTATACAAGCATCTCTTGACGTCACTAAGAGAGGAAGAAAAATTTGAGCGAGCAACATCTAAGAGAGGTTTGTCATCTATGAAAGAAGCTTCTTTTGCTACCTATCTATCTAAGGAGCTCTCATTAGGGAGATTGAATCAACCTCTCTTATGGAGGTAATGTTTGTTGGGGGGATAAACCTCTCTGAAAAAGTTTCCCTTGACCTTCGAGGGGGGGGAGGGTAACCTACCTACAAAATTTTGCAAAACCCGTCCATATCGTCAGTCGGAGAGCGGTGAAAGAACCGCGACACAGGGTTGTACCCCGCAGGTCCAGAGAAGAAGCGGGGTACAACCCCGGAATTCGATCATCGCTCTCCGCTTTCAGACATGCAGGGATTTAGGGGGGTACATCGAAGCCACAACCGTCAAAGGGAGCCGAAACAGGGAACCTAACATTCCGAGGCTTGTGCCAACTACTCTCTATCATAGCAGGGAATGGAACCTGCAGACTCATAATTTGAGTCGACCTCGCGCTTTATCCACTCAGCCAAAGGAGACCGTGAAAGTAGAGTCTTATTACATCTATTTGAAGCTTGCTCAATCAACGTGCAAATGAAAACTTCTGTATTTGAAGGTTAGATATGAATCCTTAACATCATGCTGAAGTACCTCACTATCACAGTAAAATGCTGAATTCAAAGATTCACTGGATTCAAAGCACCTGGAACTAGACTTTTTATTTCTTCCTTAATACAAGGATTTAATTATTTTCTGCAATTGCGGAGGGTAGAACTCGCATACTCACTACTTAGAACCTCGCGCTCTAACCATTCAGCCAAAGGAAGCCGTTGCTGAGCTGATATATTAGATCTATTTGAAGCTTGTCCAGTCGACGATGAAACGAAAATTTCTGTATTTTAATACGGAATATGGAACTCTAAGAGGGTGCGGATGTACCTAAGTAAAATGGTATGAGTGTTGCGCAGTGGATTTGCAACATCCAACATAGGAATTATATTTTTCTCATGACCGAAGGATTAATTCATTTTCTGCAACGGCGGGGTATTGAACTAGCAGACTAACTTCACAGATCCACGCGCTCTAACCATTCAGCCAAAGGAAGCCGTTGCAGTTCTTTCATATTAGATCTATTTAAAGTTTGCTAAACCAATAATAGGACGAAAACTTCTGTAACTAATTATCATAGTAAACTTTAATGCGTGTTTTACAGTGGATTCGACATATCTAAACCAGAAATTTTTTTTAAATACATGATCCAAGTATTCATTTTCTGCAGACTACGGGGAGTATCGAACTAGCAGACTCACTACTTAGACTTTCGTGCTCTAAGCATTCAGCCAAAGAAAGCAGTTATTAAATCTATTTGAAGTCTGCTGAATCAACGTTCAGATGAGAACTTCTGTATTTGTGAAATAGCGCTGAAGTACCTAACTATCCCAGTAAAAATAATATAAGTATTTTCCAGCAATTCGAAGAACTTGTACCAACATTTTTACTTTTCCTTGGTTTAATTATTTCTTGAAACTGTGGAGCATCGAATCCCCACTCACTCTTTATAGCCTCACACTCTAACCGCTCAGCCAAAGGAGGCCCAGGTAATGTTTTATTAGCTCTATTTGAAGCTCTCTGAATCAATGTTTAAACAAAAACTTCTGAATTTGCAGAGAGATATAAAACTCAAACATGCACATATCGCGGCTATGAATCTAATCTTTAGTTTTTCTCGAAACTTTAATGGCGATTCAGGTTAACCCTGGGAAGCTATTAAGCCGGTCAAATTAAATGGACGTTGAGGATGTATACGAAAAAAATTAATGTAAAATGATTCTTTTAAATAACTTAATTCACTTGATAGCGTTTAAAATGTGCTTTCAGATAATACAATTTTCTTGCTCTTTGATTATATTTACTATTTCATTTTATCAATTTTAATTTGGAATATTTCTTTAATTTTTTAAATTTAGCTGCGCCATTTTTATTTACTCAATTTTTGACGCTAATCTTATCCGAACATGCTAAATTAGGCTTGGCGACTCGATTTTGGTGTCATTTCAAATAATTTTTCATGTTAAGTGTTAAAATAATTAAAGAAACATATCACCTTTAAACGAAAGATTTTCTTATTTCCCACTTTATCGCACCTTTTTAACTATCGTAAAAACATCGGATTTTCAGCATTTCTTCTCCTAATCAAAAACTAGAGATAAAAGCGTTTAGGGATAGAAAATACACAATATTTTGAGACCAGGGGCACCCGTTCACTTTGAAGTTTCTTGCTAGAATGAGAGGTTTTGAAGCTTGAATTAGAAGCTTGAACCGTCTGCAGGACAGCCAATCAGATTCGAGAATATCGACCAATGAAAAGTTGTCATTTCTGACGTGAGAAGAGGATGGAAACCACTGATGTGATTGCCATCTTACACAAATTTTAAACTTTTTATGCTTACATTTTTAAAGATTTTTTTTTAGTATTTTTTGAGATTTTTTAAATAAAGACACATATACAAAAGCTAAAATTCTTTATCTAGAATGGCCACAGGCCTCTTATTAGCAGTGTCGATGAGATCGTAATAATTTAATAAACTTTCTAAAAAATGAGAACTATGTTTATATTATGTTTCTAAAAAATAAGACTTTTAAACTTTTTTTAAAACAAGTGAAAAGTGACAGCTTGTTTCAGAAATTTAAATTTCTTTCAGACACACTATGCGCAGACTCAGAACGATAAAATAAATTTCATTAATAATTTTTTTTTTGAAACAATTATTATTAGGTATAATTCTCCACCTCTGTTAAAGCTTCAATATTCCATTTCAAATACTATAAATACTAAATGAAATAAACAACAACGAAAAAAGTTGGTAGAGTTTCATCGTAGGTCTATATCATGGGTAATTGTAAGTAAAAAAAAAAAAAATAATAAAAATAAAAACTGCACATCGTACAAAATTTTCTGAAAAAGTGTGCACTACTAATTTAAATTAAAAACTATTTTTGTGTGTTTTTTCTGAATTTTTTACTCATAGAAAAATATATAATTAAATTTAATAAGTTTATAATACCCTGAAGGTTTTTGTAAATACAACGTTCGAAATTCATTCCTTCCCCCTTTTTAGCATTTCATGTCATTAATTCCAAGCATTATTTTGGTTAAACGCAAACGATTAAGTTTTTAATTTATCGCATCATATCTAAGGGAAAGAATCAATATTTCTAGCAATGTGACGGCATCCCAAGTAATTGTTTTAAACGCAGTCCACGGTTAAAAGCAGGAGATTAAAATGTTCAATTCATCACATAATAAATAGGCGAAAATGATATTTTTCTATCATTATGACGTCATTCATTTAGATATTTCATTTATTCATTTCTTATTTTATATTATTTAAAATCGTCTGCTTAGTATCTATTCGATTTGAACTGAAATTTGAGATATAACGTGATTCACTTTCATTTCTATGTGACGCAAATTATAGCATTTTTATATGAGAACTAATTTTAAATTTAATTCTTGGTTTATTTTTATGTTACAATGAAATGCATATCAACAATATTCTAAGTACAAAAAGTACAAATTTCAGTGACTCTCATGGCCAAATAAAACCTATCATTTTATATAGTTATCTTCATATTCATATGGTTGTCGATATGAATGTGTGTTTCTGTTTCATACAAAACTATGTGGTTTGTCATAAATTTCCTTAATTTTGGAAAACATTTATTACTACCAACAAAATTAGCACTGTTGCTGTCAAAACCTGTGCTTCCTATTCTATCCCGTAATATGTCAAGATCTGTTAACTTTGCTAATCAACGTACAGTAGTAATACAGTAATGCGATTTAGGGTTAAGCTTATATTTTACAATAAAAAAAGTTTGAGCAAATTTAATATAAGACAAATTCGATTATAAAAACTGAATAATGTTATAATACGCTTATGATAGAAATATATAAACATGCCAATGACTCGAACTGAACTGTCACGAATATAGAGAGTTATTCACGAAAAATAAATCTTTGTTTAAAAGTAATATATTAAGTTCACCGTAGCGAAGCACGGGCAAACTTGCTAGAAAATAAAAATAATTCATATAATTTTATAAATAAAAATGATTAATTTTAATATTGATTTAATCGTTTGAAAATATCAAAAATTAATTTTATAATGTCTTTTAAAGAAATAATTCGTTAGAATCTATTAAACATTTTTTTATAATAATGTTACATTTGAAATACAACGAAATTTATTATGTTAGAAAATTTAGTAGAAAGAATTATTTCAAAATTCATTGACTGTAATAAGAAATATTTTTTGTGTTTGTATAAAGGAAGGATATTTCAATATCGATATTTGTTGTCAATATAATTAGTTTTATTTATACCGAAAATGAAGACATAAAAAAAGTACTTTTATATATATGATCAATTTTAATACAATTTATCTAGATTTCTTATAATATCAGTTAAAAAATTCAAATGAACTTAAAACAGTAAGATTTTTATTGTTAAAATAAATGAATATT
>CM063507.1:2146040-2223540 GCA_032207245.1 Pardosa pseudoannulata | reverse complement strand
CTATTTAGATAAAGGAAAAAAATTTGTTCGTGGTTCTAAGTTTCACAAATATTTGCCACAGAGGTTTAAAAAAACTCCAATTCCACATGAAATTATTTTGTTTGGAATTATTTGATGACATAAAGCAGTTATAAGCCATTGTCTTTTAATTTATGAAGGGAAGTAAGCTTTTTATCACATCCAGAATTTCTGATGTTCAACTTGAGAAAAAGATTTTTCTGAAGTAGAAAGAACAGTGCCAACTTTCATGTAAAAAATCACATTCATTTATTGTGTTACTTAGTTCTTACATATTTTTTTAATTTAATTTTTTTTCTTTTGTAGTCTGTACTACTAAGAATAACCTACACTTTTATACAAATCAAACATTACTTTGGATTACCTGGATATGCTTTACATTGGATTTAAAAATGCAAAACAATTACAATGTTTATAGTAAAAAAAAAAAAGAAAAAAAAAGGAAGAGTACTGCAGTATCCCACAATACTGGTGGAATGAAATTCATACCCATATACAGGGTATCTGCCACAATAAAATTTTTCAAATCCATGACTTTTCCTGATTTAGCGGATCATTTTTCATGACTTTAAAAAGCTTTCATTAAAGTATATATGAATAAAACTTCTGACGTACATACAAATAAAATATATGCTTTTAGAGAAATTACAGGAATTTTATCATTAAAAACTATAAACTTACTTTATAAGTGTTAATAAACTCACATACATAAAAATAAATTGTTGTATCTACATACCTAAGTTTAATCATGTAGCAATTTTTCAATCAAAATGTTTCCAATTTTAATTCAGGGTACTTTGGTATTATCCAGGTGACCATGAATAATAGCCAAATATAACCCTATAATGTTTATATACAATATCCCTAGAGATAAACTTATATTTTGTGCAAAAAATCTTAACTAATTTTTATTAAAAAATAATTATTATATTAATAAAATTTTAATCTACAATTTAAGAAAAATCCAGAATAATATACATCTACCCACCCATTAAGCTTTCTTGCTTTGAGTCTCCTTGGTGAACAAATTTTACTTGGCAATATGATCAATAGGATAATACTTAAATACCAAACTCAGTAACTTCAGCAAAATGACAAGTAATTGAAAAATCAAGACTTTCCATGACAAAATTAATCCATTGTCTAAATCCATGATTTTCCCTGACTTTCCAGGTGCGCGGAAACCATGCATATATAGCACAACTTTGCTTAAGGTAAAAGTCACCAGATTGTGATTCACAGGCAGTTCTTTGCATAGGTATAATGGTCTCTTTAAAGTTTTGCCTCAAAATATTGTTTCAATAGTGTACATCATGTCCAAAATGATCTTTACATACATAAATTCAGATATGTCAGAAACTATGAACTATAATTTTCCGATATTTTTTTTTTCTGGAATAATACATAACTTTGTGACATATAAATACAAAGGAGAAAATTTAAGCCCCTACATGTTTTCAACAGCAGATCTGTAATCAGGATGAGGTCTTGGAGCTGCTATACGTTAAACTTTTCAGAGGTGCTTATATATCTGGGGATGATAATGATCATTCACAGCAAGCAAACCTTGAAGTGAAAACATTGAGCGAATTCTGTGGCCAGAGAACTTATGAGACTAACTCGGAAGAGAAATTACACTAGACATCCTTTTCTCATACAGTTAAATGCTCTGAAGAAGGAATGGGTATAACCCTGGTGCTTAATTCCCCATGTTGGAGTTAATGTTACTACCACCATGAAAACAAGTTATGATTTGCGTGTACTTGTCAGGGAAAATCACATTCCCTATTAAATTTGTAAGTTAATATCCCTATTAAATTTGTAAATTAACAAGATTGTAAATCCTATGTCAATCCTCCGGTTTTAATAAAAACATTTTCCTAAATTCATTGTTTTTTAACATTGTTTTATTAAATATTTTGACTCTTTATTGTTTAAGATAAAAATGCATTTCTATACTTTTTTACTTGTATATGTGTACCACAATGGCAGTAATATTATGAAAAAGTAAAGACTTATATAGTAAACGTATTTGCGGTAGAATATTTTTGATTATCTGAAAGCTTTTTGCAGAACATCGAAAAACATTCTCTGCTGTAAGGGTTTTATGTACGTAAAGATAATTTTGGATATGCATTTATTTACATGCAAAGGGTTCTTTGATACCTTGTTTCATTGATAATTTAGCTCTTCACTTTCAAAAGTCTTCAAAATAAATTTTTTTTTTTCAAGGATACCATGTTCAGTTAAATGGGATTTAGTTATTTTCAATGTGTATGTATACAGAATTTCATAACTCAATGTTGATTTCTTAAAACTTTTAAAATGTCCACCAATGCCTAAGAAAAGAACAATGTATATTAAAGATTTTAAGCACTTCTTCGGATTGTTCAAAAAGTAACACAAAATATAATGTCCTAAAAAATAACAAAATAGAAAGGAATAAGGGGCATAATCTTTTTTAAATAAAAAAGGAAAAAGATTAAATTTATTACACTTCTAAATTCATCACAAAATTTTAAGTACATAATTTTAAATCTCAAATGAAAAGCAATTATCTGAACAAAGCAAAACAAAAAAAGCACAGTTAAAAAAAAGAAAATCACTGGATAAAGTATATTTTGCCTAAAAGATAATAATGTAGTAAAAATCTAAAACACTACTTATGCATTGCTTTCAGACTTAAAATGGTGCAAAAATTCTTTTATAAGTTTGAGTCAGTAAATATATATATAATACACAAATAACAATCATGTAATAAAACTGTAAATGCTAAGTTTCAAGATTGAAAACCTAGACATGGAGGGAGCAGGATTTGGCAGAAGTACAATACAATTGCACTATATTGTAAAGAGGCTTCTATTAAGGTCTATATACATATACTATCAAAGGAACAATGAAAAACATAAATAAAACCTCTGTGCTGAAATCGCAATAAATGCTAGGTCAAGGTAAGTAACCTACAAATAGGAAGAGTTGAACAGAGCTGTTTTGCAGCTATGAATGAGCTGTATTATCTATGTAGCATGAGAACGTGGTGGTTGAAAGAAAGTAGACTGAAGAAGACAGATTGAGTCCTCTAATGCATACATGCTTTATTTTTGATTTGGCCCCATTTAATTTTTTTTTTTTAACTGCTGGAGATACACTAATAATGCAGCTTGTTTATACCTGCAAAACAGCTGCCTGTGTCCAACCCCTTTCTATTTCTGCTTCACATTGGACTTGCATCTATTTCTATAATAACAAAGATAAATATAAAAAAAAAAATTATTCAATGGTTTGGGAAAAACGAAGGTTTTGATATTTTATTTAAATAAAACAAATAGTTTGATAATGTTTGCACATATATTTTTAAGCTATTAATAAATTACTGAGTTGGACCATATAAAAATAACTAAGTAAAGGAATTTTTGTCTCCAACACAATTTATGTTAAACTGAAAATTATTTATTAATAGACATTTGAGACAAAATTGACGTAATGCATTAAAATAATTTAAAGATCAGAAATAAGTTAATGAGAATTTGACATAGCAGAATAAATTAGCAATCTATAATTATTCTACCTCAAAAATATACAAACGACAATTTAAATGTTACACATATTGCTTGATATGTCATTAATTAAAGTCCCTTCTCCCTCCCCCCTTAATTTGTTTTATTTTACAATTTAAAGGGGAAAAAATGAAAGATATATATAATAGTTTGGGGTTTCAGTTTACACATTCAACTGAATTTTAGGAACTAAGAGCATTAAATATGAAAAGTAACTTCTAAAAAAACTGTCTTATTGACTAATTAACTTAGTCAGCTATATACTGATAGAAAAAACTCCAACAAAGAGGAAATCAATAAAAATAACTTTGAAGTAATGAACATAGTATATACCAGAGATAGGCACACATGAAACAAGAACCATACTCATACCAAATAGTCATTACACAGTATTGACAAAAATACACAAATTTTAAGTGCTTTGTATAGTATACATATATATGAAAATATAATTGCAAGAAAAAAAATGCAAAATAACTTTCAAAATTTACAAATACAATTGCATTAATAAAAAGTGTAACATTTAGCACAGATATATGAATAAAACTTTGAAATTTGGCATGAAAAAACAACTATTCTGAGAAAAGATTGATCAATTAAAAACTATATTTAAGTTTTAGGAACTTTCTTATAAAACACAAAAATTTGCAGGCTAGTGTTATAGGAAATTATATGGCTTAAAGTGTGAATGTTTAGATTCTGCCATGAGTTACAAAGATTATATACTTAAAGTAGATTTTGTAATGCATTTTCAATGCTTCATCTATTAATTACCTCAGTCATTTTTCACAGAGTATTATTTCAAAACTTGGATATCCATCTTCAGAAATATCACAAATAATAAAGAGGGAACAGATTCAAATTTTCAGCACATTAAATACAATAAATACACATGTGCCTACCATTGGTATACATTAAGTCATTAACCCCCTTTCCCCTGGAAACTATTTTTAATTTCTACCCCATCCATTCTTAAGATATTAGTTTTAGTATAAATGTTTAACCATTTACCCACTAATAATCCAAAATCGGAACTCTACATTTGGCTAAATATCTCCCTAAGTATATGTACATGAGCATATATTTATATAGATAGATAGACACATATACACACACACAAAGCTGTGGTAGTTCAGTTGGTAAAAGCATCAAGCTCATAACCAGAGGGTTGCAGGTTCAAGACTCAGATGGCCCCAAATCCATGTTCATTAATGATGGCTGGAGTACACGAAATACGTTCATGGTTGTATGAGCTTCCATGGCTCTTCTAGTTCCCAAATGATACCTCTGGAGGAACCAGCCAAGCCTGGGGGACCTTTTGTTGGTCTATGCTTCTAAATTACAAGAACACACTTTGAGCAAATAGTTCTTTCACCCCAGCAATGTTCTTCACAACAAAGGGAGCAGCTTTTGTCTAAAATCTAGTGGCCTCTGCCTCATGTGCTTAGCTTGTTCAAGAGGATTTACTAACAACACACACACACACATAAAACATTAAAAATTGTCCAAAATGCAAATAAATTATTTTCCCTAATTTTAATTCTATTTTGTGATAAAGAAAAAAGCTTCCATCTTAAAAAGCAAATGCTTCCTTTTATCCCATGAATAAAATATTTAACTTTCATTTATTTTTTTACTTTTCTAAGTTGCTCCCTTGAGATATATGTGATTCAGTTAAACCTTGAGCATGACAAAGCAAGTTCAGGAACCATCTGACCACATAAGGACTACAAAAGTACTGAAGTGAATTGTTCTCTTAGGGATCTAATCACTTACTAAAGGACAAATACATGAGTTTCTATCAGATTGCTGGCAATTGTTGAGTTATGTGGACATACACAGCCATCTAAGCTTTGGCCTCATAAAATAGAATATTAAGAGAATTCTGTTTCAATTATCTTTTTTTTTTTTCTTTCTTCATTTTGAAGTGAAATAATGCTGTTTTTCAATAGCTAGGACTTGGTTAAGCTTAGCCCCAACAAAAACAAATATGGGCTGAATTACATACTAACTTAGATGGCCGCAATACAAATCAAAAAATCATCCTAAAGCTTAATTGCCAGCATTTGTAGCTGATTTATGTTTAATTATGTATATATATGTACACATATTTATAGATGATTCTTCCAAGACATATATAAAGTCATATATTCCAATTTTAGAATATTGGAGGGTAAATAATTAATGTAGTGCACTGCCAATACTTGCAAGACTAATACTTAGATTAATAGCAACTTCAAATCAATCCCAAGATACACTTTTACATTTTTTTAATAAGAAAATCTAAATTTTCTAAATTCATACTCATACTTTTATTTAAACAGGTCTTATCTACAGGCATTTATTAATGCAAATGGTAATGATTAAAATTTTGGAAGCTTTCTGAACTATACACAAATTTAATGAATAGAAAAACATTTAATTGAAATAAGTTTAATGTCAATGCAGTAAATTCACAACCAATTCATAAGTACAAAACAAATATAATTATATTTTATAAAATGCATAGACAGGTCAAACCCATAGAAAATGAATAATCCAAATATATTGTGACACTGTTGTAATCTACACTGTAGATGATTCATTCAAGTTGTACAAAATAAATCTACTATGGGAAAGCATATCTGCAACATCATGTGACTGAGCAACAAATAGATACAAAAAGTTATATATACACTGGGTTCATTCTAAACTTTAACTATAAATTTAACTGCCAATAAAAAAATTTATTGAAAAGTCAAAAAACAAACATAAAAGTATTGTGTAAAAGCTATAGCAAAATTTTATCCATAATAATGAGATATTTATTATTAGCACTTTAAACCTCTCATTAGTTATGCCAAAATAACAAATTCAATATTATGAAAGATAAACCAAATTTGATGTATAATTCAGGGACAAATATAACACTTAAATTTTCATAATGCAACAAATTTTTAATAAATATATTTTAAAACTGAATAATTTCGATATACCATGCACTGAAATTCAAGAAACTGAAACTGCTCTATTGATTCATAAAGCATGTTGAAGCTTACTTCTAAAAGCTATTCATACCCAGTATATATATATATATATATATATATATATATATATATATATATATATATATATATACATATATATCATTCAAACAAGGCCTTAAAACTCTAGCAAAGAAAATATGAAAAGTGGTACCTGGAGCATAATCCTGACCAGCTGAAGTCACAATACACCAAACTCCTGACATGGATTAAGGTTGTGATAACCAATCTCAGACATCATCACGATTCTTAAAACAGACATCATCACGATTCTTAAAACAGTTTATTATTTCTTTAAACACCTTCCTATTTTTGCCCACATACCTTTAGCACAGTACTGATATCTCCTTTTTTTTAACATCATTATGTTGACATTTGCCTACCTACCCCTTAAACTGACATAACTAAAATATGACGGCTGTTCAACAAGCGATAAGGGTATATTTATACAAAATTCTGGTTACATTTAATAATCATTATTTACATGTGTTTCAAAGTAATTGCTGGGAGATGTAACACATACATCCCAATGTACTACCCACTTCTTAAACACATGTAAAGTCTCTTTATTGAGAATTGTTCAAGAATCACCTCCCAGTTTTAACTATATAATGCTTTTGAAATAGTGCCCTCTTACTGGTTCCTTAAGCTTAGGAAACAGCCATAATTGCATGAGATGATATCAGGAATATTTCAAGGATGTGTTATGATTTCTATGTTGGTATGATTTGGAGCATATAGCATTTGTTGTCTACTGTTTTGATACACAAAGAATAATGAAAATGGGAACTACTGCTTATAATCATTTCTGAATGCCTCATCTATGCCATAATGTTCAAACCCACAAATTCTAGTAGTGAAGAACAGCACCCTACCATTCAGCCATCATTTGGGATCTCTGTTATTCTTCCATAAATTACCTATAAAGTAAACAGAAATATGTTGCTTTTCTCTAATATGTTGCAATAAGAAGCCATACTCCCTGATATTAGTAGTTGGTCCCTTGATCATTATGTCTGTGATGAATGTTGAGATCATGGTTGGTTAGTTGGTTGGTTTGGAACACTATTGTTTACAGTTTTGGTACATGAGGGCTAATGAGACTGGGACCTACTATTTAAAGCCAATTCCAAAGGGCTATGAATAGTCAAGCCAGCAGTGGGATTCGAACCTAGGAACTCTGGCACCAAAGAGAAGCACCCTCCCATTTTGCCATATTAAAAGGAACTGATAGAATTTTTTTTAAAACACAAAATTCTATCACATAACGCTGCTCCAAGATGACAAAGTGTGGATAGTAGATGTCGCAAAACAAATATGGGTTTTGTTTGGAGTACTTCAGTCTACTTTTTTGCTTCACAAAGGCTAATGAAACTGAGACTTACTGTGCAAAGCTAATTTCCAAATGGTTTCAATTATTCGTGCCAACAGTGGAATTTGAATACACAAATTCCAAACAGTGGAATTTGAATACACAAATTCCAGTACAGAAGAGAAGCATCCTACCCATTCAGCTCTCGTTAGGCACTGTTGAATCGTATTTGAAGTGCTACAGCCAACTATTTTGCTAGTAGTCTAATGATACTGGAACCTACTGCTCAGAGACAATTCCAAATTATCACAAACATCCTTGCCAAGAATGGGATTCTAACCCATAACCTCCGGTATTAAAAAGAAGTATCCTACTAATTTAGCAATTGTTCAGTCTGCTCTATCAGGATTATGATCCAGACCCACAAAAAACCATGACTAAATTGTTTGTAAAATCTGGTAGCTACAAGAAATTTCAATTGCTACAACAAAAGAGGAAGGCCATAAGACTGATAATTTAAATAATATACAAAAGTAACAATTTTCAAAACAAAGAAAATCATCAAAACCAGCAATACATAAAAAAAAAATCCATAAAGTGGAATGTAATTTTTGACTACAGAAAAGGCAAATAATAACAATATTCAACAAATGAAATTATACAAATATATACACATTGACGCAGAAAAATTCTTGGGAGCAAGAATACTGATTATATAAGTAATATTATACCCATTGCATAAAAATATAAGTCAACTTATACCCATTTAAATAACTAAATGCTATTAATATGAAAGAATTGATTGATAAAGACAAAATCACATTTCAAAATTTCTGGCATGTTAAACCTCTTTATAATTCATTTTAAAGTGAATTTTTTAATCACTATTTTCTATCTAATTATAATTTCTTTAGTTATGTACTGAAAAAAAATATGGGAAGAATCATATATATGCTTTAACATAATCTTTTCCCTTTTGTGTTTTCTACATAATACTATCAACTGACAACCCTCTGAATCATAACACAATTTCTTACAACTTTTCTCGGTTATCAGTCTGTTGAGCACACTTCAATGTTACCAATAAATTAATCCCAACATTATTGCTTTGGAGGCAAGAATATTACAGATGTTGCCTTTAAATGTGTGATGAAGTGATAATAAAGAAGAGTTGAGGAAAGCTTATACATAGAAATCAACTTTAAAGTGAATAAGGTATTTATAAATCCTACATTATTAGCAAAAAAGCATTTTTTTAGTTATGTTTCCCAAATTTGTAGGTATTACAAAAACAGAAATATATTCAAAATGTTACTGAAATTACTTTTTTTTTTTTGTATTTTATCACACAATTCTAACAAAAGCATTTCTTTGCTTTACAGTAATAAAATCTTGGGAAGTTAAGTCTTTAAAATTACAACTTCAAAGCAAAAATTAATTATAATGCTGTTGAAACATCAGCTCCCTGTTGCACAAAAACATAATATATTAATAAAAATTGACACACACACACACATACATCTCACACATTACTATGGAAGGTTAGCTTCTTTCTACAGTTCATCTGTACAACACAAGTAAAAACAAATGGGAGCTGCAACTCCATAAACAGTTTAGCATATATAAAATATTGGTTATGTAAAAAAAATTAACATTTATTCTAAATATAAATAGAAAATAACTTGAATTCTTGTAATAGATGGACAATATGTATGAAATGAAATTAAGATATAATGTATATATAATTAATATTAAAAGAAAAACCACTGAATCCGGTGTTGCTACATTTCTTCACAGAAACCTTTGCAAGTTTAGTAATTAAAATGAGAGATTGTGTTGTATTTAATTTATGAAACTGTTTTGAGCTCTTAAAAATGATTTAGCTGTATTACATATACAGTTAAAGCAAAAAAGACAATGCTTTATTTCAAGACCATTCATGTTTAAATTTAGAAATAACCATTTTACTGGGTGTCTACTGAATTGCTTAAAGTCAATTTTCTGACATTTTGGTTAACTACTTGGTTTGTAGCATTACAGTCTACTATTTTGCTATGAGGGCTAATGAGACTGGAACCTATTGCTTAATACCGATTCTGAATGGCTATAAATATTCATGCCAGTAGTAGGATTCGAACTTCCAAACTTCAGTACTGAAGAGCAGTGCACTACCTATTCGGGCATTGTTTGGTTGCAACAAAGCCTTTGAACAAAGGAGACTGGAGGGAAAGGTTAGAGGCAGACTGGCAAATACTCTATTGAACATTGCCTGTACTATTGTCCCTGCCTAGTGAAAACAGCTTATCTTTTTAATTTTAATTTTTTAAGTGTTTCCTCATAGTTATGATCTCACATTCTGCCTTATCTTCATTCCTTCTACCTCTTAAAACCATAAATGACCATTGATTTTTTCAGTACTTTCCTGCTGTGTATTGTTGAAGTAGATTACCAAGTTCCAATCTGTTATTTTAAGATTTAGAGTCTGGTAGATAGCAGTTTGGAGAGTACTTAGAAGTCCAAGAAAATGTGTTGCATCTTTTAATTTGCTTTTAATATTTTGCAATATTTTTCTCTCAAAAATCGAGGTTGTTTAGTGTAGAATCAATGGAATTCCAGGAATATGAATGCTCCTGCATTTTCCTGACAAGTAGACACCCTAATAATTAAGATGAGAGCTTGCTATGTATTTATTTAATGAACTTACTTTGAGCTCTTAAAATGACTTCTCAGCTATATTACACATACAGCAAAGACTAAATAAATGAGGCTTTGCTTTAAGATCATTTACGTTTAAAATTCAGATGTAAGAATTTTACCACAATTCTTAACTCAAATAACAAAAATACTGAAGAAATTAAAAATTAAAAGACATACAATTGCTTTATGAGAAAGGTAAAATAAACTTATATAATTGTTATTATTTATCTAAAGTTTCTCTGAAAAATGAAATTCAGAAATTTTTATCAAAAAATTTTTATGTATTACTTATATAACAACTATTTTCTACATTGTAAGAAAAAGCAATGTTTAAGAGAAAAAAACTAGTCAATAAAGAATTGTTAAGTATAATATTTGCACAAGTAACAAAAATATGTAATTCATTGATTAAATACACAAAATATCTCCCAATAATCCAAAACACTGGTATGTTTACAAGTTTCTATATTATATTTTTTATTATCTTTCAATTTAAATTAAGGAGCAATAAAATATATTGCTACAATCTCTGGTATGCATAAGTGAAAATATTCTATGCATATCATCATTACATTTAAATAATTAACTGAAAAGTATTAGTTTTATTTTTTATATGCTATTTAATTTCTTTTTTACAATTTGCATTTTATTTACTTATGCAATAGAAATACAACAAAAATAGTTTAAAACAGACCGGAATTGCTAGAAAAAAATATTTTGTAGTTAAGTTTATGACTTCACTCCATACAAAATATTTTATGTTAAATAAATACTCATATAATTTTAGAAAAACTAGTACTCATTTACAAAAACAATTTTCAGGTATTTATTTTTAAATGATCCTTTAAAGCATATAACAAGCATTGCCTGCAGGAAAAAGCACCAAAATATACATGACTAGAAAATGCAGTGACTTCTTGCAACATGTTCATTCTTCATCAAATACAAAAAATATACAAGGTGATTTTGCATAGTATATTTTACAATGAAGATTTAAAAACAGATTAAATCAATTTATTCCTTAAAAAAAATTTTTTTTAAGATGTACATCTAAATTACTTTATTTTTTAAATACTATCATCATATTTAATTTTGATTTTTTTTTCTGTAAAACAATAACAGATTTTAAAAATACAAACAGAGACAGACTTAAAGTGTTTTAAAAAGCCACACAATAAATTAAGTGTGGGATAATTAGTCTTGGATTAAAGGAAATAAATAAATGTAAATAAACATATTTTAAATATTTTTGAACAAAGTCCTGTTTTATTTATGTCTAGAAATTATTCCTTTACCACATTTAATCAAATCCTAAGGTTACTGAAAATTAAAAATTTGATGAATAATAATCAACCTGAACAAGAAACTTTTAAATTGATAAATATTAAAACCCTCTTATTAAGAAACCTACAACAGAAAATTATAAGCCATAATGGTAAAATTTTATCAGTTCTAGATTGGTCTACCATATGAAACCTAATTATAAGCCTCAGGGTATTAGTTCATATTTAATATTACAGTTATATGGGATAAAAGTTTTATAATATGATTTCTTACTAGAAACAATAATAAATCAAAATAATCAAACTTTAAAAATTGGAAGAATTATTTGTTAAAACTGCACTAATTAAAATGCAGGCAAGTATATTTTAAGCTGTAAGTAATGATATGCAAAGGAAACCTATACTCCAGTGTAAATAATAAACAAAGAATACATTAGGACTCTTGAAAATTTTCTTAAAAGCATGGCAATTTAAAAATAAATTTCCCACTGATTATCAGAAATATACATACAACAAAATAAAGTTTTAAAATACTCCAATTCACAATTACAATGTTTCCTATTGTGCTATCAAAAAATAACTGAAAAAAAAATCCAATTTTCTTTATGTGTTTACAATTAATGTACTTAATAACTTACACAGATACTCTATTTAAAATATATTTTACTATATTATATCCATAGCTCTAACAGTGTTGAATTCCAAATATCATAAAAAAAGTGTATTCCTATATTTTGGTGCTTAATACATTTCTTAAACAGTTGAAAATACACAAAAATCAAAATTTTCAATTGCTTTACAGTCCATAAAAATATGATCTGTGAAATGGTGGATTTTTTTATTATTACTGAAAAGGCAAGATAGATACTTCTAGCTTGGTTTAAACAAGTCATTTTTCAATGAGCAATAACAGTTAACTATATGTGATTATAAAATCTGATGGTTAGCCATCAATGCAGCATTTTACTGCAACAAGGGTTACTTAAAAATTCTACTTAGTGTTCCCCACTTAATGATCAATTTCTCCCCACAAAGTTATTTCATTAAGTAACTTACTATTTTGAACAAATGTGTGCATATTTAAAAAATTAAAAAGTGCCTATACTGGAATAAGATCTTTTTCCCAGTATACAATAATCAATGTGTTAAGTATTTCTTATTCATTTATTTAAAAAAAAAATTCATTTGTAAAATATGTAAAGGAGGCAGACAGCTGTTTCAAAAGTCTTATTTCTTAGCACAAAATATTAAAATAAGGCATCAGAAACTAACTTTAGCACATAACCTGCCACTGAACACTTTTTTTTAATTCTGTGACCTTGCAAGACACCTTATATGAAAACAGTGGAACTTTAACATAAGAGTTTCAGGTTATGAATCATCACTTAGTTCTATGATTCTCCAACTGGTGTCGCAGCACCCTGGGTGCCTTGAGCATATGCCTGAAGTGATAAAGCAATAAGAAAATCAAGTAAAAATTGTGAAAATACTTAAAAAGACATAAAGATACTTAATTTAAGTTGTATCTCTCACAACTGCACCACTGTCAAAACATGCTAAGGAGTGTCCTTATATTTATCTGAAGGTGCGACTGATCCACTACTTCTGCAGTTTCAAAACTGAGTGCTAAGGCACCCAGGGTATTAAAACAAGAAAAGTTTGAGAATTGCCGGAGTTAGTCAATATTTTGCAACGAGTGAGGAGCCCAAATATGAGATATCAAGGAAGTTCCAATAGTGGAAAAACAAAAATTTAAAGTATTTTGAAAATTAATACTGTGGCTTAACACTATCAACACTATTGTGAAATTTATCATGGTTTTAAGAATACCTATTTCAACCAAAGGTGTCTCTCACATCTTAACATTTTAATGCATATAATTAATAAAAAAAATCACGATTTCAAACTGTCAATAATATATAAATAATTTGAATAATATATTTATTGACACATTGATGTATATTTATTAAATATTACTGGATAGTAAAAGCATTATTCATTTTATTTTTTAATTTATTTTATTTTTAGAACTAGCTATTGCATTCTGAAACCATGTGCACTAAAATATATCATGATAGGAGAATAAAAGAATATCATAGTTATGCTACAACTTCTATTGCATTTTTTGTTACAACTGAAATCAGGATTATTTAATGTAAATATAATCTATATTACACCACAAAATAGTATTGAAATTTATATGTAAAATCGTTTAAAATTTTAAGACAACCAAAGATGCATCATAGTAAAAATGGATATACAATATTACCTTTTTAAACTTAATCTGAAGTGAAAGATGGCTTACTTAGTAAAAATAGTGTTAATACATCTTATAAAAAGTCGAGGTAGTTTTAGAGAAACTAGTGAGGATTAATTTCACTTAAATCCATTTAATCTTTGCAAAATGATTTGATATCATTTTACTTAGTTCAGGCTTTTATTTTTTTTATTTCAGTTAGTATATAAGGTTGTTTGATTCCCAAGACACATGATGTGCTTTATAAATTAAAACAGTTTATTTCAGTGCAGATCATAATAATGCATAAAGGTTTGCATTTATACATTGTAGAGCATTTTTTATGTGAAACTACAATAACAAGATGCAACTTCAACAAAATTTTGGGTTTTACAAACCTGAAAAATAACTTTGTATTCTATGATTTTGAAAAACCCTGAGGGGAAAAAAAAGTAAAAACTTTACAATTTCAATTTTGGATATAGCTGAGCCAAAAATCTGAGGGAAAGCTAAGAAGTTTTTTTTTCTGGCAAAACTCCCAGAAAGAAGCTTCTCTTGAATGAAGAGAACCAAAGCTAAAGCTAGAAGTAGACTTACAGAAAAGAAATTGAAATATTTGATGAAAATTTTATTACAAGGGTCAATTTAAAGGAGACCAGTGAGGTCCTTTCTAATGTAAACCAAAAACATTTAAACAGAGATAGAATTTCGATGTAATTTGTATAAACATAATTGAAAATAAAAAAAAAAATATTTTTCTTGTTTTCAAATATATGTAATATTTATTACATTCTTTACTTAAATATATATTGTTTTTCACTTAAAATTTAAGAGCCTCTTTCTTGCTCTATTTATTATTTTATTTATTTTTTCTTGCTGAAGGGCCCCCAATTTTCTTGTTAGTTGTCCCTAGGGCTCAGAATCGTGATAATTCAGTACGAATACTGATGTATTATACAATATTCATTATTTGTAAATACGCTTTTTTAAAGATTGTTTTATCTAAAATAGATCACAAAACATTGTGGTTTTTTAAATCATGGTTAGGGATAAAATCTTTGAGTGCATTAATAACTTTATCTTTCATTTCAATATGAAAAATTGATTTACAATATGAGAAGATAGAACTTCCAATGAATTCCCAGTCACTATAACATACCTGGAATAATTGTAAATTACAACCACCACCTTTTTATTGTTTATTTATTAATATAGTGAAGACGACTAGGAAGAGTTTAGTAAAATACAACTTTGAACAAGACGTAATTGGTAAAATGTGGATCTCTCTGCTTTTGTAACTCATTCCAATGGATTTGTCATACTTGATTTTTACTTTTAGACTATCAAACAGTTATTACTTTTTACTTTAATACGGACATATTCATCATACAGGAGCAATTGATTTTTTGAACATGGTTCATGCCCTCTGAGCAAAGTTATGATTTTTTTTACATTTGACATACTACAATGAACTTTCGTTCACATCTTTTGTTCTTGATAACTTTTACACTAAAGCTTGTTTTTATTAGGCTGTTAGAAGACTCATGGCTGATAATACTACTAACATAAGATAATTAAAAAAAAAAAAAAAAAAAAAAAGTTAGAACTTTAACATAGAACAAATCAAACTCTTAAGTCAAAGAACCACTGTACAATATATTTTTATGTGCACTACATTTCAAAATCAGCCAAAAGAAAATGGAAAAAAAAAGCATACATGTAATTTTTTAACACACTATAACCAACAATGAATAATAATTCTCCTGAAATATCAAAATGGAAATTTACACTAGTAATAAAACAATGTGAAGAGGAACTGATTGAAGAATAAATTCACACCTGCAATAGCATTCATGTTGAACTATCAGATTACATAGGCAAGAAATGAAACCAAATCTGAAGATATAATTTACAGCTTCCTATAAAAACAGCTAGGATTATCACAAGACAAACAATACACCAGCACTCTAGCTCTTACATTGACACATTCCACTTTGCATCTACTACGGATGTAAGAAGAAAAGAAAAATCATTCTTCTGAGACAGCAATAGCTGCATGCTTATAGTATGATTTTCTGTAATGTCTCACATACTGGATAGATGGGGTGCAAGAGTTATTATGACTCAGTTTTTCATCTTTCAGTCAGTAGAAGTAGAAGCATGTCAAAATTTTAAAATACTTTCTAACATTTGCAAGTTGTCAGACAGAATCATCTGTAATAAAAAAGATATATAATGAATATTACACAGCAAAGTCAAACTAATATCAGTCAACAAAAGAAAAATGAAGTAAATAAGTCAAAAATAAGGTATAAACATAGCCACCAATATTGTAATTTTGAAAATTTTACAATTTTCTCGCAATAAACGTGCAAGCTAAAAATCTAAGTTGAAAACACATAAGTGTATATATATATATATATATATATATATATATATATATATATATATATATATATATATAAAATTTTAATATATAATACTTTAACAAATCCTTATCAAAGAAAATTGCTGAAAAACTATAAACACAAATTTTTTACTTTTTATGGAATTAGTAATGAAATTACATGTTTACCTCACTTTTTTTCTAGAAAGATGAAAGAAATATCAATGAAGAACTTTATGCACATATAATTCTCATGTCTTATTTGATTACACTTGCACAAAAGCTATTCATTTTTATCACAGTACTCAAATGAAATTTTTAAACAAATAAAAATAAAGTACTTGGCAAAAACTTGAATATATAATACAAGATCTAAAAGGCTATTGCTTAAAAGTCGTCATTATATATATGTATATATGTATATATATGTATATATGTATGTATGTATATGTATATATATATATATATAAATTATTTCCTCTAGTCACATTAATTGTGTAGCCCCTATTGTTTTTACTTGCATGGGCTACTGGACAAGAAGAAGCCTAATCAGCTAGCAGTAATAACGATGCAGTCGAGCCACATTGAAGAGAACGGCTCAAGTCTAATTAAAACTTTATTTTAGAGCTGATAAAAAATGGACATCTTTACTTGTCAACAACAGACAAGAGAAAGACACAAGAATCACTCTGCTCGAACAGAGGTGCACCCAAGAGCAAAGACAGAAAGAATTTTCCCAAGGGACAAGAAACTTAGTCAGCGTATTAAACTGTTAAGATCATGAAAAACACGCAGCCATTTGCTGGCGACAGGTGAAAAACGTGTTGAATAGACAGATAATTTACATCTATAGGATAGAAAGCTATGGGAAATGTATCGAAAGAGTTTTAAGTTGAGGACACTCCTTTGATTCAGACATTTAGAAGCTGGGAAAAAGATTTTAAGGAATTAGAATGGGAGGAGGTTTTTAAGGAAATATTAAAGTTAAATAATTTTGATATATTACATATATATATAAGGAATTTTCATATTTATGTTTTAAATGATTGTACGTGGATAATTTTGCCTTGGTTAGGATCTCTTTATCAAGAGTCTGTCTGAAACAATGCTCATGTCTCATGTATAGCTATAAACCCCTTGCCTGTGGAAAATTTTAAGAAAAACGAGTCAAAAAGAGAAATTTTATTTTCTCTTTAATTTTGATCATTATTATCATAAAATGTTAGAAACAGTTTATTTTTCTAAAAAATTTAAATAACTACTATATTATGTAATGTTAATGGATTATAGTAATTTTTGCTCAAATTATAGCAAAATAAATCAGATGACATAATTTTCAGTATAATAAATTAATACAACAATATTATCATCTATTTCAACTGTAATGAATTCCTTTGAATTTTACAAATCCTTTACACTATCTAATAAATGACACAAAACTACCTAGCTTTTTATAGGAAAGTATCGCCATCTATTGGGAAAATGGTGATATACACATTATACATTGGATGCACTGAGATCAGCTTCACAGAATTAAGACATCAATCTTTCTATTCAGGTCTCTATTAGGGCATTTGCATTGCCTGAACTGAGTTGAGACATCACAGACAAGTGGTTAATATATTTTCTAAATTATTATCAAGGATAGAATTATAAAATTTAGTTCTTGTCTTGCATACACTACTGAATATCCTCATATTCTGTACTGCTGTGAGGTACTGTTAAATCACACAGAATAACTTTTGAAAATTTCTTGTATTTTAAAGTTCCATCAAACCACATGCCACGTTATAACAACAGCAGGCTTGCAAGTGCTGAGGTACTTTCAAAAAGGTGAGAAAAGTGACAAATAATACAGAATAAAAGACTATAAAGTGACTAAACATTGAAAAAAAAAAAGCAATTTGTTTTCTCCTCTTGATTATAGATGCTATTATTAAGAATTTTCTATTTATTTTAACTCTAAATCAAATGATTCATGCAAGACATGAATTTAGCGTCAAATACAAAAAAGGTTAAAAATTTTGTTTAACACAACTCAACTTTGCTTTTTATTCTAGAAAATCTGTAAATTAGATTTGAATACATATAATACATTAATTTTATAATCACAATTTTTGGCATATATTAATGATGTTTTGAAATATGTACATAGCTAGATTAGAGTATCTAAACAAAAATTGTGAAGAAAAAGAAATGTGTGCTTTGACGTAAATTACTGTACATTTTAGTACAAATGTAGATTTCAGGAACTTCTTTATGACTTTTTAAAATTACTAAATTCTGGAAACCATATGACTAATTACATTTTAATAGGAAAAATAAGATTAGAGCATCATATTTTCGGTCTTTTATTAAAATATTTTGTTATCAATTCAGATTTTCTTTTTTCAACAAGAGACTTTTGCTGTGATACACCATGAAAAGAGTGACTGTTTACATAAAAAAAGTGACTAAAGGTAAGAAAAGTGACGGAATTGCAAGCCTGCAACAGTAGACAATATTGATACAGAAAGAATTTCCCCCTGGATTGAAAATGGAGAATGTTCACATGTATTCAACTACACCTGGTTGTAGATTATTATTATTTTTTTTTTTTTAGTTTTTCTGCAAGATTAATTTTTTTTTTTTTTTAAATAACTCACAATCATACAGTTTAAACATCCAAATATACAATCTTACAATGTTGCCAAAATCCATACAATGTACTACTAAATGGTACAAGTTTACAGGTATGATAATATAAAGTATTTAACAAAGCATCAAATATGTACAGATTATAAAAAATAACAATATAGATAAGCTAATTACCAATCTTTTATAATTTTTATTTTGTTAAAAAATAATATTAAATAAAAAAAGATTTTAAAAACTAAATTAAACAAAATCATAAATAGAATACATACCATGATACCACCACCTTGTCTTTTTTGGATTTTTACTACATGTTTTAACATACAAAGTGTTGTCAGGAGGTCGTTTCTAAATTAATTAAAATTAAGAAAATAAATAATGAATTTTTAATCACAATAAATTTTTTTAATTAAAAATGATATATCTATATATATAAAAATGAATTTGTGTCTATCTGTATGTACTCGATAAGACTCAAAAACCATGCATCCAATCGCCGTGAAAATTTGGGAAATGCTTAGGTATATCCCTGGGAAGGTTTTCGTAAATTTTTAATGTTTGAAATTCATTCCTTCCCCCTTTTTCGAGCATTTCATGTCATTATTCCAAGCATTATTTTCCCCGGTTAAACGCAAACGATTAATTTTTAATTTATTGCATCATAACAAAGTGAAAGAAGCAATATTTCTAGGAATGTGACGTCATCACAAGTAATTGTTTTAAATGCTGTTTTCCTCGGTTAAAACTTTCAATTTATCGCATAATAAATAGGTGAAAACGATATTTTTTTATCATTATGACGTCATTCCTTTAATTATCTCATTCATTCATTTCTTATTTTATATTATTTAAACATCGTCTGCATAGCATCACTTCGATTTAATCAGGAAATTGAGATATAAAGTGATTCCCTTTCATTTCTATGTGACGCAAATTATAGCATTTTTATATAAGAACTAATTTTAAATTTAATTCTTGGTTAATTTTTACGTTACAATGAAATGTTTATCAACAATATTCTAACAACAAAAAGTACAAATTTCAGTGACTCTCGTGGGCAGATAAAAACATATCATTTTATATAGTTATCTTCATATTCGTATGGTTGTCGATATGAATGTGTGTTTCTGTTTCATACAAAACCATGTGGTTTGTCATAAATTTCCTTAATTTTGGACAACATTTATTAATACCACCAAAATGAGCACTGTTGTTGTGAAAACCTCTGCTTGCTATTCTACCACTTAATATGCCAAGATCTATTAATGTTGCTAATCAACGTACAGTAGTATAAAAACTGAATATTGTTATAATATGCTTATAATAAAAATATATAAATATGCCACTGACTCGAAATACACTGTGACGAATTTAGAGAGTTATGCATGAAAAAAAGTCTTTGTTTAAAAGTAATACATTAAGTTCACCGTAGCAAAGCAAAGGGCACAATTGCTAGTATGTACTTAAATGTTAAAAACTGGAACCAACACACCCCTTTTAAATTTGATTATTGATAATACTCATAAACAAATTTCAAACCTATTAATAAAATAGAAAATACCTTTTCTTTACAACTGGAAAGCATTGAAACTATACTGAGGCACACAGACTGAACAGACAGAGCAGGGGACCAGTCTTCTGTCAAAATGGATAGGCATATATGTCCGTTACTATATACATGAGGATGGACAGGAATGTTTGGCCCAATAAATGTCACCTAAAATAAGTTAAAGCATTAATTAGTGCAAAATTTTTAAAAATCTTATACTCTAGACATAACTTACTCATTGTATACCTATTGAATACATTTTTAAATTTTGATTAGCTGTGTTATTCAAAGAATTTTTAGCTCCCATGAAGATTCAAAGTTAGTTCTCTCAAGATAATATTAGATTATTTAATATAAATTTTCTCCAAAACTGAAAACTACTTTGTAATTCATAAATAATTCCTGGGAAAGAAGTAGTAAAAATGCCTTCTAAATACATGGTATAAGTAAACTGACTTTTCAAACTACAAGATTTTTTAAAGATTATTTTCTGTTCTCAAGAATATCTTTTCTAGCCATAAATTTAAAAACTAAAGATAATTATAAATATACAAGATTTCTAATTCAGATGTACACATATATTTATAATGTACAATTCCTTAGCCCCTTAATAATTCTAAGCTCTATTCAAATTCAAAGTTAGTTCCCTCATGACAATAGATTATTTAACATAAAATTTCTTCAAAATTGGAGATTTTTATGATTTATAAATTATTAAGTGCCTGGAAAAGAAGCAGTAAAATTACTTTTGTAATACAGAGAATATAATTAAACTGACTTCAAGCAACAAGATTTTTTAGCATTTATTTTCTGTACTCAAGAATATATTTTCTTCCCATAAAGTAAAAAATTAAAGATAATTATAAATATATACAATTTCTAACTCAGATGTATAATTACAGGATTAGAAAGAAATAAGTTCCCCCCTTCTAAGGACTCTAGAATGCATGAAATTGGTCGAAATGAGATACAATTGGAACTACAGATAGTTCAAATTATTCACTTGGCACTTATTACATAAAAAATTTTAGTACAAAAATCCACTTATAGGTGGCACTGTGATACATATAAACTTAATATGCTTTATAAATGCAAAATAATATTAAAAAGTAGCATTAAAAGTGTTCAATATATCCCCCTCTATATTCAACAATATGCTGTAATCGCAGAACCATGTTTTCCACAGCTGATAAGAAGGAGTCTGCCTGGAATATAAAATACATGGTGCCAAATGTTGTCCTTCAGATCTGGCACAGATATTGATATTTGATGGTAGATCTTGTCTTTCAAGAAACTCTAAAAGTTGCACAAATGATATCTGGCAACAAGGAGGACATGCTGTTGCAAAATGATGGCTGATCACATGTGCATCAGTGAAATGCTGTTTTAGCAGTTGCTTTAGATGACGATCAATGTGAGATGGTGTACCCTCTTGTATGAAAATGATGGCTGTTGAAGTTGTGGGATTACGAAATCTCTCAACAACTGTGGTAGACACATTTTCAACAATTTAAGACAGGATTTTCTTTTGTCCTCTACCTGCTAAATTGCCCAGTTCTTTCAAATTTCTGTATCACTTTGCATAAGGCGCATGTCCAGATATTGGACCTCTTCGTGCCTGCTTCATACAACAAAATTATTTTAAAGTTTTACCAGTAGCACTTTTTCTTACAAAATAGGCATGATGTGCAGATAAGAAACTAATGCTCAACTTAAAGAATCTACATAATTATCATAAGTGTTACAGTGCCACTTGTAAGCTTATTTTTGTACTTTTTTTTTCCAATAATAATGTCAAGCACATCATTTGAATTATCTGTAGTTTTAATTGAATCTCATTTGGACCAATAGAATGTATTCTAGAGTTCTCAAAAGTGGGGAATTTATTTCTTGCTAATCCTGTATATAAATATATATATATATTTGAAATATACAATTTCAAATTAATACCATAATAAAAACTAACCTCTGGTGAATCAAAGGGATACTTAGAAGTGAATTTGAAAAGCAACTGAAACTTTTCTCCTTCATATAAAGTTCCAACTGCACCTTCCATTTCAACAGTCCACCTAATTTAGATAAATATAATGATTACTTAAATAACACTACACAGTATTGAGTTGAAATAATAAATGGTACATTAATAACAATAATGAAGGTTATAAACCAGAGGTGGCTAAACTTTTGGGATAAGTGGTCTACTCCATATTTAAAAAATCGAAGGCGGTCTACCAATGGCAGAGCTAAATTAACATAACATACATGTTTATATATCTATTTTCGGTAACAAGAAAAAATGGTAAATTACCTAATTTTTCTAAAAAAACTTTATATTAATATTTATAAAATAAAAATTTACTGACGAAAATAATCAAAGTATTCATATATCAAAAATTGACCATCCTATTCACTTCGTTTAGTTAAAATTTGGCACTGTATATCTGCAACGAGTTTATCATATTGTGGCTGGCACAAGCTTATTGCAATGCGTAAGCACGAAATTAAATATTCATCTGTTAACAACCATTACGAATCAGGGTTGCCACTACAAAGCTCCATAAAGCTTGGAAAGCTTAAAGTCGCCAAAAGTCTCCAGCGACGTCAGACATCGCTAAGTTTGGCAACAAAAACCATGGAGTGTATAGTATATCGAATCAGTACCATATAATGATTATATGGTACTGATTCGATTATATTATAATCTAAGCATCCCACTTTGTCAAGTTGTTTCTATTTAATTCTCCACTGTAAAACTACAAATTCATTGTATTATTTTGCACAGTTTGTTTTAGGTTTTAAAGCATAAACTGTGGTAAATTTTTATTTTAAATAATTTATTAATTCTGTGTCATATGTCATAAATTAAATTGTTAATATCCAAGTTTGTTTTAATTTCATATGACTGAAGAAATACTTGCAAATCTCTTTTCAATCAGAGTTGGAAAAAAATCATGATTTTTTTTAAATAAAAAAAAATCAGATTATTTTGATTTTTTTCTGAATTCTAATTTTAATTATTGTTGTGTTTTTATATTTTTTGCAATATACATGGAATAGTTTGTTATAAGTAACAACTTATCTATCTAGTATATTAATTATCTATCTAGTATATAAAATTAAATACATAAATTTTAATTTAAATACATTTCATTATTTTGTAATTGGATGGTGCAAACTAAATAAGATGTAAATTTAAAGAACAAATTAAATATTCATTTAATGCAAACTATTTATTTAAAAAAAAAAAAAAAAAAAAAAATTCACAATTATTTCAATACTTTTTAAGCAACAGATTACGGAGTTAACTGTTTCAATAAAAACACTAGTTTCGATGTCGTATCCACTCCTAATTAGTTACAAAGGTTAGAATAAACAATACCAAAAGAAGAAAACTGTCTTTCCATTCTAGCAGATAATGTGACGGTTGTTGTTATTTGGTAGACAAACTGGATTTCGAGTTCTGTAATACTCTCTTTACCCCCCAATTACGTAAAATGAATTCCACTAGTCATAACTAGTCGTACCTACCTCTACTACATACTTTCTGATAACAACCCCTAAATTCTTAGAAAACATGCTATTTACACTTATTTACTTATTGGTATTTCTGTGCTGACTGATTCCCAATTCTCTTGTCTTTCAAATGTAGGTTTTAAGAGAAGTGAAAAAAAATGATTTAAATCAATGATTTTTTTAAAAAAATAAACTGATTTAAATTGTGCCAACCCTGTTTTCAATAGCAGCAGAAGGGAAATAATACATTTGTAAACATGTAATAATATAAAATTTTTCAAATTTGTGGTTTGGTTTGGAGCACTACAGTCGACTTTTTTGCAACAAGAGGGCTAATGAGACTGAGATCTAAAGCTTAAAGATGATTCTGAATAGCTATGATCATCCGTGCCACAGTAGGATTTGAACAGAGCACCCTAACCCTTCAGCCATCATTCGGAAAAATTTCTTAGAAGTATCACAAACATAGAATAATCGGTGAAATACAGGTCCTAATAATGCACCTTCCATACAGCAAGTTAAAATATTGAGAAGTTAGTCCATAAAGATTTACATGCACTTTTAAGGTGCTGATAGTTTTCCTGTGGCAAAAACTATATTTTTGCAGGGATAGTTTTTTAATATTTTCTACCCTCCCTAAAAGTTGCCTACCCTTGGATAAATAAGCTGAATATTTTACTTTTTTTTTTTTAAATCCAAGTTTTTAAAACAAGAGTGTGAGGAAGTTGATGAACCTACACTACTTTGATACATCAGATATTAGGAGAAATTTACTTGATAAGATGTTAAGGAAACTTAGAAATGATTAGAATATGAATAAATAAAAAGTTGAAATAAAAAATAAATGAAGATTTTGGATAAATAAGTGTTAGAAACTAAGAGTTTACTTTTTGAAATAAGATAATAGATTGAGATAGTAGATGATAGTATATTGAGATAATAAGACATAGAAGTTGAATTGCACAATGAAAATGATATCAAGTATTTTATGATGATTATTGGTTTTACTAAATATGTCATATGTTCTATATTATTCCCATTGTTATTATTACTTTTATTATTAGTATTACTATTATTATTATTATTACAATTTTTTATTTTTGCTATTAATATTCATGTTAAAGTGTTCTTCAAGACTACAAAAATAAAAACTTTTCATCAAATCACAGATCAAGGACTGTGATAAACAATTTACCAATAAGAATTTGGACTGTCAAGGACAGCCACTGTTTTTGTGCCTTGGAAAAGTACAAGACTCATTCCAAGAACCATTTTTGTAGAAGGATGATCATTACTATACAAATTTAATGTTACTTATTTTATTATTGCCATAAATCTATTTTCTTATGTATAATTAGTTATACCATACAGATAGTATTATCATATTATGTTATTGTAATTTTTTTGTAAATATTTTATGATAATTTTGTTCTTGTTTTTTTTTCTTCAAAATTCTTTTTTTAAATTGCATTTTTTTCCTGGGTGAGTCTGTCTGCCAATGCAGACATTGGTAGGAAGCCTCTTCTTGAGGGGAGGGGATATTCTATAACAGTAAAAATTAAAGATGGTCGGGGTTCTAAATTATGAGGGTGGGGTCGTTTTGTTTCCAGTTTTGATGATCCTTTGACAGGGCAAGAGAAGTTATTTCGTTAGACGATGGAATGTGGCCATAAGGCTTAAGAAGGCTGTACGCATTTCGATATGAAAATAAAAAATTTTAGCTACGATTACTTTATAATTATTGTGATTGGCGACAAACTCCTGAATATGTTACATATATATATATATTTAAATATATTCTAAGACTAGAAGACCTACATAGGGGAATTTTTGTAATTAAGCACCAAAAAAAGTTATAGACAGAAATATACGGTATGTAAATTTAAAAGAAATACTAATGTAGAGTAGAATGTTTTTCCCTTGAAACTGATTTTGACCAAAGACATGAAATACAAATACTTTTTCATTCTTTTTAGCATAAATCTTTTATTTAAAAAAATTAACTATTTTTGGTAAAATAATTAAGCATTAAAATTTTCTTGCTCAAATTACAAATTTTTGTAAATTATATTTTGTATCTACTTTAATTATAAAATTAAACCATATAAGCATTAAAATGCATAACTTATTTTCAATATTTTTTTTCTGTATGCAGGAGGGGAAAACAAAAAGGAAAAAATGAGAAAATGTGAGATAGAAAGAGAGAGATCTAACATTAAAAATAAAAATATAAGAGTTACAGTATATATAAGTGAGGGAAAAAAAGACATGTTATGAAAGTATAAGGATGAAAAGGCTATGACAATATTATAGAGTATATTAAAGGATTACCAAGAATACTATTATGAATACTATTACTATGTTAATGGATTAAAAAAAGGGCTTCCAATCATATAAATTTGAAAAGATTGTTTCAATTTTTGGCATATCCTAGCTTCTCAATGACATTAAATTTTAAACTAGATATGACTTCATAAGTTCATAAATGGCAATAGCAGGATAAATTTTTAAAGATACAAACTTTCAAGTCAAACTGGTTATTGTTTGTTAATACTTAAATGTTAACTTTAGAATTCAAATATATATACACATACTCATACATTATGCAAGTCTATATTATAAACATCTTATTATACAGTTATGAAATGAAGCAGTGTATCAATTTTTAACACAATATCCAAAATGACATCACTGAGGTTTTAAAGACAATGAAATTTTAAGGTTCTTTCACTGTAGATAACAGCTTTTAATCCAGTATTGGAAAAGTAATTAATTACTCTAAAAAAAGGCCCAAAAGTATAAATATGTAACAAATTACTGAGTTAAACTTGGTCCAATAGTTTCTGGATTTACTCTTACTCCAGGAGGTGGTTCTTTAGTGATGGCTAATAATTCCTTTTGTAATCGTTTCTAGAGAAAAAAAAATTACAATTATATTCAACCCAGTTACATATATATATACACACATAACATTTATAAATATAAAATACTGAAATCACAATAATTGCTAACTTACTGTATATATGCAAGTAACTTATATGCATATATACATACAATCAAATGCATCAATCAAATTAAATATAATAGAAAATATATATAACATGGTCTGTATAAAAAATGAGATTATTTTTTCTGAAGTGACTATACATTGCAGTGAGAGTGTTCTAAGTTGGTTCGATGGAGTGTAAAGTAAGCTTTAAAGTGCACTTCGTATCATTTGCATACAAATGAAAAGTTAATGCTGTTGTTTAGACAATGTGTCATGTTTATGTTTAACTCATACTGGCACTTAGGTATTTCAATGATTCCAAACTGAGTAGGAATTAATAAAATGACTACCTACATTAAGCAATGGTTTGCAGATGAAAAAAAAATCTGTGGAAACTTCATCAGGGCAATGTACTTTGCCCCACTAACTTTATAATCAACAACTTCCTAGCCTTAAACAACACCACAATGATTTTCCAGATCTCTTACAGTCCTGATCTGACCTTGGTAAACTTTTTCTGTTCTTTAGAGTGAAAAATGCCCTCAGAGAATACTACCGTTGGACTGTAATAGAAATCTACAAGACTGCAACATGCTGCTTGAAGGACATTCTAGAAAAGAGCTTTACGGGGCCCCTTTCATCATGGAAAACAAACTTGTTGAAAAAGTATAGGATTCCAAAAGGTCCTATTTCAAGGTTTTTTTAATTGTTTGTACAGGCTTGCTACTGCTGAGGCACTTTCAAAAAGATGAGAAAAAAAAATAATACAGAAGTGACTAAAAAGTGACTAAACATTAAAAAAAATTAAAAAAAAAAAGGTTATTCTTTTTCTTTTCTTGATTACAGATCCTATTATTAAGATTTTTCTATTTATTTTAACTCAAAATCAAATGATTCATGCAAGTCATGATTTTAGCGTCAAATACAAAAAAGGTTAAAAATTTTGTTTAAACACAATTCAACATTGCTTTTTATTCAAGAAAATCTATAAATTAGATTTGAATACATACAACAAATTAATTTTATAATCACAATTTCCTGCATATATTAATAATGTTTTGAAATATGTATATAGCTAGATTAGAGAATCTAAACAAAAATTGTAAAAAAAAAAAGAGAAATGTTTGCTTTGACGTAAATTACTTTAATGTATTTAATGTACATTTCAGTACAAATGTACATTTCAGGAACTTCTTTGTGACTTTTTAAAATTACTAAATTCTGGAAACCATATGACTAATTACATTTGAATAAGAAAAATAAGATTAGAGCATCACATTTCTGGTCTTTTATTAAAATCGTTTGTTATTAATTCAGATTTTCTTTTTTCCACAACATACTTTTGCTGTGATACACCATGAAAAAAGCGACTGTTTACTTAATAAAGTGACTAAAAGTGATCAATTTTAAAAAAAGTAACTAAAGGTGAGAAAAGTGATGGAATTGCAAGCCTGTTTGTATCAATATGAACATAATTTTTCCCTTCAAATCTGGACTCATTACTTATTGTTCCCAAACTGTAAGCTGATTATAAGGTAAAATATTCATAAATATAAAATACTCTATGCACAATGATCAATAACTGTTACTTATGCACATGCATACATATATATAGAAACATATATATGAATATGCATATACAGATGTATAATAATTTCGCTCCTGGTTTCTAAATTCCCATGAATATTATATCTAGATTTCATATAAATATAAAATGTGGATTAAAAGAATATACCAGAAAAGTATTCTACTAATTCACATTTTCTTGCATAACCTTTGAACCTACCATTTGTTTTAGACCAATTTTCAAAGTTTATAGAATTATCAAACTATATTTTATAATTTACTTTAAACCAACTTTGACACCTTAAAAAAATAAACTATCTGTTGTTGTTGTTGTGGCCTGTCCTCCAGTCATCTGGCGAAGTCAGACAATGAATATATGTCCCCTCTGGAAAGTCTAAAATGTTCAAGATGTACTCAGCAGAAGCTTGCCATTTTGAGCAGACTGCAAAGATCCCCCTCGAGTCCTGCAGGCTGACTCAGTGGGCTTTTATGGCCAGTAAGGGGGTTCCCTGGGCAGAACAGGTGATGTACGCCAGGAGAATATTCTTCTAGTAGGGTCACTCTAGGCATAAGGGCTGTTCCATTTTGCCTAGTTAAGGCCTGCAGGTCAAGGAGTAATATCTAACGTCTATCTTTGGAGCTTTCATCTTGCCAAGGTGCTCTAGGTTCTTGGACTAACAGAAACTGCCCAGATGAACCTCAACCTTTTTGATGCTCAGAACCCCAGATTTACAGAGACTGCATCTCCCCTCCTTCTCATGACTTTGCTGACAAGTTATATGATGTATAGAAGCTTTATTCAAGCATAAGTCTGAGGTCTTTACATAATAATTTATATAATAATCCTCCAATTACTTAAATACTAAGTAAATTCACATTCTATAAACAAAGCCTTTGAATGTTAGCTACCTCAATTTTATTTTCATCTTTTTTCATAAGCAGCAAGATTTTATTAGTTATACTGCACACAAGCACAAACATACATGTATACATACAGGGTGTTTTTCTTTCTTCAAATTTACACTATTCAGAGACATCTGTAGCTTGATTTATCATCTGGAATGCCATTAAATTTTGTAGAGACTAATGAGAAGGAAGGTTTGGTTTGGAGCACTAGAAACTACTGTTTAGTTACACAACAGCTAATGAGACTGAGACTACTACTTACCATATTCATTGTCAATAAATCAATATTGTGTTATGTGATTTCTTATTAAGAGGTTGATCACATGTTATTGCATGGATGTTGCTATCAAGTCTCGAAGCAGAATAATATAGTGGCCACAGCAAAATAACACATAATATTTATATTGAGAAGGGATCAGCTTTCATGGAGTGGCACAATTTTGAGCTTAGCAATAAATATATTTAAAGCCAGTTCCAAACAGCTTGCAAATATCCATGTCAGAAGTGGGATTTAAACTGACTAACTCTGGTACCAAAGATTAGCGTTCTACCGATTTGACTGTTGTTTGGCAATGAGAAGAAAGATTCTATTTAAAAAAAAAATAGTTTAAAAAGTCACAATAGGGGAAATTTAGTATTCTTGTAATCTACACATCTGAAAATTTGCATAAATAAAATTTAAAACTGCAAATACACTGTTATATAAATGGCAGCTGCCCCTGTAGTTCAGTCTATAAAAATAAGAGGGAAAGACTGAAAGGCATTCAAAATGTTATCTGAGTTAAATGTGTCTCAATTTATCTCAACATGTGTTACTAGTGAAGTTGTTTTATTTTCACCTATCAAACACATGCACTGTTCTACATGAGTTTAGAAGTTATAAAAATTTATAAAAAAGCTCTTCTATTATATGATACACTGAAAGGCATGATTCAGAAGTTTGATGAGAAAAGGTAAATAGTAGTTTGAGCTGGTAAGGAACAAACAGCTACTGATGTCACAATTGTATTCATTGATAGTACCCACTCAACTACTGCTGGTAGTAACAGAGCCCTAAGAGTATCATGACAATTTGATTTAAATCATTTGACAGAAAGGAAAATTTTATGGTAAGTTCTCCCACTTTTACCAATACAAGATATGTTATGTGCAGGAATCAAAATCTAAGGATAATGATCAATGGGTGGAATTTGCTTTAACATTCCTTGTCAGTATTTTATTTTTTTTATATATTACACCTGTCTGAACTATTTGGAGCACACAACGCCTTGCAGTCCATTACAGACAAGAAATCGCCCCATTGGATGGGAGAGTCAAAAAGGAACCCGAAGAAATAACATCCTGTAGGGCAGGACAAAAAGAAAGGTGATCTCCATGCATTGGGGCTGAAGCACAAAGAACACAGTTCGGTGAATCAGCAAGACCAACTTTGTACAGATGGTCTTATAGAAAATCATGTCCTGTCTCAAGGCGGAAACAGGCCACACCAATAGCTCTGGGCAAGGTGCCACATATCCAAAAAGATCATTTTTTTAAAAGCAATATCCCTATAATGGCATAGTCAAGCCTTACGAACATGTTCACGGATGGCCCACTTAACATTTCTTAGAGGGACAGAATTTATGGGTTGGTCCTTGTCAGTATGGATGTTGACGATGCTTGGCCATGAAGAATTATATGAGGTGATAAGAACTATCTAAGTCTAAATGGAACTAAAAACACACAATCTTCACAATTGGGTATTTGAATAACTTCGTACAGTTCTCACTACAATCATAAAACTCACTGTCTATAGTTTCATAGCAGATTTTATTAGACAATCTTTTAAGAGAACATTACACTAACAAAACTACATACCTACACTGTTACCATTTAAAAAGGTATGATATGCTGACTGGTTTTGTTATTCTACAGTTAACTTCACAAGCAGTTCCTAATTCAGGTATGGAGACCCACTGCACATAGATCTATCAGTAATATAATGGCTGCTATAGAAACATTTTACAGGGGAAAGGGCTGTTAGTTACTTTTTCCTACTTGTATGGCTACCTTACTCCCTAGATCGAACTGTATATAAGTTTCTTATGGGATACCAGAGATTGTGGGTTTGAATTCCACTGTGGCATGGATGTTTGTAGCCGTTTGGGATCAGCTTTAAGCATTAGGTCTTAGTCTCATTAGCCCTTGTGTTGAAAAAAAATAGACCCCACCACTCCAAACCAACCTATGGTGTTATTTGAAAATGTGGACCTATCTTAGTAAGGTCTGAAAACTTGAAGGCCTTAGCCTTCTGACTGTAAAACTGATATACATGCAAACTCAATGCTGCTTGTCTGGCTACAATCAAGTATACAGCTTGTAAAGTGATTCTGAATGGCAACCACTGTATATGCTTGCCCTAATGTTAGGACTTGATTATACTACACTCAATTTATTATAGGAAAAAAATTGGCTTAATTAGTTAATTAAAAAAGACAATGCAGATCTTCTGCCTCAGACCTTGACAGTGGAGGTTAAATCATTATATATTATATCTAATCATTATACCTAAGTAGTATTTCTGGTGACAAGTTATACTTAACTTTTGAGAATTTAATGTACAACAAACTATGTATGGTTCAGAAAAAGCATGGTCACACTAAAAGTTATACTTTTCTCTAATTCTTAGCTGCATAGATTACAAAACTGCCACAATTTTCTCTGTATCAATGACTTTCAAAAATATTTTTCTTACGAGTCTTTATTCTGGCTATGCTAATTACTCAAAAATACTAAATCTGATGGTATTTTAAATGATAGATTGGGATGATTCTAAGTGGTGTAAGTTTTTTTAATCTCTTTTAAATAGTTTTATAATTTACAGAAAGAAATATTGCTAATTAACTTAATATTAATATTACTGAGCAATTGAATGGATATTTAATTTAAAAATCCCTAATACCAAAGTAACAAACAATTATTCTAACAAAACATTTATTTTCAGTCAGTATAAGAATCAACAAGGTAATTACTTATTATTTGTTACAAAATTTTAATTGTTTAAATAAATTTCTAATTAATAATATGCTTATTGGGAACTAATAGAAAGATGTTCATATTTCTCACTTTAGTTTTGATATTTACTATTTTCATTAAAGTCAGCTGAAAATCCAACAACTGATTTATCCTAGATTTAGAAAATCTTACATCTGATTTATCCTAGATTTAGAAAATCCTACATATGTGAAATTTAAAACCTTAGCATCTTAAGTAAATAATTCTTTTTCTTTGTATAAAACTATCAAATCAGATTTTACATTCATTTGACAATTTTCATAACTAGTTATATCACAAAAGAATCTTTTAAACTATACTAACAGTGATTACAAAACAAAACAAAATTAATGTTAGCTATATTAAGAATTTTTAACAAAATTCTTAATACAGCTAACATAATAAAATGACTAAATTGAATACTTAGAGATTTTAAAAGTGATTTCCCATTATAACAATATAACTTTTACCTTTTAATTAACACTAAAATTGGGAATTAATTCAATTTGCAGTAAATCTAACTGTAAAATGTCAATAAACTAAACAATACTCAGCAACTATGTCAGCTATTAATATATTACAAAATATTATTAAAAAGAGCTACAAATTTACCATTCATTTTGTGACAACAAAAGTGAATTTCAATATTATGTTTACACAAAAAAAATATTAATTTAACATCTTATTACAGCTATAACTGACGCTAATGTTAAAAACAAAAACAGAATTGCAAATATACATAAATATATATATGATGAACAATTATAAAAAATGCTTAATAAGATTATCTACTAGTTTACTATGAATTAAAGTTAAAATGTAACATAGTAGGTATCATTACTGTGAAGTTGAATGGATAGATATACTGGGCTTCATGTTTAAAAATAAAATATTGATAGGTAATATTAAATGATTTACAATAGACTTAATATATAAAGATTTACCAAAATCTTATTTTTATTTTATTTTTTTTAATTGTGAATCCTTTTAAATTTTCTTAAACCTTGGCGATTAGACACCAGTATTAGTATTAAAATTAAAAATAAAGTTACAAATATGGCGATAACAACTTTAATATAACCTGAATATACACTAAGAGTATTCAGAATTTTTAAATATAGGAGAAAATTGATATATCTATTTTAGAATTATCATATTTTAGTAGAACTATAACAAAACTACGCCACAATGTTGACATACAAATTGAACTCGAACTCACAGATTTCAAAATAGTTTCGGAGACATAATGATAAAATTTACAAATTAAGCTTATAAATTTAACCCCCATGTGTGCCAGGATGTCAACTGGTAATTAAGATTGTAAAAATCAAATTTATTATTAATGTCAACAAAAGTTTTCACTTACATGCATCGACGCCATGTTTCACTTAAGTGTATACTTCTTATTACTTTATTATAAAAACGTACTTATAATTTTTAAAATATCTTAATGTCTTCTTCTAGTAAAACATAAAAATTGAAGGAACATTCCCAATCATACACAAATATTTGTTCATTATTCCAAAACAAATTAATCCTTTTACGGGATTTTCTCTCGAGGAATGGTAAGACCGGAACGAATGTTATAAAACTATAAACTGCCTACAAGGTATGTAATTCTCAATTACCAATGAAAATTCAGATTTATACTTCTCAAGTAAACTAAACAACGATTAATATCAATAAATAGAAAGACTAATAACTTCTTTGGATTTATAAGTTTTGATTTACATTTATCAACTATACGTTTATGATCCATGGCTTTCCATGGCAGTACTTTCCAAATAACAAAGACAACTCAACTCTTTGTTTACTTTTCCACAGCCGATCAGTGTTACATTTCTTTAATGTGAATCTCATATTTATCTATTGCCGTTAATATTAGACTCAAAATGAATTTACCTTTTATTAGAATCAATCCATTAGGAATGCTTGTTCTGTGTTTCGCTGTAATATTTTTAATCTATGTGTATGCGTCCAGTTGGAACGAAAGAATCAATGGAGCGACTTTAATTAGCTTAAAACATTTATTATCAGTTAGTGTTTCAGCTGCTGAACTAGGAGGTTTGCAAGTTCGAAATGTTCGGCAGAATCCAGATATTAAGGAAAGTAGTAAAGGGAAAACCAAAGAAGGTGCAAACGATCCAGTAACGTACGGAGATTTATTATCTCACCGAGCAATGTTATACACTCTTAAAAAATCATTTCCACATCTTAAGGTAAGTTTGGCTAAAACTTTAGTTATGTCATCTTTCTACTGCTGTCATTCTTAAGCTATTAACTTGGAAAGCAAACAGTTTTACATTTTTCTGTATAGAATTGTTTTAAATTTGTAGAAGTAAACCATTTAAATGATTGATTTCCGCTTTTACTACAGGTTCACTGTTAAAAGTAATCCCTTTTACTTGTAATATAGTCTTGAATGTTTTATTAAAGTCAATTCTTTAAATATTCATGTTCAGGTTTTTTTTTATTTTTTTTAATATTTTCAAGTTATACATTTATTAATCCAGAAATGAGATAAACTTTTTTCAATGTGTTTTAGATGTAGAGCTTTAAATGTTGGAAATGTGTTATTGCTCGGTCAAGTGTAATGTAATTTTTAGTTCCATCCTCCAAAAATTTCCTCAGTTTCTTCAATATCAGTAAGAAGTTATTCAAGGAAACCCTGTCAAATAATTAAATTGTTGTTACTGTGTTAGTTTTCTTTGTGTGTGTGTGTTTACAAAGTCATTTATTTTAAAAAATGATTTCTCTAAAACAAATTATTCGCGTGTTTTCAATTTTAAGTGTTTAGAAATATCAGCATGAACAGACTGTTAATAATCAAGACACTATCATAGATAAGGGTAGGGGAATGACTTGTAAAAATGTTTAATAAAAATTCTAGCTGCCAGATTTTTAAAAATTAGTCTTCAATCTAAAATTTATTTTTCATATTATTTATTTATTTAAAATAATATAATATGGATTCTAATAGCTTTTAAAATATTTTAATTTCTGAATATCAACTAGGAACAAATTTTAGGGGAAATCAGCACTAATCATTGAGTAAGATAAAATAGCTTTTTTTATGTCTACCTAAAATACCTTTTGTTATTTTCAGAAAATATTTTATGGCTCTTTGATTATTGATATTAATATTATGTGTATATGGGGCTCATAAATTTAACCCATTAAGAAACATAAAAAAAAATAGTTTAAAACTGCCAATTCATCCTGGTTCTTTCTAAATACATGTAATTTGCACATTGTATTTTTTCAAAAAAAAGGTTTCTGTTTGGGAAGGAGGACCTTTTGGTTGAAAACACATGTTTCATATGTTAGATGTTAGATGACAAATATATGTAGATGATGTTATATGTTAGATGACAAATAGTATAAGTAATATATATGTTAGATGACAAATAGTGCCAGTCTGATGCATAAAAAGTGCCCTTTTCAATAAATTTACCATGTACTTTTTTAAGATCTAAGGTCTTAGGTTTATCTGTGTATGTTAAAATTGTCATTTTTTGCCAAAAATCATAATTTTTTTTTTTTTACTATTGTAAAATTTCAACTTTTAGGCTTCTAAATCTCTTTTTATTTTGTCTTGACAGCATTTTAAAGAAAAGTTACAGCTGTTTAAACATCAGTGACAGCTGTCAAAACAAAACTGAAGTTGTGAATTTAAAGCCTTTTAAAGAGCATTTTTTGGACGAAGCTTTTTAAATTTTCATGAAGATTAGTTTAAACATTTTTCTAGTATTTTTAATAATTAGCAACTTGGCAATTAGAAAGTTTTTAAGCAAGAAAGTGTAGGTAATTTTAAACATGTATTTTAATTTTTTAACAGTTAAAGTTGCTTTCATAAACTTCAAACGCGTTTTTCTCAGAATGGTATTTTTAATAAAATGTTGAAACCTGATACGTGATTTCTCAAAAAGTTCTGAAAATATTTTGTTGAAAATTATTATGAATGCTTTTTATAGTATTTACTAGTGAATGACCTAAAAGCTTTGAATTTGGATAATTGTTAAGGATGTTACACTCCTAGTTAGATATAAAGGTAATGAAAATTTGTTAAAAATTCAATGTGTATGATTTTGAAAGACCAAAATTTTTTACCAAATGTAAATTAAGCAAAGATTTTAGGTGATTCACTAGTCCAGTATGAAGAAATATGTTGCACCAAAAAATATTGAAATAATTTATTAAAAATATTAGAAACCTTTTGAAAAAACCCGATTTGTTTACTTAATTTTCTGAAATTTTATAAAAACTTCTCCAAGAATAAATTTTTTAAGTGCAATAATCTATGATAATATAAAAAATAAATTTTAAAATGTAAAAACATTAACTAGTTTCTATGTTTAAAGAAAAAAGTTCTCCGAATGTAGACGGATACCTTAAACGAAATGTAAATACTAGTATATACATAGTTGATGGTGAGCACTTTTTTTTTCATAAAGCATTATTAAGAATCAACTAAAATTCAATATAGCTCTTGCCATTTGCAAGATATGCTGCAATGTGGCAAAATCTTACAGCTCAAATGCCAACACAAACCAAGTCCAAAACAAAAATATTCTATGCTAGTGTTAACTCTATGTCAGAAGTGACTTTTACTTTGTCTTTCGAAAGAAAGGGAGAAATTTTTAATTTTATAATCAAAATCATGTTGATTTTCTGACGTTATATGTGTATATACTTAACTTGATACATAAATTTTACAAATAAAACTGTCTTTCAGATTGTATCAGAAGAACATGATGAAAATAAAATTGAACCTCATGATGTGGGACCTCCAATATCAACTTGGAATCCAGTTGACAATTTTGCCCATGACACACTTATACCTACTAAAGATATTGTTGTATGGATTGATCCTTTAGATGCTACTCAAGAATACACTGGTATATAGTAATTTATATTATGACCTTGAATATGATTTTTAATTTTAATCACTATAAATACTATAATTATTTTCTACATTTAAATTATAAAGTAATGTGGCAGTTTTTTATCTGTTCTACAATTTTCAATAATTTTTTCTCAAATATATTGTTTATGATTCTTAATATTATTTTACAAGAAGGAAAAGAATGAATTTATATGTATATGTGGGTGTGATCTACAGTTGTTAGTACTTATGCAAAGTGGATAAATGAGCCAAAACATTATGACCACCCCTACATTTTGCAATGAACTTGCCTGTATGACATGGAAGGCACGTGATCAGGTGGAAGTGGTATTTAACTGTTGCTGGAGAGTCTGAAGAATCCTTCTTTCACATACTTCTGTGTGTGATGGGAAAGGCTGCAGATCTAAGTGATTCTGATAGAAGGCAGATTGTAATGGCTCTGAGGCTCGGAACAAGTATTTCCGAAACTGCACGACTCGTGGATTGTTTGCAATCTACAGTTGTTAGTACTTATGCAAAGTGGATGAATGACGGTAAAACCAGCAGTATACTACATGCTGTTGGATGTCCACATGCTATCAAAGAAAAAGGTTGTCAGAGACTGTCTCGCGTGTTGAAGCAAAACCGGAACCAGACAGTGGCTCTGGTGACAACTCAATATAAGGCAGGGCCAAGTAAAATAGTATCGGAGCACATTGATCAGAGGACACTGTTGGATATGGGGCTACGTAGCAAACGTGCTACTCGTGTGCCTTTGCTGACCAAGCGTCATCGCCAACTGTGCCTATGCTGGGCCCGGAAACATTACAGCTGGTCCATGGATCATTGGGAGAGAGTTGCCTGGTCAGATGAATCGTGGTTTGTCATTCATCACACCGATGGACGTGTCAGGATATACTGTCTTCCAGGCGAACAGTTGCTCCCTCAATGTACAGTACATCATACACAGGCCAGTAGTGGCAGTATTAGGCTTTGAAGGACATTATCTTGGGAATCTCTGGGACCCGTGGTTGTGGTAGAGTAGACCATGAATGCTACAGGGTATCTGAACATCATTGCGGACCAGTTGCACCCTTACATGGCATCTGTTTTTCCAGATATAAATGGAATGTTGCAACAGGACAACGCTCCGTGTCACAAGGCTAAAATTGTGTTGGAGTGGTTCCTTTACTTTGTACAAGGGGATTAAAAGATTAAAAAGAAGGAAATTTTAAGCATGTTCCTTAAAAGCTGCATGAACAAGAAGAGTATCACCTTTCAGTTCTGAAATCCAAGAATTAGAATTACACTGTTGGTATTGATATTTATAGCTCTCTAAAATACATTTTGAGTAATAGGTTGCAGACTTTAAAATATAAGTATTTAAATATCATTTAGGTTTAGTACATAATTTTAATTAAAAGTTTATAACTAAAAATTCTATTTTACTTATAGGGTTCATACATGCTTCTCATACCTTTGTTAGGGATGAATTGTTTACCAATGTATTCTTAAATATTGATTTTCTTCTAGTATCGCAATAACAGTATTTAAAATACTGCTTTGCTGATATATCTCCCATCAACAATACTGTTTTTCCTTGCACACGATATGCCGAACGATGGACGATTGGTTAGGGTGCTGGCCTTCGGTACCGGAGTTCATGGGTTCGAATCCCACAGTGGCATGGATGTTTGTAGCCTTTCGGAATCGGCTTTAAACAGTAGGTCCCGGTCTCATTAGCCCTCGTGTTGCAAAAAGTAGACCGTAGGACTCCAAACCAACCACCAACCTTACACACGATATCGTGGATCCCCAAAAGACATTCTGACTATGCATGTATAAAGTTATATTTCTCCCAATTACTGTATTTGTTTGATGTATGTTTTATGCATTTACCTGCATACTTGATACAAAGACATGCCAGAAAATCTGCCTTTGAAAATTATAGTGTCTCCTTCATGGATGCATTCATATGATGCAGTTAAGTAAAAACCAAAAGTTCACTATTGTCCTGTTTTCACACCTGGTATCTATTGGGATATATCAAAGATATTTATTTTCACTGCTTAATCACTATAACAGACATACCAACTGCACTGTATTCTCTGAAGTTGCTCTGTAGAAATTTAAAAAAAAAATTCATAAATCTGGAATCTCCTCAGATTGCCCCAGAAAATAACAAAAATTTAGTTTTTTGTACATATCTTTTATTTATTTTGAGAAACTCCTAATTTCTCTTTGCAATATAATTTTCTCATTGGTTAGAATGTAATTTTCTTCATAAGACTTTTGAGTACTATCTGGAAAAAACCAAAATGAGTTTAGGTCAAATTTAAGTTGATAAACAGTAGAATCTCTTTGGATAGAGAAATGTAAATGTTTTAATCATAGTCGATTTTGATTTCTAAGACTTTTGTAGAAAAGATTTTTTAAAATCTAAAAAAGCAGCATACTTAAGTATCTTAGATACTTGTTTTTATGCAGTTCTATGAATGAAATTGCCTTTAGGGCAGCTCTTGGGGGATTCCCCAAGAGCAGGGTACTGCGACCAGAGGTCTATTGTACCCAAACCCAGGAAGAACAAAACACGACCCAAGAGCGCCTAAGAGAAAAGGGTACAAGCTGAGGCAAATCTCAGCAGACAACTGACAGGGATGTCCTGCAGCTCCCTTGGCTCAAGAAGGTGGCCACCAAGGTACTCATACCTGAGCCAAGAAATACTCGCAATCACACAAAATGTGGCGAGCAGTCTCTTCCTCAAGACGGCAGCTACGACACAAGGGATCAGAACTAATCCCCATAATGCTGAGGAGCCTATTGAGGGCACAGTGACCAGTAAGAAGGCCAACTGCCTTCCTCAGGCCATTGCTATGAAGCAACAAGAGCAATTTACTACACAAACTGGGGCAGTCACGATTAAGCTCTTTAGCTTGCCTATGACCATTCCCAATAAGCCACTTGGAATACTGAAGGTGCCTAAAATGCCTAAAAACAGAATTCCTAATTAACCCCGGAGCAATACCAAGGACAGGCTCAGGTCCAATAAAGGAAATGTGGGACCCCTTCCTAGCTAAATCATCAGCTAGCTCATTACTCTGAATTCCCATATGACCAGGAACCTAGTAAAGATTTACCTTGTTGTCTGAGGCAGTGTCACAAAGAGACTTCAAACACTCCCAAACCAATGCAGAGGTAATACTACACCTCGACAGGGCTTGAAGTGCAGCCTGACTATCAGAGCAGATATGAATGGTTTGCTTATGCAAACCCCTGCTAAGGCAAGTCCTGCAACACATATAGATTGCAAAGACTTCAGCTTGGAAAACAGTTCTAATTTACCCTTCATAATTTACAATATGTAATGTTTTTCTTTTTTATTAATTTTATTTACTCATTTGTAATTTTAACCCATTGTGATTATGTATAATTAATTTGTTTTATGTTTTGATTATGTGTATAAATAGCATGAACACAAACTTGTGGATTGACATGATGAAAATTGTTTATGGGTGTATTTTAGATATAGCATTCTGAAATTGTGCTATAAGTGTTGGCATATCAGCTATAGCCAGTGACACATGCATATTTTTTTATAGTGCAATAGCTTGCTGTATGCTCAGATATATCTTTTGTTAATATGAGTGTCTTATGATGCGTTTTATAAATATCTGGATGTTGTTAGTTTTTCAAAAATAATATCTATTCACTCCTTGTTTAAAGTAGCATTACAACATATCAACAATATCAATTTCGGAATATATCACAATATCTAATCTCTAATACTGTCTAGAATTGCTGCTTAGATTTATCTTAGCTATTGGTCTTTCTGAGACCTAATTGTTAATATTTCTTAACTTTGTACTGGGACTTTTTGTTCCAGTGAATTGGGAAGGGGAGGGGGTTCAGTACAATAGGCCTTAGGTCGCAGTGCTGGTGCCCTTATGGGTCGCCCCACCCTAAATCTAATCTAATACTGACTAGCCCTAACTTTTATAAGATCACTTTCATTCCATCAATTTAGGTAATTCTTAGTATAGTTTTGCATTTGTATCTGTATTTTGCTGTATTTATGCTTATACTACAGGTGTAGAATAACAGACATGGTAGAATTGTTAAAACTTTAAAGACACTAATAAAATTAATATTTTAACAGATTTATTGTTGATAAAATTTTACCCTTTTTTATTGTGTGATCATTTTGTTACTTTTACTTTTGTAGAAAATTTATTGGATTTTGTTACAACAATGGTTTGCATAGCAGTTAAAGGGAAACCTGTGATAGGCATTATTCATCAACCATTCCAAAATATTACAGGTAAAAATCTATATCTTGGTAATAATAGATGATTATTATTAATTTTTAATTATATGTAAGTGCATTTTTATAATCTGAAATGTTATAAATTTCTAAAGTTTTTTAGTTGTACAAAATTTGCTTTAAATTTTATATTGCTTTAAAAAAGAAAATACTTATTTTATTATTTTCATTTGTACATTTACTAAGTATTGAAATTTATAGAACTTAAAGTATGCTTTAAGTATACTTAATTTCTGATTTAATTTTTTCTAAACACTTTCCTAAAGTTGAGCATAAGATATTAGTCTGATTTCTTTATGAACTTTTATATATTAATTATATGTGTTATATATATATATATATATATATATATCCATTAATCCTTTTAAGGACAGTGGTTTCGTAGCAAAACCACCTGTTAATACTTTTCCCCTGTTTTAAACACATTAATTTTTTTCTTTGTTTTTGACACTTTAAACTATAAATAGATGGTATCACTACAATTAATTTATTTCTCTTTGAAATATACTTTTTTGAATTTGCTTTACATGGATGAACCAAGAGTTTGATTTTCTTCATGATCTCATATGAGAATATTTACCCAAAACATTATTTATAAATTGTTTAGCTATTTATTAATTACATTATTTTAAGGGTAATTATACATTTCTTTCCAAATTTAATTAAAGTTTTAAGAAAAATATTTTCCTGCTGTACAAGGGGAGTGTTTCACAGTTAAATCAGCCTTTCTAAATCTCCCCCCCCCCCCCCCCGAAAGAATGTAAAAATATTTTTTTTCTTATATTTCAAATCTATAAGGTTCATAGATAAAATTTATAACATAATTCCATTAAATACCAAAGAGTTTGTAATCATGATCATCAAAGGGTTAATACATTTTAAGGGTTAGAAATTTTACTTTATAATTAGAGAGTTTAATTTATAATGGAAGTTACTGATACCTTGCTACAGTAACTTTATTCTGAACATATTACCATTATCAAGGTTTAATCCAGATTTTCTATTTTGCATCCCCATTTTGTGAAAAAAATACTTTTGTCAATTTTCTTTATTTTTGTCAAAAAATAAATCCTGTAGATTATTTTCAGTTGTCACAATTCTATTTGAAACCCCCAAACATATATAAAGTAAAGTATGTATGTTAAGCAAAACACTAAAAATTGTTCTTTAATTAGATGCTTTTCTTGAGAAATAAAATTATACACATTAGAATTAAAAAAAACCAGCAGGGACATCTGACAATGTGAACACTGTTGTATGCACCACACACCTTGTTTAGTTAGTCACAGAAATAACAGAATTTTGTTTTGCAAATTTTTGTTTTCAATCTATGAAAGAACCCTTTTCACAAGACTGATTTTATGATTTTCGTGAAGAAGTTGCTTTAGCTATTTGAAATTTTGTGAAGGAGGTTGCTTTTTTGATATGAAATTTCATGAAAGGGCTGCAAAGCAGACCCAATATATGTCTGGTTCAATATCTGATTACAATTAACTATTAGTTAATTTATTTTATATTGTTATATTTATCATCTTTGTGACATATTGCTTTGTTTTATCTTGAATTTTATTTCTTGGATTCTCTTATATTTTTTGTAGTTTGGGGTTGGGATGGCAAAGGAACATCTAGTTCTAAGTTATCATCAGCTGCCAAAGCTCAGGATAAAAATAAAGCTATGTCCATCATAGTCTCCCGATCTCATTCAGGCAAAGTTAAAGAAGTTGCAAGAGCTGCCTTTGGGCCTAAGACAGAAGTTGTTAAAGCTGGAGGAGCAGGTGAGATACATCTATATTAATATTCAAATGCTTGATTGATGAATCATTTAACCTCTATTTTTAAGAATTACTTCATTCAGCTATTTTTCTATCTCAATTCTTTTAATTATGTTGCCTTTGTCTCATGTAATGTTTAAAATGAAAAAATTATAAAAATACATAAAAAATATAAAGTTATAAAAATCTTTAAAATTTTATAAAACCAAAGAAAAATATCTTTAATTTATCTTTTACTTTTTGTACTTGGGGCAATTTTTCTTACATCATATTTTATATACCGACATTCTTGCTTTAAATTTTATATATCTCAGTCTTTATATACATTTGCTTATAAGTATTTGGTATACCTATCTATATTTGATATTCAGCTGAAATGTGACTGATTATTCAATGTTATACTAAACCACTATTTGTTACATCAGTAACTCATATATCTTAAAATATTTTGCAATTTATTTCTTCATATTGATTTATTTTAAACACAAAATATAGGAAAAAAATTTAGTATTAGATATTTTGTGTTGCAAAATATCCATTACTAAAATTTTTTTATATCGGAATTTTTTTGTTTGTTTGTTTGTTTATTTTTAATGTGCAAATTTAGTATTTGCTTCTCAGTATTTGGTATTCGTATCAGTAATCAGTTTTCAGCTTGTAATTTGGCAGAATATTCATTATTCAGCCAAATCACTAATCGTTACATCACTAAATTATATATAATTAAATACTTTATAATTCATTTCTTCAGAATGATTTATTTAAGGTATCTGTCTACATTCAGAGAACTTTTTTCTTTAAAAGTAGAAACTAGTTCATGTTTTTACATTTTTAGATTCATTTTTTTATATTATCATAGAGAATTGCACTTAAATTTATCCCTGGAGAAGTTTTATAAAATTTCTAATAAATGAAAAAAAATAGTAAAAAAAAAAGAAATCAGGTTTTTTTCAAATGGTCTAATTTTTTAATAAATTAAATTATTTCAATATTTTTTGATGCAACACATTTCTTATACACTGGACTAGTGAATCACCTAAAATCTTTGCTTAATTTACATTTGGTAAAAATATTTGGTCATTCAAAATCATACACATTGAATTTTTAACAAATTTTCATTACCTTTATATCTAACTATGAGTGTAACATCATTAAAAATTATCCAAATTTAAAGCTTTTAGGTCATTTACTAGTAAATACTATCAAAAGCATTCATAATAATTTTCAACAAAATATTTTCAGAACTTTTTGAGAAATCACATATCAGGTTTCAACATTTTATTAAAAATACCATTCTGAGAAAAACACATTTGAAGTTTATGAAAGCAACTTTATTTATTAAGAAATTAAATTACATGTTTAAAATTCCCCACACTTTCTTGCTTCAAAACTTTCTAATTGCCAAGTTGCTAATTATTAAAAATACTAGAAAAAATGTTTAAACTAATCTTCATGAAAATTTAAAAAGTTTTGTCCAAAAAAATGGTCTTTAAAAGGCTTTAAATTCACAACTTCCGGTTCTGAAGTCGCTACTTCTGTTTTATTTTGACAGCTGTCACTGATGTTTAAACAGCTGTAACTTTTCTTTAAAATGCCATAGAGACAAAACAAATACAGATTTAGAAGCCTGAAAGTTGAAATTTCACAATAGAAAAATAAAAGAATTATGATTTTTGGCAAAAAATAACGTTTTTAACTTAGATGGATACTTTTAAAAAATATATACAGTGAAACTTCTCCGAGCGGCCAACTCTCTAAACGGCCAATTTTTCACGGCACGGATTTTTGGACTCATAGGCCTATTGGTAAAATAACCTCTATAAGCGGCTACCCGACCCTCTCTAAATGGCCACCTTGTGGGATTGTCCATTTCATTTTTCGGAAAATTCTACTCACTCCATGCTTTAATGTGGAGTGGAAATACTCAAGGTCAGGTTTATGATAAAATATAACACCCAGGAATAACTTGTGAAGTGAATTCATGTTGTCTCCCCACACCCTTCAGATAGGGAATCCTTATTGCGCCACCCAGAAAAACTGATGGGGGAACTGGACAATTGGTGTTGCAGGTATCCTAGGTCCTTTGTTTGGAATTCCAATCGGTACAGTTAAGGGAAGAATAGCACACTAAACTTTCAACACAAGTGACTTTAAGAAAAATGGATGAAGTTATCGAAAATTCCGAAGCAGTTGCAAACGAATCTGTTAGAGATCTGCTTTTTAAAGTAAAAAACGAACTATAAAAAATCGCTGTTATAGAGGAAAGTATAAACTTAAAACATACACAAATTGTAGCCTTCTTTAAAAAATGTAAGAAAGCGTGAAATAAAGTACTGTTTTCTCTTTAGATAAGTTTTAAATTTCATTTTAAATAAGGAATATATATCAGACTTGTTTATATTACGCATTATAGCAATTATCTTATAATAGTAAATAAAACCCTTCAGAGCAGCTACCCCCTCTGAGCGGCCAAATAATCTCAGAACAGAGGGGTGGACGCTCAGAGAGGTTTCACTGTATATATATATATATAGCAAAAAAATAACTGCACTGGAAAAAGTAAAAAAAAATAATACTGGATTTCCAGCATAAAATATAACAAAAAACTGTAGTACTGGATATCACATCGTGATCAGGGATATTATTTTAATTTATTCATGTTGAAATAAGGCATGCTAAAACTTTAATTATTTCATTACTTCATGATTGTCATCAATTCAAATAATATTGAAAGATTATTATAGTACTAGCAATTTTTGCCAAAATGTTTTCTTCTATAATTTTTTTTTTACCCTTACAGAAAGATGTCAAACTTGTTAACACTATTTTAATTATTTGCCTTCTTTTATTACAGGTTATAAATCTTTAAAAGTGGCAGAAGGAAAAGCTGATGCTTATATACATGTTACACTCATTAAAAAGTGGGACATTTGTGCTGGTAATGCACTCTTAAATACATTAGGAGGTAAAATGACTGCATTAGATGGTTCAGTTATAGATTATTCTGATCCTTCAGTTGTAAAAAATGAAAAAGGTCTAGTAGCAACATTACATGATCATGAAAAATTTGTAAAAAAATTATCCAGTCTTTCAAATTAATAAGAGATCTTTCAGCAGAGATCTGATTGTTAATGTTTGTTAAAACATTATGTATAGTTGTAAATTTTGTATTTCAAAAATTCAAGAAGCAGCTAAACATAAGGAAATGTAACAAGAATAAGTGTGCAATGCAAAACAATTTACAAGGAAATAAAAAGCACATTTTTATTCTTTCTGAGAATGGTAAACAAGTTTTCCTAACTTTTGTACAAAGACTTTTTAAAAAATGAAAAAAAATTAAATTTATTAATTTTCTTAAATTAAAAAAAAAGTAGTTGTGGGGATCACAGTCTTGTAAATTTATGCATAGAGCTGTGCTAAAATATAACAAAATATTAAGGATCAATTGGATGATTTTTATCAAATTCATAGCTGAGTTCCATTTAGTTCTTGTTTTTCAACAGTTAATTAAAGATTATCTAACTTTTGTAATTTGTAACTACATTTTTCAAGTAAAATGAGTAAAAGTCATGGAAAGTCATGGATCCGCTAAACTACCGATTAAAAAAAAATGCATTGAATTGTTTAATTCTATTTTTACTTGTCATTTGGCTGAAGTTACTTAGTTTGGTATTTATGTATTATCCTATTGACCATATTGCCAAGTAAAATTTGTTCACCAAGGAAACTCAAAGCAAGAAAGCTTAATGGGTAGGTAAATGTATATTATACTGGTTTTTTCTTAAATTGTAGATTAAAATTTTATTAATATAGTAATAATTATTTTTTAATAAAAATTAGTTAAGATTTTTGCACAAAATATAAGTTTATCTCTAGGGATATTGTATATAAACATTATAGGGTTATATTTGGCTATTATTCATGGTCACCTGGATAATACCAAAGTACCCTGAATTCAAATTGAAAACATTTTGATTGAAAAAATGCTATATGATTAAACTTAGGTATGTAGATACAACAATTTATTTTTATGTATGTGAGTTTATTAACACTTATAAAGTAAGTTTATAGTTTTTTATGATAAAATTCTTGTAATTTCTCTAAAAGCATATATTTTATTTGTATGTACATCAGAAGTTTTATTCATATATACTTTAACGAAAGTTTTTTAAAGTCATGGAAAATGATCTGCTAAATCAGAGTAAGTCATGGATTTTAAAAATTTTATTTTGGCGGATACCCTGTATTTTGCATTTGGAAATGAAATGTATTATATATACAGCTTGAGGGATATTTATATACTGTAGCCATAGTATGGCTCATGAGTCACATATGGCTGTCACAGGAGATTAGTGGGGCACTTATGGAAATAAAACATACATAATATGGTAAACTAAAGTTACTCAATGTCTAAAAGTAATCATTTTATTTCTGATAACATAAGGAATGTTACTGAAGAACATAGTAAAAAATATAAGCATTTCACTGATTCTATCAAACAGTTTTGTAAAGGAAATCTTTAAAAGACAAATTTGCTTGTTGATGCTGAATGTACAATGATCATCTTAGCAGTTAGCTACTTTTGTTTTTCTTGACAAAAAATGTTTTTAGTGCTATGAAAAGAAATTGAAGTGGCTGTGGTCCCTATAAAATATTGTAAATACAGTAAACATTTTAATATCATAAAATCTGTGTGGTTATGTTTCCTTGTACAAGAAACCTCAAATTTTTACATTTTTATTTTCTTTTTTTGGGTTTGTTGTTTAATCAAATTTTTGTTAAAATTGTCTTCAACATGTTTTTAGTATTTTTGAATATTTACTGACATAAGTCATTCATAAAGTGTGTAATTTAAATCTGTAAGTAATCACTATGATATTAGTTTAAATTGTTATGTTATCTGGTATCTTAGTAATTCAAGTGCAGTTAATATACCATCCTTTTATTAAGTCTAGTTATTTTAAAAATTAGTTATGCTTGAAAATTACCCTTTTTGTTTTAATGTTTAAAAACATTTTAACTTATTAAATTTTACTGTTCCTATAAAATTCTGACAGTTATAATCTATTTTAAAATACTCATGATGCACAATCAGTTTCTAAATTAATGCATATTGTAAAATGCTTATGATAATAGAAAGTATATTTTAGTTTACATCACTATGGAATTTTAAAATACTTTAATAACTAACATATTTAATTATATGAACAATTCAGAATATGTATTAATTTTTATTATTCCTATAAAATTATGACAGTTATAATATATTTTTAAATACTTATCATGCATAATTACTTTCTAAATTGATAAATATTGTAAAATTTCCAGAGTGATAGAAAGTAAATTTTAATTATGGCTTTTTTATTTTTTACCTTTTAATAATAATAGATATATTACATATATATACAGTACTACTCATCACTGTATTTTCTGGTTATATAGCATTATAAATGCTGCAGTCTATTGTGTCAGATTCTAATTTATTAATTTAAAAGTATAACTTTATTGAAATATTTATGCTAGCAGTTCTGTATGATATCAATTTGTAATTCCAGTGATATGATGAAATCCTTGATTTTAGTATTAGTTTTCTTTGAAAGTTGTACAAGTCTATTATGCATTATAAGGCGATATTTGAGGGTTTGAAAATTGTTGGTACATGTTAATGCACTTTATGTTAAGAGTTAAAATTATTTAAATTATTCTACACTATGTTGTATAATGTGATCACTTTTAAAGTATTAGTTAAAATAATGTAGTATAACTATGTTGCATAATTTTTTAACTAAATATTTTGTCTTTGCTGAAAGTCAATTTACACTTTATTAAAAGTACAGTAAAACTTGATTATCTAAGCCTATTAAAACCACTAGTACTTCAGATATTGAAAATCTAGGTTAATACAAACTGTATACTTTATATTTTTAGTGAAATTTTTTAACTATGTGTACTAAGTAAAATATAAAAAGATGGCATTTCCAAAAATAACACAAATCTAAAGAAATATTTTTATTTAAATTTAGTGTGCATTAATTTTAAAATGTCTGTTACCTTTCATAGCAAGTCTTGAATTTCTATCAGCGGCTGCCTGATCATGCTACTTTTTGAGCAATAGAATATTGATTGGCCTAACATCGTTTCTTTACTCCAAATATTTTCTGGCAGATGTTAATGTTTTAATGTCTTCTGTATGATTTATAGTCCCCAAATCCTAATCCCCATTTTCAGCATCATTAATGTCTGATGAGGGATTAAAAGCTTGTATAATTTCGTCCTCATCAACGATTTAAAAACTTGGATGTTGGTTATACACAGAGGCGTATGCAGGGGGGGTTAGAAGTTTAACCCCCCCCTTGAGCTCAGACAAAATGGCAAAAATAAAAATTTTAGTAGAAATTATGGGGGCTATTATTCTTTAGAATTATGAACCCCTCCACTTGAAAAAATTCTGTGTATGCCACTGGTTATACACATATTTAGCTTATTAGCTAAAATTACTTTATAATGTTAATTCCTTTTTTTCAGAATTTGAAGGATTTTTATTTGTCTCTATATTTACATAATCTTTTCTTAGAGCTATACTTAACAGATTTAAAACACTGTATATTATGTAACTATTATGTATATATTATTAGAAAAAAAATTAACTTGCTTAACAAAAACCTCAGTTAATTAAAGCCTACATAATCGAAGTTCTACTGTAATTATATTTGTAATTTCATTAGCTGCTTAAATTTGTATTGACAAAATGATGAAATTTTGAGGAATTTATTTGGGAACTGTTTGTTAATGAAAATCTCATAATAGATTTATTCATTGTTATCATTAACTAACATTTTGTCAAAAATGGACTTAGACCTCTTCCAAAGAAAACGTCTCAAATACAGAATGTATTTCTGAATTCATAATATCGTTGGAGAGCCTCATAGAATACTTTGATTTGTTTGGAGTGTTATAGTTAGCTTTCAAATACAATGAAGAATAGAAGAAAAAATTATGCATAATAACCTGAATTATCTTCAAAAGCAATGTTTTAAAAATGTAGCAAATAGATCAGGAATTATAGTTTTGTTATTATTTTCAATGAAGGGGCACTTGCTTTTATAACATTTGGTACTACCAAGCCACATACCTTTTGGCCATTTTAGGGTAGGAGCACAATATAGGCAGCAAACATTACTCTCATCATGGAGGAATGCAATTAAAGTGGATCCTTGTAGTTTAGAAGCAGAGACCTAGGCTTGGCCTGCCACCTCCAAAGATATCATTTGAGAACTTGGAAGACATTGCAACCATGAACCTATTTTTCCATGCCCCAGCCACTTATAATGAACATGGCTCATCTTTGGTTGGCTTGAGCCTTAAACTCACCACCCTCTGGTTACAATTCTTTAACAACTGAGCTATGGCAACTTAAAAATATTATAGTTCATTTATGTTTTTATTAAAAATTCTGAATTTTGGATGTTTTGTTCCTATTTTATCAATTGACAATAAATCTGTTATTTTTAGTAATTTTGGTTTGTAGAAAACACTCTTAAATCCCTATTAACTTTAACATTTTGAAATATTGATGTGCTTTATGGAATACTGTATCAGCTTTTGTTTCATATAGTTATGATTAGGACTTAGTATGGAAGTTTCCCCTTCTGAACATAAGTATTTGCAAAAACACCTTCATATTTTAGTATTTGCTCCTGAAAGAATACTCTAAAAATTTGACCTACCACATAAACTAGCTCATTTAATCTTTAGAAATAAAGTCTGTGATTTTGAATTCTATAGTAAATAAGAGTATAAGCCACCATTTAGAAATGGATGTAATATTTTCATCATGCCAATTTTAATCTTTGTGTTTCCTAATCCTTGATGTCATGTTTACATATATAGGTATGTAAACAAATAAACACCATATGTTTTATTAATTATATATTACAGACCACAAAGTTAAATTAGTATCTTTTCAAATTAGCCTTAATTGTTCTCATAAAAAAAAGGAAATTCTGTCTTTTTTCAGATATAATGTAAGATATGAAAATACTCTAATGGCTTTTATTATAATTTGTTATGTACATTCTGATTTACAATAAAATAGAAGGTGCCTTAAAAAATCTGATACATTTTGAAGTTTAATAATTCATAAAATAATGAAGATTAATTCTACTTTTTTGAAGGTGGAACCATTAATGCATATTTGATTGCAATAATTAACTGTGAGGTGTGATATTTCCATGAATTTAGTTTTAGTCTCATTGATTGTGAGGCCCGCGTTTGTGGTAGAAGATCTGAGAGTTAATCAGCCTTATTCACTGCACATTTAGACTTTATAATACCTTTGTAGGAACCTATTTTACAAGGTGCTTCTATGATTTAATTCACTATCTATGATGCACTTTTGTTATGTTAAATTGACTCTTGGCCTTAATACGAGAGCCTGCAGGCTCAATCATGCTTGGTTTATCCAAGTGGCATGAGAAACAACAACAAACAATGCTAAATTGAATAGCAGGCATTCAAGGAAATCTCCTTGATGTAGGCCTTTTTCTATAATAAAAGGTTCAGGCAGGTGATTTAAATTTTGTTCTTACATTTCACTTTACCAAGCACTTAATCATCACCATAAGTAGCTCGACAGCTCAGGATGGGTCAAGGCCTTCCGGAACTGATGTGATAGCCACACTGCTTCTGGCTGCCATGTTTTTTTTCTTGGCGATCTTAGCAAAAACCCCATTTTCTGAAAGTCGCCAAATAAAATGGCAGCCAAAAATGGGGTTGCTGAAAAAATCCCCCCAAAAAAAACATGGACGGCACCACATGGCAAAATAAGAAAAATACTCACACAGCATAAATTTTACAGACTGAAACAGGTATATTATCCCACAAAATGTTAAAATTCATAAAAACAGTTGAAATTTAACAATTTTAACACACAAGAAATGATAAAATTCTGTAAAACAATTTTACAATAATTTTTAAATTCATGAGGGGGGGGAACCCCCCAATTTATTAAATAATAATTTTAAAAACATAATTGAAAAAAATAAAAAAACATTTATTTAAATATTTTTAAACAGTTAAAATTTTATACATTTTGAGGGGGGAACCCTCCCATTATGATACAAAAATACATATTACAACCAATAAATACATATTACCAAAAATCATATATTTTAGGAATCTTTACTGATTTAATAATTCAAATCTTTATAAATTTAACAATACATTAAAAAACATATTACAAACACAAATATATTAATAAACATTAATAAAAAAGAAATAAGAATATACCATGTGCTACCCCACGAATTATCCCTTCAAAATCTCCTGATACTTCTTAACCATGTTGAAAATAGTTACAACATCCATAACTAACGAAAAATAACTAACTAATCCATAAAACCTAAAAAACTGAAGCAACAAAATTGTACAACCACGTGACCAGGACCCCACGTCGACCCGAAAACCACGCGAAAGAGGCGGGTTGTGACGTCACGAATCATATGCACTAATGGGGCATAAATTAAGAACCAGTGTTGCCACTACAAAGCTACAATGCTAAAAGTTGCCAAAAGTAATCAACGGCATCATACATCGCCCAAAAAATCGCCAAATTTGGTGACAAAAACCGCGGTGTGCGTATCGAATCTGTACCGGCCTTCCCGTGAAGAGACCACCAAGTAGTCTTCTGGGTAACAACTATTTTCCAGTTACAGACATTCAACACCCCAAAGTCTTTGTTTACTGCATCCTTCCATCTCATCCTTGGTCTTCCTCTTTTTCTCTGCCCATGTGGTTTAACCCAAAACACCCGTTTGGGAGCAGATATTTCTGTTTCCCATAGTGCCTCTAGGGAGCACGACTTGCAGCATTGCTAGGGAGAAAGTTTTTAACCTGTTGCTTGAAATCATTGGTGTGTAGTTCTCATGTTCTGAGAATGCACATGAAAAATATGGCTTGAATCTTGAAGTAATAAATCAGGGTTCCTACGGTCATGAAAAGTCATTGAAAAGTGCTTAAATTTTCTTTGTTTTTTAAGGCCTTAAAAAGTTTTTGAATTTTCTTTGAGGTCATTGAATTTAAGGTCTGCTGCTTGATTTTTCTTTTTCAAGTCCCTGCAAAATGTTAATTCATGTCTGCACCAGAAAATTGAGAAGGATTGTTATCGGCAATTGTGGGCATGTCATGGGACTCATCTTTCATGCACTGCAAACTGCACTAGCTACTGTCACCGGCTTAGAGGGAGGGGGAGACAAACTCAGAGTTCAATGTCATCCCAAATTAGAAATTCTTGCTTTTCATTCGATGAAAGAAAGATAATGGCTTTGAAAGAGATTTTCTAAAGGCCCCTCCCACTATGGCCCACTGCAAGCCATTACCACCGTCTGGAGGGGCTTTGGCTTAATGTGGCCGATGGTGGCAGACGATAAAACTCCTTTACACTATGGTCCACTGCAAGCCATTACCACCGTCTGGAGGGGCTTTGGCTTATCGTGGCTGATGGTGGCAGACGATGGCGGTTTTTCTCCAAAGATCAAAGGCAGCCAGATACGCAACTAAAGTGAGCAGTAGACTCTATGGATGAATGAATGTGCTTGGCTCATTTAGTGGTCCAGCGTGTGGATGACCATGATCAAGGTCATCATCAGGAAGTAGTGAACAATTGGCCATAGTGTTTAGGCACATTAGTGTTATTTTGCTTTTTTTTTGTCATTTTGTGCCTGGATGCCTGAGTAGTGAAGCAAAGTTTGACTTATTTTCTTTGATTGCTTATTTCTGCTTAGTGATGTAAAATATATATAAAAATAAAAAGTTTGGAATGCTTTAAAAAGAAACTGTATATTTTTAAACCAGTATTCGTGTGCTTATAGCCCTTCCTTTTTTTTACACCATTTCAAAAGCCTGATTTTTTATTCTAGGGAAAGAGTGAACATTATATATATAGTTCTACTGTTTTGGGAAGTTATTTTAATTCTTTTCAATTATGAACAGTGTATCAAAGAGGTGCTTGAAAAAAATATCAGGTTTTGGAAAAGTCATTGAAAAGTGCTGGAAAGAGTGGGAACCATGTAAAAATCTTGAATCATGAAAAATTGCTGATTTTTTAACACCCTTTGATTTGAATTCATGGATTCAAATTTTGTACTTTTGATTTCATCATACAACACCCTTTCTAAAGGGTTTCAGTTATTCATTTAACAAACATAAAAATCCCAGTTACTTCTATTGATTTTTATATACTTAATTATGTCTGGGTCTTTATAAAATTTATAAATTATACAGTCTTCTCCAAACATCACTTTCTTGAGTGCTGCCAAGAATTGATCTCAAAACTTTTTCATTCAAGTATTTTATGAATTATTAAAAATGATTAAAATGTCCCAAACCTTTTATGGACATCTTACATAAAGAAGATTATCAATATAACTGATTTACAATAGTGATAATAATCATTTTTACATGCTCACTTCTTACTTTTTTAATTTGTCTTAAATTTTCCTGCTTTTTCACACTGTTATAATAATTGTCTATTACACTTGTATATTGAAATATTCAGTATGAATTCTGTATCACAACAATTGTAATTTATGAATTTGTAAATAGAATAAGTCAATGCATTCTTCCTAATCAAATTTTAAAGTACTACTGTATCAATCTTAACAGTAGAGTATTACCCATATATTTATATTTTTACTGTAAATTTTCTCACTGTATTTCATTTGGAAATAATATTAAGCATTTTCGTGTCTGTATATCATATAATAGTTGGATATTAAAAACTTCTCTTGTTATATAATTACTATTTCTTTAATATATATTAAATGCATATTTATTCTGCTTGTTTAATGAAGTCAACATTCAAAATCAGTAAGAGAATGTTTAAATGGAACATCACTATGTTACAGAAAAACATTTTAAATTTGCATTAGCATCATGGCATACTTGCCAATTTTTACACATTGGCATTAGTAAAACTTTTTGGGAAGTATGCTGGTTGGTTGATTTTTAGTGGCACAAGTAATTTTAGTTAATAGAAGTTAATTGTAATTTTTCCTTTCCTCAGGAAAGTTCAAAATAAAAGTTAATTGTAACTAATAAAATCTTTTTGTATTTATTTTATATAAAAAAATATCAATTTTTTTATAATACAAAACTAACCTAAATTTCACACTTAATAAATGTTAAAATATCAAACTATGCTTTACTAAGTTTTAATTCTTTTGATGAAGTTATTTTTTTTTCAATATTCCATGTTCTTTAAATGATATACAGTCAAACCTGTCTGTCTTGAATCTCTTAGGAATAAAAAAAAAATTCAAGATACACGTTTTATGAAAATAGACTAAGAAAATTTCTTTACACAATACAAAAGATTGAAAATTTGAAGTACTTTTAGTTTTATTTACATACACAGTTCTTTTTCATTGTTTTGCAGCCGATTTCGAAGTTCTTTTGTACGATATCTTTGTTTTTCATGACAGTGGAAATAGTACTGGGTGGAATTCCAAATTTAGTGGCGACTACGCTTTTCTTCATAGAAAGGTTTTCCTTCAAAAATGACAGAATTTTCATTTTTTTTTTATAGCTAAAACATTCAATTTTCTTTTAACATCTGTCATTTTTAGCTGTAAAATTGAGACAGCAAGTTGCGAGATGATACTTTAGTTGTTAGGCTATAGACTGAGAACCAGTTCTATTTCCAAAAAGAAATTTCTCCCCTCCTCAATCCTGATCCTTTATTATTCCAGAGCAGAGAACCCAATTTTAGTACAATTCCTACTGAGTCCCTGACCAAATAACCCTCTGAGAGAGAAACCTAGAAGTGTATATCCTGGAAATGGGAACTTGTGTGGTTATCAATGCAGTAAGACCCTAAACTGGAATGTTGTGTTTCTTACAAAAATTCGAGATAGACAGGTTTGAGAAAAAATAATTTGAGATAGATTTGGAAAATACATTAAATTTTTATTGAAAATGTAGGGAAATTGAAAAAATTCGACATAGACAGGTTTGACTGTACTTGAAAAACTCTGATGAAACTTGTATAACCTCTAGTTCAGTGATGTTTAATATCTTAAAAACTTTTTAAGCATATTTATAGATCCTTTTTTATCAGTTATGCAAATTTCTACTGAAATAAAATAATTTCAGAATTTTCAGGTGTTACAGTAAAAAAATATTCTTAATTTTTAATTTCATCTTCAGCATTAAAAACTGTTAAAATTCTTGGTCCAATTATAAATCCCTAAAATTAAACCAAAAAATGTAAAAGTTCTCAGTCCATCTGTAACATCTTCAAATTGAACCCAAAACTGTAAATTTAATGAGTAATCTGTAAAAGTTTGCAGGTATATAGTGGTATCCAACAAAATATTTTTAGTTAAAAATAAGAGAAAAATTTTAGCTATCAAATATTAATGATCTTCACAGTACACCCAACTTTTATTGTACACTGTAGGTATGATCCTTAGAAAATAGTGTCAAAAAATACATGCAACATATGGTTGAATTTTGGGATATGTGCCACAACTTTAAAAAATAGTGTAAGATGAAAACTCTTTAATATTTTGAAAAATAAATGTAATAATGAAATCCATATCACATATTTATAAAAGAAAAATAATTTATTTTTATTAAAAAAATAATCTAAGTTAGTGTACAGTGAAAATTTAATCTAAATTTATTTAATTTAAGTACATACAACATACATACAGCATGCACATTGCAGTATTGAAAGAAAGGAAAAGCAAAGAAGAAAAAGTTGTATATCATCCAAGTGATAAAAGTGTATGAGTAAGTTTGGCCAGCCTATGGGAAGTTATTAGAATATAGTTTTTTGTTAATATAAAGTAATTTTTGTTGATATGCTTAATTACTACCACTCAGTAAACCATGATTCCTATACTATTACCTTTTTAACAGCAAAAAATTATCATCAACACAAATTATACTGGAAATTTCACCATCGAAAAAAAAAATTTAATTTGAACATAAACTTTTAGAACTTAATTGAAATTATTTACGGCATCCTATGAACTGAATACTTTAACACAAAATGCAATTATACTGAAGAACTGCTGTGTTCAAATTGAAGTGCAACAAAATAAAGAAAACAGTAATTATAAAATTTCGGTATTCCTTATAATTCTATAATACATAGTAAATCATGAAGTTAATCAAATCACTCACACATGAGAGAGCATAAACCGACCATCTTCTAATTATTATACTGTTAAAATTAGAATTTTTAAAACAATTAGGGGGAGGATTGGTGCTAGAATTAAAAATTGTTTTTGTGAACCTTGTTGTTTCAAAATCATCTAAAAAAAGAGAAGAATTGTATGTGCATGACTTTATATTAATATCCAAGTTTAAAATCTGAATGTTTATGGTGTAGCAATAAGCAGTTTATAGAAAACAAACTATCAATATTCTAGTGACAGATCAACCTAACAGTTTTAAATTAAATTTCAGCCTAAGCTTTTTTTCATTGAATGCTTTATCTATGGTGTAGCAATAAGCAGTTTATAGAAAACAAACTATCAATATTCTAGTGACAGATCAACCTAACAGTTTTAAATTAAATTTCAGCCTAAGCTTTTTTCCTGATTTTTTTCATTTATTGTATTATTTAATAGTGGAACAGCACTAATAACATTTTGGAGCAGTGAAAGTAAGCAATAAGCAGTTTATAGAAAACGTTACTAATATTCTAGTAACAGATCAGCCTAACATAGTCTGAATTAAATTTCAGCCTAAGCTGTATTTCCTGATTTTTTTTTAAATTATTTATTGTATAGTTTGGTAGAGTTTTTCTAATGCAGCTGGCAATACAGGCACTATAGGCTTTATGCCAATAGAAAGCTGTAAGTTGTTACCCATTTAGCACCACCTGCAGAACATGTGTAGCTTTAGGTATGCTATGGATGCAAATAACAATGAGTAGCATTAAAGTTTCATATTTCCCCTCCTTCAAGCACGAGTTTTCATTTGGACATTGATACAGCAAGTTTCAAACAGATCTAATAAGTGTTTACTGCCACGGTTTGTTTCTTTTGGTCGAGTTAAGAGCACGGTCAACTCAACATTGTGATTCTGTGGATTCAATTACCCTTGATAACAAAGATATGTTGGCACAAGCCCCGTAATGTTAGGTTCCCTGTTTCGGCTCCTTTTGACGATTGTGATTTCGATTAAGCCTCCTAAACTCTTGCTTGGACGAAGGCAGAGAGCCCTGTGGTGCCGTTCCTTCACCACCAGATGACACAGATAGGTTTTACAAAATTTTGTAGGTAATCTCCTAAAGGCCGAATGATTAGGGTGCTGATCTTGATACCGACTTCATCAGTTTGAATCCCACTGTAGCATGGATGTTCATAGCCGTTTGAAATTGGCATTAAGCAGTAGATCCCTTTGTCAACAGACAGACCATGCTGAAAATACCGATTCTTAACCGATCATCTAAGCAGTAGATCCTGGTCAAATTGGCCCTCGTATTGCAAAAAAGTACACCGTAGCATTCCAAACCAAACCTAAGAGAGAGGGAGTCTCATAGGTAACTTCTGATTACCTCTCTTAGGGCATCAAAACCTCTCAGATAATCTTTACCTCTCTTACATTTAAGAAGTTTTCTTACCTTTCCAGGAGAGGTAATAGACCATCCCTCTTTTAAGGATGTAACATTTATTACCTCCCTTAGAGAAACAAAATATCACTTACTGCTAAAAGAAACTTGGAGAGGTAAATTTTACCTCTAAGACCAGGAGGATCTCTTATGGAAAGACAAAATTTATCGTTAAACTAAGAGAGTTAAAGGTTAAAACCCTCACTCTCTCTGGAGTAACGTTTGGTTATCTTCTTGAATGAGTTGAAATCTTCTTACCTCTTAAGAGAGTTTCTTTGGGAGGGGTAAAAGACTTTCCTCTCTTACCTCTAAGAGAGGAGGGCCGCTAAGAGAAAGATTAAGGTTAAGATCCTTCTCTCATAGAAAAGCAACGCTTGATTACATCCAAGAAACTGTACTTATAAACTTTTTTAAAACCTGTCTTGCGGAGAGCAGTGAAAGAACCACGCCACAGTGTTGTGGTTCAGAGAAGCAGGGTTAGTAAATCCCGGAGTTCAAGCATCTCACTCTGCTTTCATCCACGCAGGGATTTAAGGGACACCTGCATCTGATTTAACTGCATCTAATTTTTTTTTTTTTTAATTTCACTTTACTATGAAGAAAAGAGCAACTGAGGTCAAGAATTGAATTGATATCTCCATTGTCTTTAACATTTTAATGAATCTAAAAAAATGTCAAGAGAAAAAAAACTGCAAATGAAAATATGTCTTTATTTTACAATGTATGCATTATGTAATGATTCATTTTTTACAAGACATGTTTATTGTACATGATTTTTTGATTTACAGATTTAATGGTTACAAGTGATACCTAAAAACATAAATGCAAAAATGTAGTTTGTGCTGACTTAGAATATTTGACTTGCAATTAAAATCTGAAGACATATACCACTGAATCCATAATGAAAGACAACACAAAATCTTCACAAAGATATCTAAACAATTAATGAAAAGTAGAAATGATTGGGACTAAATTGTCATGGATAAGGCACATGGACTGAATTTGATTTATCATACAATCATTAACTGATGACACTTATATAGTCAAAAGAAGTAAAATAATACAGAAGTTTGCATTAGCTTTTAAAAGCTTTCGAGTTAAGATTTAAAAGCAAATTAGATATATATTGATGGCAAAAAGCTATGCTGCAAGCCATTAAAACTAAGATGAATAAATATGAGCTGGACATTGAAAGACAGTTACCTGAAATCTGCTATGAAATATTTAACTGTGAACAACTTAGAAGAATGTCATAAAATCTAAAATTTAAAAAACAGCTTATAAATAAATAACATTTAAAGATAAAGGTAGAGCTATAAATCATATTTAATGATGACCCTTGCATTAAATAACAGGAATACTATGTATTTTATTTAAAAAAAAAACTATTAGTTTAAATTAATTTGCTACCAGGATTTCTAATATTTATCTTCATTCTTGGAGCCTTCGGAAGGTTTTTGATTGCATCACAGCATTTCTATTATTTAATGCAAGTTTAATGAACTTTTGTTTTTGCAACACTCTACAATTCAACATATGACTAATTTAAAATAACCATTATAAAATAACAATCAGATAGAAATGATTTGCACTTAATAATCAAACATCTGATTAAACATTTGATTTAATTTGTTTTAGTTTAACATAAACTTGGTGTGTTTCAGTTTATCTTTTTCAACCTTCATTCTTGGATTTTTATTGTGCATAAAACCATCTATAATTTAAAAGATTCTGATGAAATAAAAGTAACTTTAAAATCATGGCATTAAAAACACTGACTAGCTCCAGTGGAGATATATATATATAATTCTATTATAATGCTTCTGAAATTCATAATGTTCTTCACAAATGTAAAAATCCAGAAATAAACAATATGTACAAATCTAAACATATCACTTGTAGATAAAAATTAATTGTTCATTTTTGGCATTTTTGTTTTGAATAAAAATAATTTATCAACTCTTGTGCCAACAACTATTTTTGCAAGCAACTGTTCAGTTACACAAGTCCACAGAGTTCTTGTCAAGCACACGCAATAAAGGATCTATATGACTAGATAAGTATGTGGCTATAATTGGACGGGTAGAAGTAAAAGGATGGAAGGAATTGCTTCTTGTTTTTCAGTTTAAGTACCTGTAGTGAAACAATTAATTAGGATTATTTACTTTGCACCAAAAATGGATTTAACACTTTGAATCCCATAATGGCCAAGCTGGTGGTGATATTTCCTACTCCCTTACTGCAAGACACATGCTTTTCTGAATGGCAGAGACACTATTATTATTAAAAGAACAAAAAAATAGAAACTGGGGTAGTAAAACTTAGAAACAATATCTGGTAAAAGGACAGGGAGGGAAGTCTCAAAAATTTTTGGCCATCTGGCAAGGATTCAAAGAGTTAAGAAACATACAGTTTTATGGCATATGAACTAAATAAAATACATACATTGAATTACAACTGTAATAAAATTTTACGAGTCTCCAGTGCGGAATATTTTAAAGCATATGAACTAAAAATACATACATCCAATTACAGCCATACTAAAGATTCATAAATCGTCAGTCTGAATTATTTTATGACAAATTAACTAAAAAAGTATATATTCCCAATTACGATTATAATAAAATTATTCATGAATTCCAGAGTTCAATATTTTTATGGCATATGAATTATACTTATGACTATAATGGTCTGCAATTGGAAAGAATTTTTAGTAACTTTAATTGATGAAACTTGTTATTTTTCAAACTCTCCCTCACTTCCCCCCCCCCCAATTTTTTTTTTTTTTTAATTTCTGTAATAATTCTAAAATTGCCATATTTTCTAATAATTCCCAGCTTTCTTAGTTGCTGGACACCCTAATGCAAAAAATTCATCTAGAAAAAAAAAGCCCCCAAAATACCTGTTACAAAATTATAAGGTCACATTTGAGAAAAGAAAATTCTCAGAAATTTAAGATGATACTCGACCATTCTTCTAAATAACTTGAAATGTACAATATCACATTGGTTTAATAGAATTTTGAATATTATATCATTTCTTGGAAATGGCAATTTCTAATTCACTTGTCGAATATTGTTTGATGCACCATACAGTTAGCAAGAAAAATTAACTATGCCCTGACAGATTAGAAACTTTTTTCTTAATATCAAAAGTACTAATTAAAAAGAAGTAAATGCAAAATCTTACTTTGCACTCCAATCGATCTTGCCAGGGATAGAAAAAACTGGATTGGAAGCCTGTCCGTAACTTCTGGTGGGTTTTTGTACTGGAGTCCCATTTACTGTTGGCTGAGAATTTCGCCGGTCAAAAGAAGGGGGAGGGAAAGAACTACTATTGTAGTGCCCTAAAATACAAGATACAAATACATTATTCAAATACAAGATTATAATATAAGAAATGTTTAAAATGCTTTATGATGAATTAGATTTTTAGAGCTATTGAACAAAGCATGACCAACTTGCAAATCAGTCATACTTTTTCATCAACTCTTATACGCTTTACATATACTTATTTTATATAAGTTTATATATAGCAAAATATTTTTTTTTAATATCACACTATCTAATTTAAGCCCCTCTGCATAGGCCAAGAGTACATTTTCTCTTTAAAAATTTACCCCAAATTCAAAACTTGTATTATAAGCCAAAATGAAAAAAAAAAAAAATAGCATTTAAACATGTTACCATGCAGGTGAAATGGTGGAAATATTTTTTAATTCAATTTACAGTAAAGTAAAGCATAAAATAATAATTTAAATATTTTACTTATTACATGCCATCAACCACAGCTTTAACTTGGGTAACCCCATCGAAAACTACATTTTTGTACATTTAAAAAATATAAACTTTTTAAAAAAATTTAAGTTTATTTTTGCAGATTTACTGCTAGCAGAAAAATATGTTTTTTGCAAGATTAGCTGATTAAGTACTGATGAAGTGTATTGAATTTTTTTTTCTTTTGGTAAATATTTGCACAGGTAAGAACCATTTTAAATTTATTATTTTAATTTTTTAATTTCAAAATTCTTGAAAATTTAATTAAAGCTTTTACAAAACTAGCTTATTTTTGTTGACTTGGCATTTTTTTCTTTTAAGAAATTTTAAATGGCAAAAAACGTCACTAAGTAGAACCTATACTATATCTGTTTCACAGGTCTGTATATAAAATAACCTTAACACTTTAGCTTTCTAGAGTTCTAAAACCTTTCGTTTACACATAGAAATTTGCGATTTATAACTGAGCACCTATATACAATATTTGTAACTTGTTAACAGCATACACCATTTTTCAAAGGGTACATTTTTTTTATTATACTTTTTACAATACTAATAGATGCCTCTTAAAGCCTTGAGTTTTTAATTTGTAATGCTAGAAATGCTACGTCAAACTATTTTGCATTTAACTTTCTTACTATTACTACCAAACAATTTAATTTTTGTGCATATATATAAATGTTAAGAAAATAAATTATAAATATTTTATTAATATTTAAAATAATGATTAAATTGGAAAACCAGTTTTGTATCAATTAAGAATTACAAAGTAACAAATAGTATAAATAGTATTTTAATAGATACTAATATCTGTAACGTATTACAAGCCTTTGATGTCACTATGAATTTTAATATTAATGTTTGTGTTTTGTAATTTAAAATTTGGCAACAAGTGAGCTGTTCTATATATAGTTTCAGTTTAGAGAGTAGCCATGTTTGTATCATAAGTAATAAAAATGTTATTAATGCATAAATATAAATATTAAGTAGTGATAAATAATGTGGTTGTGATAACAGTCTGCACGTCAGAGTCTTGAGCATTAGGAATACCAATCTATAATTGAGTTGAGTTTCGAAACCAGTATTCCATATCATTAAAATTAAATTTTATGAATGATTTATCACACAACATAAAACAATAAGGAAAGGCATTTAATTGTAAATGAACAAAAATATTTGAATTGAAACTTTATTGAAACTAACATTTTCTGAAAAGTTCTAACTAATAGATATAATTGAATTTATATTTATTCATTGTGTAAACATTGGTTTTGTCTCACTTAATATTCATGGAATTTTATTTATCAAGTAAAGATGCTGGATTCAACATTGCTAAGCTGAACTGTATATACAGCTTTCTAATAAAATGCTAGGCATTAAAAACATGACTAAAATCTAAGACAAATACCAAATTGCTAAAAAAAAATTCAGTTTACATTACAAGAATTTGATATAATATGAAAAATATGTACAACCTAAGTCATAAATTTCAAATTCATATCAGATAAGCAAAATTTTTGTGAGTAATTAAAATGGTAATACCTCAAAACTTAGAATTTTTAATTGTTTTGATTTAGAACTGAGCCATTGTTTTATATGAAGCAAATATTTGTGCACACATATAAATAATCATGTTAGTCAATACGTTTATGAACATGTAAATGTTAATTTATGAAGATTATACATACAAATGTGTGTGTGTGTGTAGAAAGTATTGTTTCACAGTGGCTTAAATTGCCATGTATAACCTTTAGTAAATATTTCAATAAATCTGTATGTTAGCTACACACAAAACAGTACTATTAACTGTAATTTCATTTCACAAACAGCAAAGTACCCGAACAAAAATATTATAAAAATAAAATTATCTTACCGTTTATTTTTAACCTTGAACTATCATTGTATATGACATTTCTACCACTCTGCCCAGCAATGTACCGAGGTTTGGCCATGTACTGTTGCTTAGCAGAAAAACGGGTAACAAGTTCATGTGTTGGCTGCCTATCAACACTGAAATGACAGGATATTTTTTTTACAGTTATTATTAAGAAACAATATATATTAAACAGATTTTAGAAATACAGAAAAGGGCAATATATGCATGATGTATAAATGGAAAGACATATAATTGAAAGTTTGATAAACAGCTTTGATTATTGCAAATTTATGTAACATGAATAATTTCAAAGCTTTCTAATATAGTAGCACTAGTATATTACTATACAGTATATTGAAAAAAAGAGATTAATTTTAAAATTAACCATCTATAAATATATGTGTGTGTGTAATAAGTGTTTTTTTATCACTACAAGTTCAGAATAATATCAAGGTTGAATAAAGTGCTTTCCCACTAAAGTGTTTTTATATTTGCTTTATATAGTGCTGTGAGGGCACAAGGGAGCAATCAGAGTTTAAGATTATATTTCATGATGACACTAAGAAGTAAAACTAAGTTAAAGAAGTTATTCTAAGATTAATTCATCCCTTAGCTCATAAATTCACAATAAAAAAAGACAACGATATAAAAAAACGGTGCATGATGGATGTATATCAATTTGCAAATTTTTCAAAATACATTGTCTTATTGAATTAAAAAAAATTAAATACCCATTATCTGGATAAGCTTTTACAATCAGAGATTAAAATTCCTTACACAGTGCAACAATCAACTGGAAATTTCATATATGAGCTTGTAATTGAAATAACATTACATAAAAGAAAAAAAATTAAAGAAAATAATTACATATTTGATCTGTCAATACTAAGATCTGAATCTGAAGGCCCTTCATTTTCTTGAGATACAGGATCACCCCATCGTTTTCTATAAGCTGATTTTTCCTATTAGAAAAAAGGTAATATTTTCTTTTTAAATACTTTGCAATAATTTATAAATATTTATTGCTCTGAATTGATCAAATAGCTACATTTAGATGTGCTTTTAAATACCATAAAGAATTAATCTAAAAAAATTTATTTTAATTGACAATTTTAATTTGTTTTTAATTGGAAAATTTTTAATCAAATTCCTCTTAATAGGTTTATATATAAAAGGAAATTTTCAACAAAAGATGAAAGTAAATACTGGAGTTCAATTTCTCCTTAGCAGGCTGTTAGTATATTAACTGTAAAACATTATGTTGTATAATTATATAACTTCTTTTTTGACAACTGCAAATTCCTACAGTTTGATTAAAGCTAGTTGAAAATATTTGGTCAGACTACAGTCAATAATAAAGTTAATGTTTAAAAATTTCCTTGGATCATTGCAAATATTTAACGTTAACACATTCTTATCTGAAAACAGCCAAAAAATAGCCAGTAGAATTATTATGCTTTCTTGAAACTACTGTTCCTTCTTTAATGAAGGCAGATAGCAATTCCATGAAAAATCCCTGAGTTTTAAGGATCTCCTATTATTATATCATTTGGATAGACATTCTATGATTTTTAAGCCTTGAATTTATAACTCCAGAATGAACATCAGCTGTAATGGTAAATATCTAAACTTCCCTTTAGAGTACTATGTACACATATTATAGTAAATAAATCTCTTTTAAAAGTTTACTTCTTATTTTTTCAATGACATCCTATGATGTTTAAAATGACAGCTCCTCATTCTGAAGATTTCATATAATCCTCAAAGTTGTTTAAATTTTATATTTTGTTTATCAGAACCACAGTACCTTAGTTGGTAAAAGCACTAATCTCATAACATATCTAATGTGGAAAGTTGTAAGTTTGAGGCTCCAGCTGACCAAAGATCTACTATGTTCATTAATGGCAACTGGGGCATGTAAAATAGGTTTGTGTTGCAATGTCCTCCAAGTTCCTAAACCATACCTCTAGGAGTGGCAGAACAAGTCTGTGGGTCTTCCAGTTGGTCACTGATTCTAAATTACAAGGACCCACTTTGTATTGTCCTAAGGAGTAATGTTAACCACCTATATGATGCTCTCGTAATATATTAGCCAACAATATCTGCAGTTAGAAAGCTAGGTAGTGACAAATGCAATAACAGCAACTGCCCTCGCATTGGAAATAACATATTTTGTTTTATTTCCAGATGTCCATAACTTTTATATTACATATTTACCAATATATAGTCATCAGAAATCAGGGTTGGCATGATTTAAATCAGTTGATTTTTTTTAAAAAATCATTGATTTAAATCATTTTTTTCCACTTCTTTTAAAACCTTTAATCCAAAGACAGGGAAATTGGGAATCAGCACAGAAATACCAATAAGTAAATAAGTGTAAATAGATAGCATGTGTTTTCCAAGAATTTAGGGGTTGTTATCAGAAAGTATGTAGTAAGGTTAGGTACAATGACTAGTTATGACTAGTGGAATTCATTTTATGTAATGGGAGGTAAAGAGAGTATTACAGAACTTGAAATCCAGTTTATCTACCAAATAATAATAGCCGGGGCTTCATCTGCTACAATAGAAAGGCAGTTTTCTTCTTTTAGTATTGTTCATTCTAGCCTTCATAACCAATTATGAATGGATAAAGCATAGAAACTAGTGGTTTTATTGAAACAGTTAAATAACTAATCCATAGCTTAAAAAATATTGAAATAATTGTGCATTTTTTGTATTTTTAAATAAATAGTTTGCATTAAATGAATATTTAATTCTTTAAATTTACATCTTTTTTAGTTTGCACTATCCAATTACAAAATAATAAAATGGATTTAGATTAAAATTTATGTATTTAATTTTAAGTAATCAGTGTGTAGAATATACTAGATAGATAAGATGTTACTTATAACAAATTATTTTATGTATATTGCAAAAAATATAAAAACACTACAATAATTAAAATTAAAATTCAGAAAAAAATCCTGATTTAAATCGAAAAAAATCTGATTTAAATCAAATAAATCTGATTTTTTTGATTTTTTTTTTTAAAATCATGATTTTTTTCCAACCTAGTCAGAAATTATCCAGGTGTTAATAAATTAAACTTGTAAACTGTATGATCTCTGAAATAGCATTTTATGAATTTCCCTCTTATAATCACGGCATAGTATTTTTAAAATGTTCTTCTATTTTTTAATTTATGTGACTTGTTGAAAGAAACATTTAGAAAAAAATATAAGAACAAAAATGTTAATACTTACTTCAGGAGCCTTTAATTTTGGAATATTTTCTTGATATGAATCTGGAAGATGCCGATTAAATGCTGATACCCGTCGATTTGTTTGAGCCATTGGCTTAAGACCACTTTGAAAGTAAGGATAGCGAGCAGCCTGAAAATAATTTAATAAGTTTCATTAATAAATTAGTCAAGAATGATTTTCAATCAAATTATCACAACTTCAAAAAATAAACAGATTAATTTTAAGAATGACTAATATGTGTTTTACAGGATTCTAGCCCAGCATGTTGCAGACATGCCAACATTCAGTCAACTCTGTCAGGAGCAACAGAGCGGTTTTAAAATTTAACATGCTACCCACAAAGTAAACACGTATACTATTCACATACATAATAGAAACAAATTTTAAAATAATACAAACAAATTATATATAATTATATATTTTATTAATTTCTAAATTAAAACTGTATAAATTAAATAATTAAAAATTAACATACTATTAAAGGTAAATTAAAATGTATGCATTTAACCATGTATAAGTAGATTTTTTAGCTTTAAAAAGTTCTTTTTCAGAAAAATTCTTATAATATTGACCCTGATTAAAATATGTACATTTAACTATCATCAGAGATTCTAGAGTTCGTCTTCCCAAATTTGACCTAAATTCAGTTTGGTTTTTTGCACAGTGCTGAAAACTCTTTCACATGCAACATTATTGTGTGGAAAGAGCAATATATTTAGCATTATTTTTGGTAAAACTTTGTATTTGTTTGCTGCATTGTGATCTCTTAAACAACTGATTTTATACCAAGCTGTATCTGAGTGTTCACAGTTTAGAATTTCCTCACTAGATTTGTCCATTTGGTAAAGATTAAACTCTGATTCAAGTTCATCCAATGCATTAATCAGTAAAGATATTGAAACATTCAATGAAATAGATCAAAGAACTAAACTTAGTCTGAGCTCTTATACTGATACCTGCAACTTCAGCATGCATCAACATTTCATTTTTCAGAGGAAATTTTTTAAGCATATATGCACATGCTTCTGAATATATACATTTCGCTGTAGGTTAGGCCTATTTAGCAATATTTATTTGCTGCAAATAGCGGAGAAAAGAATTATGAAAAGAAATTCTTCAGAATTCCTTCAGAAATTACGAGATTTGATAAAATTAATGAAATACTTCCCCCAAAACAAAATTTGTTATTTTCTGGAGCAATTTGAGGAGTGTGCACAGTTACCAATTTTTATCATTTCTCCGGAGCAACTCTGCCGAAACCAGAGCAGTTGGCATGTCTGATGTTGAGCATTAGGTTATTTTATGCCCAGTACAATATTGCCTACTGTAATTTCACACATATAGTCCATGGACCATCTGTGTTTCAAAAGCAAACTTCTTCAGCTGCCGACTATGTGCTGGTTATTTATTGCTCAAATCATCAAAATCGGAAAAACTGGGGGGGAAAAGTATGTTGCTCGAACAGCCGATGATCAAATGTAAACAAAAGTACGATTCAGGAGATGCCGAGGAAAATCGTACCATATCGATAATAAACTTTTAAAAAAAAATACCCCCCATAAAGCACAACGAATCAGTAATAGCAAGTAGCACAATCTTAAATTGTGCCCTGTAGTATGGGAAAATATCAATAGTCACTATTTACAGCTTCGATTGACAACACCAAGAGGATGGGTTCAAGATCGAAGGCCATTTCACCACAAGGATCAGTTGTAATAGTGTTTTGTTTTCAAAGTTCTGATTTGCGGTAATATTAGTCATTCATTATGTCTTTAAAACATCATCGCAGTTTTACTGCTGATTTCATTCTGAAAGTAATTCAGAAGGTCGACTAGAAAGCAGTAAGAAATTGGCACACGCAAATTGAAACAGTGAAAATATGAGAAGAAAGCCCTCTAATCCTCATGGAAAAATATAACAGCCTGCATTAGAAGACAATTTACATAGTTGGGTTATCGAACAAAGAATTGTAGGCCACTCTGTTTCTTTCATTAAAATTTGTCTCTGAGGCTATGGCAGCAGAAATTATATCAAATTTTAAAGATGGAATTAATTGAGTCTAATCTATACTTTTTTGGTACTCTATAGGTTTTTATTCTTAAAATTATTAAATAGTCATACTAAAATATATATTTTTGCACGTATAGTCTGCAGACTATCTGATGATTTATGAAATTTTTAAAACAAAAAAATCATGCCCACAGACTATACGATGGTGCAGACTATAAGTGCAAAATTACAGTATTACCTCACAAAAAATATACATCATATTTAAAACATATTATTTAAATAAATTCTAAGAAAAATTACCATTACTGCAGTAGGCCTTTTGTCAGGATTCCACCGAATCAGATCCTTCAATAATGTGCAACCATCTTGACTAGCATTTTTAACTACATCATGTATAGAAGTTTCAATAAACTGGGGAAATTTAAAATTCATAGCTGCAGCAAGTCTATACCCTTCAGGCCAATCCCTCTGTAAAAGAATTAGAAATTGAATTAGGCACAACTGATGTCAATTAGCCACATTCCAGCATTTCATATAAAGAACTTCACCACAGTTATATAAATTGAATAGCAAATTTATTTTAATACAGGATTGTATAGATCAGAGTTCTCAGTGAACTATCCTCAACTCAGGAACCATTAAGGAGAAAAATAAGGTTCCTGCAGCAAAAGGAGTCCCTAAAATTTCAAGCAGAAAACTGAATTTAACTGAAGAACACAATAAATATTATACATATTTACAAAAAGGCAAAAATTTATTTTATTTGCAATTATGACAAATTAAATATAAATTAGATTTTTAAATTTTTTTTGTATGCAATGGAAAGAACCCCATTGTTCTCTTTTAAGTCCTTTTCTGACCCTTGTAATGAAATCATAATTATATTTTTCAATTTATTTTCTGTTATCTTAATATCCTGTATTTTTTTTTATCTCATCACTACCTTGTATTTTTAATAGTTAAATATTGTTACAAATATGTTAGTGAACCTAAAATTTAACATGGGACTATGGGGGCCTAGCCAAATTGGCGAGATACCGGCTGTTGGTGACAGTTTTGGCAGCTTATTTTTGCTGCCAAGTGTCGCAAAATGTGGCGATATGTGACAACTTCCCTTTCTGGTTTCTGGAATGTTCCAGCAGCTTCTTCGGGCCTATATAAGGCAGGCTGAGTCCCAAACAAAGTCGTCGTCAAAGTAAGCATGGTGTGTTGTGTTTTACCGGTGCTTCCGTTTTATTTTATGAGGAAAGAGGTACCGAAGCCCACAGCATTCTGCTCGAGTTGATTCATGATGATTTTGTAAGCTTGGTACGAGTGTGCAGTACCTTAACCTTGATGCCTTTCTGACATTGCATTTTCCAACTGATTGCCAATAAATTGCTTTCGTACAGTCTTACTTAAAGTCCATTCAATCCCCCAACCCAGCTTTGAAGATTGTAACAATATTTTTAAAAAAATTTAATTTAGTATAATTTTAACAAATATATATAAACTTAGACACTAGAAGTTTACATACTTGATCAGGTGTCCCCAATATGGAGCATATACGGAAGATTTGATCTATTTCTGTCCTCCCTGGGAAAAGAGGCACCAGGGTATACAGTTCAGCCATGATACACCCCACTGCCCACATATCAATAGGAGAATTATAGTTTGTAGCTCTTAATAGTACTTCAGGAGCTCTGTACCTATAAATATACATAAATAAAAAAAAATTAAATAGATGTGATAGAATCAAATCATCGACAATGAACATTAATCTGAACAAAATCAAACATATTCAACAAGGATATTCACACTTCTTACACAACCACAATGGTGCAACATATAAACATATCTAACAACATACCATTATGAAATTCTTTGATATTTCCCTGAAATTTGCAATTTCTACCCTGATATAAATTCACAATATAGTTCGCGGATTATCTAGTGGTGCGGACCATCTGATGATTTATGAAATTTTTTAAATAAAAAATTGTGCCTGTAGACTATATGTTCGAAATTAAGGTATTTACTCTATCCTGAATTTTGAAAAAACTAAATTTTTTATTAATAAGCAGTTTTTTTCCCTTGATGTAAGTAAGGGAGTTTCTATACGTGATATCCCATTTATCAATCTCCAGATTTCCCTACAATAAACCAAAGTTTTAAATTAAGAAACACTTTCTGATATTATATTTATCAAATATATGGCTTTAAGATACTAATGATAAATATCTGTATGAAAAGATAAGACAAAAATATTTAGGAAAAGAAAAAATATTTAGAAATATTTATACCTTTACCGCGAAAACAGCTTTACAACATTTCTTATCACAGAAATGTAAGAAGCACTTTGAAGTAATTTAATGCTTATTTGCTTCCTATCTTAACCAAGAAAAAAAAATCCTAGTCATGAATATTGAAAACATATTGAATTGTTTCTTTAGTATAAGTCCTAACAGATACAAATATGTGGCTGAAAAATTCATAAACATGGCCCAGTGCTATGTTTTACCACTTACACAAGTACCTTGTAAACACTCTTATCTTTTTTAATACAAGATACAGCAAAATGTAACAAAACAAATCAGTAGTGATGAATCCACTTCGGACAATGTACTTTTCTCTTTATTGCACGTGCGACGTCATACATATACAAAATATGCAACATCAACCAAGAAGGGATAACATACCTAATTTTTCCTTAACCAGTGCAAGGATAAATTGCCAAATATAATATTTTAATAATTTTCAGTATATATCTCTCATGTTTAAGAAGAAAATTAAATATAAATAAACTGTATTATTCATTTTATGCTATTTTGTTTTCAAAATTGATTATACTGCTAATATAAAATATAAATCAAAACCAATTTAGATTTAGAAATAAAAATAAACTTTATTTGGGAATCTTTATTACTCAATCTTAAGCCTGTATGTGCAGTGAATAGTTATAAATTTATAAAATAAATCACGTAGCATCAAACATAATAAATTTAAAAAAGTATACCTAAAGAATAATTAAAATCTGAGGTTAAATACTTACCACCTTGTTGAAACATAGTCTGTATAGGGTGGTCTAGATCTTATTTCTCGGGCAAGGCCAAAATCTGCTATTTTTATAAGATCTGGTCCCATGCATAGTAAATTTTCTGGCTTGATATCACGATGGAAAAAACCATGTTTGTGCATAAAAGCTAAACCTTGCAATATTTGAAAAAGGATATTTTTTATTACATTTTCAGGAAAAGGTTTGTCCCTAAATAAATAAAAAAAAAAACGGGAGTTATAGCTAAAAATATACACACAATAACCAGCTTAAATAATTTTTTTTACAAGTACATAAAATTGCATAAACTACAAAGAAAAGATTTTAAAAAAAGTTTCAAATGTGTTGAAACAAAGTAAAAGCCTTTACTTAATAAAATTTTGCTCTTAAATATACATAATCATAGAGTACACACAGAGTTTTCAAATATATAGAATGAACAAGTGAAAAATAATGAAGTGATAAAATATATACATAATAACGTCTTTTCTTCTTCTTTTCTGATGTAACCCATGATTATAGCAGTAGAAGGTTGACTCTCTTTAAGTTTATTTTACCTTTGAAAAATGTTAATTGATCGAAGCTACTATTCTACTCACTAAAAACTAACTGTTCACTCCTGGCAAACTTTATTAACAGATATTTTTACAATGTTGTTGCTAATGGCCAGGTTTTTAATCCAGTAATATTATTTTACATTTAATTATTATTTTACATTTTTGTATTGACTGTATTATTACAGGCTTTGCCATTAATGGCAATAAGAGGTTAAAAATTAATTCATCAGAAGTTTAATTTTAGGGCTTTGGAGGAACCTAGTTAGCAACTTTTGTGTTAACCTCATGCTGCCTCAAGACTATTTATGATCTTATAGTGTGTAAAAATCTAAATTATAACATCTACAGGTAGGGGTTAGTCAGGACAATAAAATAGCTTTGAGCAAGTTTACTAATTACAAATATAAAATGGGGGTTTCAGTATTATATTTAACAATACTTCTTATCACAATGCAATAGTCAGTAATTTTTTAATATTTACTAAATTTTCTTAATGTAATATTTTTAAGATAATCTAATAATAATATAACTAAAAGCATGTTTCTGCAGCTATTTTTGGAGAGCGATGTAAGAATTAAAAATTTTAGAGGAAAAAAAAAATGTTTTCAGCTGAATATTTTCCTTACAGAAAATTTCATTTTAAATCATATTCTGTAAGAAGAGAAGGATAATAAATATAACATCTTCCTTGGGTGACAAATTTAGTTTCTGCACCAGTTATAGAAAATTATTATATCTTAAGTTTGAAAATTTTAACTGTTCCCAGATGGCTGAAATTATTAAATGCAATAAAAGAAATTCTTCTATTATCAACTGTTATAATTTCAGCATAATTCTGGTTTAAATATTCACAACAAATAGGTAGAATTATGTCTATACCTGTTAATGGCTATATATGCATTTTAGATTAATTTTAAGTAATAGTAATTATTCCAATGATCAGTTAATGTATAAACACATTTTCATACAATACAGAAACTATGAGTTCATTACCTGCTTTTTATCAACTGATATAGATTTTCCTTCATATACTCAAATACAAAATAGAGTGTATTATCCTCTCGAATTACTTCTTTCAACTTCACTAAATTGGCATGACTTAACTTCTGTAAAGACTACAAAAGAAATTTGTTTAAGTTTTCAATATACTACATAAAAGAAATTACAGATATATATATTAATAACACAACATAACTTTACATTGATATAACTTAATATAACATCCACATAAATTAAAAATACTGTAGAATAATATAGCCGAGTTGATTGAGGCACTTACAAAAAATCTTTTATTTGGAACACTAGATAAAAATTAATGGGGCAGCGATTCTAAATTTAAGGTGCCAGGAGAATGAGCAACTGCTGCCATTATTAAAAATGTGTTTTAGAATTTTATCATTACACATATATACATAATATGATCTAATTTGAATTATTATAAAACAAAATTTGCATGTTTTATTGTGTATTTTTAGTGGGAAAATGATAAAATAAAAATATAATACACACTATTGAAACATTTAAAAAAATTATTAATTTACTCAACGAATTTATGAAAGTATACAAAAATTTCTTTACAATTAAACATCTAGATAAAACTGAAAAATCTTTCCAAATTACATATGACAGATGTCTTGTAGATAGTTGAGACATAAGTTTTTCTGTAAGTCTACAGCAAGCAAAAAAATTTTTTTCCTAATGCAGCTGGAAAAACAAATAGATATCTTTCTACCAAATACATTTGCAAAGCTGTTTCTCATATAGCACAAACCTGGGGATCATGTGCACCATAAGGATCACTACAGACAGGAACACGCTGCCCCTGCTGGGTCTTCATAATTTAGAAGCAAGGACCAAGCAAAAGACCCCCAGGTTTGACCTGCCACCTCCAGAGTTATTGTTTGAACTTGGAGGACAATGCAACCACAAACTTATTTTATGTGCCCCAGCTGTCATTAATGAACATGGCAAGAACAAGGTGATAGAATAATGAAAAAATACATATATTTTCATTGCAGAGGCACTTGACTTTATCCACATTCATCTGTACAATGATGCAAAATTGTTGATCATTTTATGAAGGGATAACTTGATCTTTGATCTAGAACCTCACTAATCAATAGTCTATAATTTTCAATGCATTTAAATCAATCACAACTCTAGTTGAAATATATAGTCCTCCTCTAACCTTTAATTAAATAAAATGTTTCTGGAAAAGTTTGCAGCAGAAACAGAAACTGTTAAAGTTTAATAAATTTTACACATTGTTTCCCAATCTCTCTCATTGTCAGTTAGTCACTCATACAATGACAGCTAATGAATATGCTCAATTCAGTATCTTTAGCTCTGTGATTTACAGTCATAGTGAAAGGAAGCAAACTGCAGTTTGTTAGCCTAAAACTACCATTATGTACACCCAGTAGTTACAACTGAATCTCTGTGTTGGTTAACATGCTATTCCAGTGTGGTCTTCTGAACATACCTGGTGTATATATTAAATACATACATACAGGAAAACAAATGCAAACATAAATAAATGCATAAGAAATAAAAACTAAAGATAATGATACAAACCTTAACTTCCCGTAAATTCATACATTCCTCCCATGAATGATATTTTTTTTTCATCCTATATAAAAGATCATTATTATAATATCATTAAAGCACATCATTCTAAAATTACATTTCACTAGAATACAAATAATTTTAGAGGTTTCAGCGAGAGAAAAAGGTAAAACTCATCTTAAAATTTATAAAATGCTAATTGGTTCTAAAAATGAGAATGTTTATCAAATAACTTTACATACAGAAAAAAATGTTCATAATCAAAGATGAAAAAAATATGCATATATATTATTTTACTTTTTTTTTTTTTTTTTTTTTTAACATTTCTAGCAAACATATCTTAAAATTAACATCATCATGAAAATGTTTTTAAATGATAATATTATACAACCAGTAAAAAACATTGAATTAAGTTATAGATTAATAACCACAGAAGTGACAGTTTTATTATATTTAGAGATTTACTAAAAAATAATCAAAACAAAAACTTAGTTAATTATAAAACTCTTTTTTTTTTTTTTGAAAAAATCTTGGATAATTCATAAATTACATGAAAATGTCATTCAATTTTCAAAATACAAGAATATAAACTATGCATTTGCATAAGCAAATAAAAATCTGAATTTAAAACAAAGTGCATTAGCAAAATGTTTAAGACCAAAGCTATATTTTCTAACATTTTACAATAATAAACCACACTTCTTTAACCCTTTCATGGGCCAGTTACTCTTTTGATTTATATCAGATTTTTGTATTTTATTAACAGCTAAATAACAGAATTTATAGAAATGTACTTTATTTTGCCAAATTTTATGTTTACATTTAAATTCTAGGATTGGTAAGTATACGACCAGTGGGACCATTTATAATAATTGGATTTGGTTTGGTTTGGTGCTACGGTCTACTTTTTTGCAACATAATTATAATCATTGGAAAAATTCAATTTAAGGGCCTTTATTTTCTACTGAAAGGAGGAGAAGCTTGTTGCAGTCCATAAGGGTACATCACATTCTGCACACCCATATCTGGTCTGTTTAACTTGACCCTTTGTGCTATTTTCCTTTATAGTCTATAGAGGAGATTAACTTTGGTATATGATTTCCCATACTGGAAAAGTGCGCATTATTCAGAT
>CM063507.1:2136040-2141040 GCA_032207245.1 Pardosa pseudoannulata | reverse complement strand
AAATGGTCCGCTTTTGTGAATTTTGAGTATTTACTCTCAAACTAATGATTTTTTTAATCTGAAAATATACATGCATATTATCTATATATTAGGCTTTATATTACACTCAGTCAAAACCAATTATTATAAATACTTTTTTTATTATAATTTTTTTAATAGCAAGTGACAAAGTGGACCATTTTACCCCGACCCCGGGGTAAAATGGTCCATGGCACAGGGTAAAATGGACCGCAAAAAAATTTCTAAAGATAACTTAAATATATTACATTATTTAATAGTACAAAACATAAAATGTATTATATTTATTTTCCATAGCTTCAATCTGTATATATAAAGCAGAATATTAGCCAATATTGAAGTTAATGAATGATATACCAAAAGATTTGTGTGTTACTGAAAGTCTATTTTCTTGAGCAGCAGTAGGGTCTCGGAGATTCATTACAATATCTTGAACATTTCCGAGCAATTCATCAACATTGTCAGGGAAAATGAACACATTTTGATTACATTTTTGCCTTATAAATTTCACAAGAACGTAATCTTCATCATTTTTTCCTGTTATTTAACCAACAAATTGAACCACTGTCTTTTTTGTCAAAAATTTAACCAAAACATACTTGCCAACTTTTATTCATTATCAAAATTATATGACATATTTTCCGAATCACTTAAACTTTCTGACCCACATAAATTTTCTTTATTTGTTTTAAAATGCACAGATTTATCTTTTTTCTGCATAGTTAAGACTAACATTTTTTCTAAATTCTTCCTAGCTTTAACTAAAGCAGTATTTTTCTGTTTTAATTATTTCTCTTCCTTCTCTTCAACATCTTTTTCAATCATCGTTTTCACTGGTGTATCAGTTAGAATTTTTGATGCATCCTTCTTTCGTTTGTTTGTTGTCTTGCACATACTAGCTTTTGCTAAGGGGTGTAATTCAAAAGGGGATATTCTTTTCAACTGATGATTTCCACTCTGTACTGATTGTGATGTATTTGGTTGCTGATCATCTATGCTTACGCTTGATTGTTGATCACCTGTGCTTTTTTGACAATCAGTTGTACTTGGTAATTCAAAATCTGGTGATGGTTGATCAGTCACATATGATGAGAGATATTGCATATCCTCAAAGATGTTTTCATTGAATGGCCATATATCTGTTACTTTCAATCCTGATTGCATGTTTTTTAAAGTATTTTACATAAAATCAACTTATAAAAGCATATGGGATACAGAAATTAAAAAAAAAAAAAAAAAAAAAAAAACAACCTGGAAAATGGACCATGGTCCATTTTACCCCAGGTACTGGTGGTCCATTTTACCCTATGTGCAATTCTGGCAAAAAGTGCCAAAAAAAAAAAAAACAGAACAAATCTTATATTAAATTGTTTTAGCTACATTAAATATAATAATACATTATCTTAGCTCTTTATTGTGAGAAGTTAAATCCTCCAAATCACAATTCTTAAATGAAAAGAAGATATGTTATGATGAAAATATTTACTTCTGACTACCACAAATCAACTTTCTAGAATAAAATGGCTAAATTGTCAGCTAAACACACAATTACACAATCATTTTCAAAACTACAGTGCTGTCATTTATGTATCAAAATATTAAATATTAAAAATAATAAATAAAATAAATAATAGGGGGTGATCCATTTTACCCTGGTCTCCCCCATGCAAGAAACTCTGTATTTTTCTTTATATTTATAGTCTGTATCGTAAAACTTTTTAAGAGAAATGAATGTACTATGGAACATCAAAGTTGCACAAAATTTTAACAATATAGAAAGTATTTTTACCCATAATTAGAAACCTAATTAAAAAACTTAACCTAACCTTAACTGGAAAGTGAAGAGAAATTTTTCCTAACAATTTTGGGAAATTTTGAATAAAGTATATATTAATACACATAAATTTATCATACTTCAGTGAAAACTTTTAAATTTTAAAATACTTAGAAAGTTAAAAGGATTCTTGTTAGGATTCTACAATTTATTGAATTATTGAGATAATACAATACTTAACTCTTCAGAATAAACATTTCACATTTACTTTTATAATGATTCTATTGCATTTAGCATTTATGTGAAGTTAAAAGGAAAATACCTAATATCAATCAAATAAATTAAATAGACAATACGGTTGTTTGTATTTTATGGTGCTATTAATATAAATGGCAAGGATGAGTCCTAAAATATTTAATGCATTTCCAAACAACAATAATATAAAGTCAATTATTATTTTGTTGTTCTACTTTAAACGAAAAACATGATTCTATAATACAATAGTTGACAAAATTATATATGAACAATTACAATAATTGAAAATAAATTATAACCCATAAAAAACATCAAATAATTAACTATCAATATGCAGATAATTTATTAATACCAGAGTTTAATAGAATTCTAATGATTTAATAAACTAGTTTGAAGCAAACAAGCGTATGCATTTTTTTATAAATACATATTGTCCTCTAAGAAACTGACAAAAACAAAATTCTGTGAAAAGAAAATTACATGAAAAAAAACGCTGTATAAAGTATTAATATTACGCGATTAACTGATAATTTTTATCATAAATACCCTTAAACTAGTTAAATGTATATATATATATATATGACTTTGATTTCGAAATGTATATTAAAATGTAAATATAAGCAAGCTAAATTAGTAACTTTTTAAAACTTTTAATTCACTATTATAAGCTTTGTTATAACGCCATACAGTACTTAATTTTAAAAAACTGTAAAGTAAATCAAAAAAATTGCTAACACATTAAAATTATTTTTGATTTTATAGTTATCAACATTGCACATAATATATGAAAACGAAACCATTTCGAAGCACAACAATCAATTTTAATGTACACAGTTCCAAAGTATTATCGTAATGAAATGGGTAAAATTTCAGCATTACTGTGAAGCACATGCACAATTATGTCTTTTAAATAAACTTTTATTATTAAACAGGGCTTAATATTTTTGACCTAGGCCTAGTGATGGAAACGAACATGCTATTTTAAGCATACTTACAACTGGAAGCTCTGTGATGAATTTCATTTATTGATAAACATCTTCACGTTTTTTAAATTCCTGGTAAGTTTAGATGTTTAAAAACACAGTAAAAAATATATATGTCAATTTGAAAATCATGGGTATTTTTTAAAGTTTTCGCAGCAGAACTCGTACGTCGTATCGCAAGCTAGTATCATTTCAGCTCATCCATTTGGCGGTGTCATAGAAAACCATGGCAACCGTGAGTGTTTGGTTTACACAATCCTGCCTGCTTGGCCACTTCTCCATAAAGCTTGACTGCGAATCACAGCGGCTCCATCAGAAAAACAATAAAAGCCGCTAAAAATAATGTAATCTGTTCTATTAATGCAGAGCTTTCGGTTCATATGTTTCTTGCATTTTTTAAGTAGGTTTATTTCAAGTTAAATGGTGTTAATTATAAGAAGAACTTGGAAAGTGAATTTGTGAAATTGGTAGTAAATTCTATCAATGTTATGAATAAGATTTATTTTAATTCTATTCATGGAATTTAAAATATTACGGGCAACATTTAACACCCAAATATTTTCAGAATGATTTGCGCTAATTATGTTAAAGGGTTGTTTATATCCAACTGTATTGCAGGATAAAAAGGGGTAAAAGAGAAAGAGGAGCTTTACTGTTCCAGCCCCTCATACCAATTTAGAACTATTTAGAATATTTTTCACTTGCGTAACTAAACTAATTAAAAATATTGGGGCAGAAAACTATCTGAATGTCCAAAATAAGTTTTGACTCACTGTTTTCCTCATATTTACTGCTGATATTACGAAAGGAAAGATAAAGTAAATTAGTTATGCCCAGAGGAAAATACTTCTCAAGGACTGATCATATTTAGTCTAAATCTTAACTACGATACAGCGGCTGGTAATGAAATACCACATTATTCTTGTGATTTTATTATAAAGGAACCTGTAATTTACTGACATGTTTAATCAAAGATTAATTTTCAGGAAAAAAGTATTTTTACTTTCCTTTTAAAAACTTTCAGTCACATTGATTAAGGCCACGTCTCTAGGAATATTTTTTATTTATTTTATAATGGCGAACAATTAGAGCCTTAGTTATTATATCCCGGGTTCTTCAATATTTTTAACAATACCCTCGTACTGAGGAAGTACAAAACAATTATTTAAATGTTCAAAGTCATTGGATGGCTAGAGTCATACAAAACACATTCCGGTGAATCCACCACTTTAATTATGTAAAGATGGTCTTGTAAACAATCAAGTTCAGTCAGATCCTTAAAAAAGGCCACTATATTATTTCTCAGAAAACTGGGAACAGCTCTCCCCCCCCCAAAAAAAAAAAAAAAAAGTCCTCCATCTCTTATTCGTCGCACGTTGCACCCTATCTTGTTTAAGAGTTTTCTTTAGAGTCAAATTAACAAACAATTTAGTTATATGAAATGAAGAGGACGGTTAGTGAGTTGACTATCAAGCCTCCCTTTTTAGCCAGTGTATCAGCCTTGAACATAGATAGGAACAGGGGAGTACGCAAGGGGGGGTTAGGGATTTAACCTCCCCCTTAAGCTCAGACAAAATGGCAAAAATAAAAAGTTTAGTAGAAATTATGCGGGCTATTATTTTTTAGAATTATGAGCCCCCCTCCCCCTTGAAAAATTCTGCTTACGCCACTGGATAGGAATACACTAGATATATTGTTTTTTTAGTTTATCTTAAACTGATGATTACACTTCGTGACTAAAAGCCTCTCTTTCTAAAAAAAGAACTAGTTATTGTTTCTTATTAATCCAATAATTCAGAAACAATTGGGGTTAAAAGGATAGTAATTTGAATGTCATAAAATATGGGTAATCCTTTAAAATTAATATTAAATTATTGCTTACAAACATAATTATAGTGAAACCATTTAGGCTTGATTTGTTAAGCATCCTCAAAAGTAATGAATTGTACCTCGTCCAATAATCCAGATTA
>CM063507.1:2126040-2128540 GCA_032207245.1 Pardosa pseudoannulata | reverse complement strand
AAAGGGGGGGGGAATTTCCTGATCATAGCGAACGATATATCCATAGTAAAGTGGATATAGACTGTATTTTCTAGTAAAATAAGATCTGAATAATGTTCCTTCTTCTCCTCTTTTGCCATAAAAGAAGCGTTTTAAGCTTATTTCAAATTCAAATTATTTTAATTAATATACACTCACTTCCAAAAGTTAAGCACGCAGATGAAAATGATAATTTCCGGAACCCAATCAGAATTGAACAGGATGCAATTCGCTGCAGAGTTAGATGAAAGTATGCAATTATGTTAATTAATAGCCAATCGCGCTTTCATGTCAAGAAATATGCAAAAAGGTCAGTCTTATAAGTTGCCAGCTTTATGAAGGGTTACAGAAGTTGATTGTAAGTGCTGATAGAATCTTTCGTACAATTTGTTCTCAAGACATACGTGTTTTTATGACTTCCAGAAGACGAATGGAAGATTCTGAGCCTTGGCGTGATGTAAGGCGCATTGAAGCAAGACAGTCGATCACAGATGTTGTTCTTTTATTCCACGTTCATTATTCTGTAATTTCACGTTTATGGAAACAATTTCAAACCACACAGACAGTTGTCCGAAGGCCCGTAGCCGGTCTCCCAAGGGTTACAACCCCAGCGGAAGATCGATATATTGTTATTTTTGCCAAGAGGAATCGCAGAGCGACCACCACACGTGTGACATATGTGGTTACACCGCCCATTAGTAAGGCGATATCTGCAGCTACTGTACGTCGAAGATTACATATGAGAGGGCTGTAAGCCCGGGTACCTCGAGTTTGTGTTTTCTATCCGCCCAATCAAGAGGGGCACGATTAAAATGTTGTCGGGAACATATGAATCGGACTGTGTCTAAGTGGGGCAATATCATGTTTACTGATGAGTCAAGATTTGCTCTGCAGCCAGATGACAAGCGTATAAGGATATGGCGTGAACAAGGAACACGCAGTCAGACTCAAAACATCACCGAACATCACGCATTTCGAGGTGGAAACAATATGGTGTGGGCAGACATTTCATTAGGATACCGCACCGACCTGCACATCTTTAAACGGGGTTCTGTGACGGCTGTCCGGTATCGAGATGAAGTCCTAGAACCCATTGTGATATTTTACGCTGCAGCAGTTGGCCCTCATTTTGTTTTAATGGATGATAACGCACGTCCCCACAGAGCTGACATCGTCGATGACTACCTGAGAATGAAGGGATTGCGCGTATGGCGTGGCCAGCATATTCGCCCGACCTTAATCCCATTGAAAATCTTTGGGATGATCTCTGTCGTGCTGTATCTTCGCGTTTCCCACCTCCAGCCACTGTTATTGAGCTGGATACTGCTCTACAAGAAGAATGACGATTGCTTAGTTTTGTGGTGGTTGACGACCTAATTGAAAGCATGGTCACAAAGTATAAACTTTGTACATATATGATGGGGATCACATACCCTATTGTCTTTTTTTTTTCATTTTATGCTGTTTATTTTCACTTTATACATAATTCTGTATAAGTCTCCAGTATAACATTATCTGATAACTTACAAAAATTTAATATTGTTTTCATTTCTGTATATAATTATTGATTTTGTTCTATGCATAAATATATAAGCTACTTTCCTGCCGAATTTTGTGGCAATCAAAGCAGTATTTGTTGATATTTTTGCATTTTACATCACGTAAACATCCACTAAACGCACTGTTTCTTATATTGATGTTCCCAGTCGCAGAGCCATAACGATTTGACATTTATCGATGTCCGATAAGTGAGCTGCTTTTCACATGTCGCTAATTGCGCTATTTTTGGAAAGACAATGAATAGCCCCTATATATATATTTCAACATCAGCCGCGCATGCATAGTGGTTTTGTTCCAAGTAGAGCCCAATTTTATAAATGGACGATGGTCATGATGTAATGGCTCTTCGGGGTCCATATATTATATATATATATATATACATGTATATATATATATATATACATGCACTTATACACATATACGCACACATGTACACATATATACATGCACTTATGTACATATACACACGCACATATATATACATATATATACATATTTATACGCATATATACACATTTATAAGCACACATACACATTCATATATATATATATATATATATATATTTATATTTATATATATATATATATATATATATACATGCACTTATATACATATACGCACACATGTACACATATATACATATATATACATGCACTTATGTACATATACACACGCACATATATATACATATATATACATATTCATATGCATATATACACATTTATAAACACACATACACATTCATATATATATATATATATATATATATTTATATTTATATACACATATATATATATATATATATATATATATATATATATATATATATATATATATATATATATATATATATATATATATATATATATATATATATATATATATATATATATATATATATATATATAGTTAGCTCACGCA
>CM063507.1:2121128-2123628 GCA_032207245.1 Pardosa pseudoannulata | reverse complement strand
GCAAAATGGGGGAGACTCCTTGATCGCAGCGAGCGATGTATCCATAGTAAAGTGGATATAGACTGTATTTTCTAGTAACATAAGATCTCAATAATATTTCCTATTCTCCCCTTTTGCCATAAAGGAAGCGGTTCAAGTTTATTTTCAAATTTAAATTATTGTAATTAATACACTGTCTACCAATATGTATTTGGACACCTGTGAAAAACTAACTTTATTCGGTTAATTCCCAGTGAACGGTATCCTCCTAGTCCGCCATCTTGTTTTTGGCGACTATTGGCGAAACACGACTCCGCGAAGCACACGCCAAGTACCTAAGCCTAACACGCAGCGGGACAAAAAAGCCATTATACTTAAAATTTTAAAAAACAAATATTAATTAAGAGATTTAAATACTATAAAATTAGAACAAATAAAATTTTTGAAATAAATACGATTGAAGAGAATGCAGAACTTAACCACTCCACTGGTGAAAAACAGATTGAAATGTAGCAAGCTGAAAAATGTTAAATTAACGGCAAAAAGTGTTGAAATTCAAACTTACCTCCTACAACTTTTAATATAATTGGATCAATCATGACATCACATCATTTATTGCGCAAGTTACTCCAAAGAGGATCCGATAACGCACACAAACCAAAGAAGAGTTACACAAACCAAAGAAGGTTACCATCTTTTAACGGGAGAGAAAGGGTGAAGTTGACAAGGAGAAAATAAGTATCGTCCGAGAAATGGCGCCAAAAATACGCTAAAAAAATCTCCAAAATAGCGTACCGTACACTGGGATACAGCCCTTTATTCAAAATCAATAGTTGGTAGAGCCTCCACGAGAGGCAATGACAGCGTGAATCCTCCGGGCATACTTTCCACAAGTCTTTGTATTACAGCTAGTGGTGTTGTCTTCCACTCGACTTGGAGTAGACATACAAGTTTCTGCACCGATTTTGGAGGGTAGTGCCTCCCTTAATTCGGCGATCCAACTCGTCCCAGAGGTTCTCGATAGGGTTCAGGTCAGGGCTCTGGGCAGGCCAGTCCATTCGATGAACTCCATTGGCACCATACCAAGCCTTGGTTAACCTCGAAACATGACAACTGGCATTGTCGTCCTGAAAGTAACAGGGGTCCAACCTGTAAAACTGCCACAACGTAGGAAGCACATTATCATCCAAAATAGTGTAGTAAGCATAGGCGTTAAGCTTACCATGAATGGGGACCAAGGGTCCCAGTCCATACCAGGAGAAACACTCACAGACCATAATTCCACCTTGCCGAACTTGACTGTAGGCACAATGCATTCTGGCAGGAGACGTTCTGAAGGCAGACGCCAGACCCAGCCACCAGAACGGTAAAGGGTGAACCTTGATTCGTCGTTTCAAAGAACCCGTTTCTACTGATATATGGTCCAATTTCGATGTGCTTTGCACCACATTAACCGTGGAGCGCGGTTGGACTTAAGGCTTATGGGCAGAAGCACGATCATGAAAACCATGCAGACCTGCTTCCTTACGGATAGTATTCATTGAAACAATACTTCCGGATGGTTGTTGAAACTCCTCGTGGATGAGGGCCATTGGTTAGGTAAAGTTCTTCCGAATTCCTCTGGACAGCACTCGTCGGTCTCTATGTCCCTGTTTCGTTGGTCTGCCGACTCGGGGCACATTCCGACAATCACCGCTCACCTTCCACTTCTTAATCACATAGGCCACTGTCGATTTTGGGTACTTCAGATCGCTAGATATGTCCCTTAAAGATCGGCCACATTTGTGATACCCGATAATTATACCTTTCTCTAAATCAGAGAGCTCCGAACTGCTCGGCTGTTTCCTACACGATGTATACCGGCGGAGACCATGGCGTACCTCAAGACCGCAGATATCGTCATTTGCATAGGTGTCCAAATACTTATTGGTAGGCAGTGTATTATTAACCGACCCGCAGGGGAGACGGAAATAATCTTTAAATTCTCTCATGTTGAATTTCAGTATCTCGATTATTTTTTTTAAAGGAAAGTGAATTTTTTTTGTGTGTATTTCAATTCAGAGAGTGTTTCTCCTTCTTTAGGGGATCAGTTAAAAAATTAATTGCAGTAATTCAAGTCTGAAATCAGGTTGCAAATGTCAACATCAAAAGGGGGAGGGGGAGGGATTGAGCTTATTTTACTGAGAAATAAAGTCTATATGAAGGAATAAATATATAATCAAAGAATTCCCCCCCTTTCCGCCATAATAGGAACGTTTCATCCTGATTGCAACCTCGATTTACAACAATAAATCGCCGAACGATGGCCGATTGGTTAGGGTGCTGGCCATCGGTACGGAGTTCGTGGGTTCAAATCCCACAGTGGCATGGATGTTCGTAGCCGTTCGGAATCGGCTTTAAGCTGTAGGTCCCGGTCTCATTAGTCCTCGTGTTGCAAAAGTAGACCATAGCACTCCAAACCAAACCAAACAACAATTAATCTTTTAGCCAATCTCTGTATGAAGGAGAAAATCTTGAAAAT
>CM063507.1:2096128-2116128 GCA_032207245.1 Pardosa pseudoannulata | reverse complement strand
CAATTCTATAAAACCCCAAATGAATTATGAACATCTATTAAGGAGGAGTACTGGCTGAACTTAATTTCTTCAGAAGATAAAATAGTATAGGTAATATGTAACATTTTAATATTTAGTATAATTAATTATTGAAGATGGGGTTATGGGGTAGTGCTTCGCTCTCTCACGACACAGGTCGGAGGTTCGGACACCAGACTGGGCAACGTTGATTCAAACATTCATCCCTTCAGTGGGTGGACAAACTAAGGAAAGCCTAATTGAGAACTAAACACTGGGGGATTATTCTTTCGGATAAATTCAATTTGGAGAAAAAGTATCCATTAGTGTCAGGGGATCAATTTCGATTCTATAAAACCCCAAATGAATTATAAACATCTATTAAGGAGGAGTACTGGCTGAACTTAATTTCTTTAGCAGATAAAATAGTTATAGATAATATGTAACATTTTAATACTTAGTATAGTTAATTATCGAAGCCCATTGGTAATGGGGTATTGCTTCGCTGTCTCACGACACAGGTCCGAGGTTCGGACCCCAGACTGGGCAACGTTGATTCAACCTTTCATACCTTCAGTGGGTAGACAAACTAAGGAAAGCCTAAATGAGAACTAAACATTGGGGGATTATTCTTTCGGATAAATTCAATTTGGAGAAAAAGTATCCATTAGTGTCAGGGGATCAATTTCAATTCTATAAAACCCCAAATGAATTATGAACATCTATTAAGGAGGAGTACTGGCTGAACTTAATTTCTTCAGAAGATAAAATAGTATAGGTAATATGTAACATTTTAATATTTAGTATAATTAATTATTGAAGATGGGGTTATGGGGTAGTGCTTCGCTCTCTCACGACACAGGTCGGAGGTTCGGACACCAGACTGGGCAACGTTGATTCAAACATTCATCCCTTCAGTGGGTGGACAAACTAAGGAAAGCCTAATTGAGAACTAAACACTGGGGGATTATTCTTTCGGATAAATTCAATTTGGAGAAAAAGTATCCATTAGTGTCAGGGGATCAATTTCGATTCTATAAAACCCCAAATGAATTATGAACATCTATTAAGGAGGAGTACTGGCTGAACTTAATTTCTTCAGAAGATAAAATAGTTATAGGTAATATGTAACATTTTAATATTTAGTATAATTAATTATTGAAGATGATGGGGTTATGGGGTAGTGCTTCGCTCTCTCACGACACAGGTCGGAGGTTCGGACACCAGACTGGGCAAGGTTGATTCAACCTTTCATCCCTTCAGTGGGTAGACAAACTAAGGAAAGCCTAATTGAGAACTAAACACTGGGGGATTATTCTTTCGGATAAATTCAATTTGGAGAAAAAGTATCCATTAGTGTCAGGGGATCAATTTCGATTCTATAAAACCCCAGATGAATTATGAACATCTATTAAGGAGGATTACTGGCTGAACTTAATTTCTTTAGCAGATAAAATAGGTATAGATAATATGTAACATTTTAATGGTTGGTAAAATTAATTATTGAAGATGAGGTGATGGGGTAGTACTTCGCTCTCTCAAGACACAGGTCCGAGGTTCGGTCACCGGACTGGACAAGGTTAACTCAACCTTTCATCCCTTCAGTGGGTAGACAAACTAAGGAAAGCCTAATTGAGAACTAAACACTGGGGGATCCAAGTAAGGTTGACCACCTAACCGGAACATATCCTTTGCACCTCAGTGGCCATGGTCTTGGAAACGGACATTGACACCGTATTCCCAGGTACTTAACACCGCGTTTACACGAGTCAAGTAGACGCTCAAGTCAAGTAACTCCGCGCATGCGTAGTTTTTCTCAGTTTACTTGACTCACCTACAGCTTGAATGCAAGCGTTTACACATAATCAAGTTGCGAGTCAAGTAACTTGCCTCTAAACAAGAACTATTGCAGACTATTAAGAGAATATTTTCGCGATTTAAAATTTTTGTGAAAATATTCTGTAATGATATAAGGAAATTTTATACAGTTTGAGAGTATCTAATTAATTCTATTTTTTTTAAAATTAATTTGGTATTTATAGAATTTAAAATGCAATTTTCACATACTATTTTAGCTTTATTTGAATACTCACTCTCGTGGTGTAAAATTTATGCTTTTTATTATGCAGGTGTTCAATTTAGCAGATGTTCCGTGTGTGGAATGTTTAGGAAAGAATATGGCTGATATAATTAAATTGATTGTTTAGAGTAGGTGAATTTTAAGACATTTTGTAAAGTCAGTAATGCGTTTAGCAGGAAATTATTTTCCCACAAAAGGGAAAATTAAATAAATAAGATTAAAAGGAAAATTTTCGGAGAAAGTGTGCATGTTTTTTAGAATCTTTAGACATTCAAATAAACAAATAGTAATAATAATAATAAACATGCAAAATATGCAATATAAAACTATGTTTCAATCCGTGCTTCGATAAATTGCATACGCACATTAGAATCATTCTAATATTCCCTCTTTTAAAACTAAATTTTGTGATAAATTATGTAATAATCTCTGTGAATATTTATCAGTGTTTCTGCATTTTTTAAATTCTTTCAATTAACAGCTAAAAATAAGCAATATTTCATTTTATATTATTTTATGCATCTGTTCAGCGGATAATGTGTCAGCGAAATTTTAAAAATAAGTACTTTACTGAAAAAAAATCATGTTTTCTAAAAACAAAGTAAAATTTTAAAATGTTTAACGTGGTATATAGATCAAATGTTGAAAATTTCAAGCAAATTAAGATAATAAAAAAAAGTTTGGTAAGCCGATAAGCAACAAAAATTCTTCCATTTGTAGCTCCTTAAAGCTAATGACACCCCTTAACACAATAAAAAAGTATTACATACACTTTTATTGTAAGAATAAACTTTATTTGTGAAAGAATTATTTTGTTTTGGGTTACCTTAATTATGAGTTGTAGGGTTATCTATAATTACATCCATTAAGTGGAACAATTTGAAAAGATGGAAAATTTATGTTCCATGCTTTACCTCTAGTTTAAATCCTATTTTTTTTTCATTTTCTAATATCTTTCGCGTAATAAAACAAAAATAAAGTCCACGTACCAAAAACAAACGACTTCTACCAATAGAGAAATGATACAGAATTTACACATCAGTGGCGCCCTCTACTTTACTTGATTCATTTGAGTCAAGTTACTTGTCCACCGTGAAGAACTACTTGACTTGCCTCATTACTTGACTCAAGTAGCTACTTGACTTGACTAGAACCGTTTACACGAGTCAAGTAATACTTTCCTGTCAACTTGACTGACCTACTTGAGCGTCTACTTGACTCGTGTAAACGCGGTGTTAATGTCAAACACAATTTCGAAGCTGTTAATCATTTAGCTCCGCTGGGGATCAAAGCATATTTTAGGAATTACTATGGATGAAATCTTGAAGATTTGAATTCAGTTAACTCGATCAATTTTTATCAAAGAAAAGTGGAACTTTTTATGTTGCAGTTCTTAGGATCGATTTAATTTTTCTTCCCTCATATTAAAGTTTGAGTTTAACATGCTTGCTTCAAACACTTGAATAAAGTCTAAAAGTGAATGTTTTTCTGTGCTTTCTATTGCCTAAACAAGTAATATACTTAACTTTATGCAGTATCGTAAATAACATTAAAATTTTATGCTGACGAAATTTCTTAAAATTAAAAAAAATTTTGGTAAAAAAGAAAATCACATCTATTATTGGTATTATTAAATATTATGGAGAACATTGTCCACATAAAAGTTTTTTAGGCCTTTTAAAACTTAAATCTTCTTTATTTGGCCCGTATTAACCTCTTAACGTCCACGCTAGAGTTAACTCGAGTGCACTAAACTGGCCAAACTGTGCACACTCGAGATAATTCCAGTGGCGTTGTACTTTATGTTGCTATAATTTTTCACACTCGAATGCAATCGAGAATTGAAAATAACAATGTGGAAGCAAAATAAAAAAACAATCGTTTTATTGATATTTATCATTTACATGGGATTGTAAGCTATAACACTTACTTATTCAAGTATAAAAAATATTTTTTTTTCTAAATTCAACGTCTTAAATTGTATTTATTACATAAAAAAATTGATTTTTTTGCGGGCCTTTTTCAAAAAAAGGAAAAAAAAGATTGTGCATTAAGGGGTTAAAGTTTGAGTTTAATATACTTGTTTTAAACATTTGAGTGCAGGTCTAAAAGGGAATATTTTTAAAATCTTTATCACATTAACTATATAAGCAATTTACTTGACATTTTTCAGTATACTAAATAACATCAAAACATACTGATAAAATTTCTTAAAACTGAAATATAATTTTATAAAAAAATCAAATGGTCTTATGAAATATTATCACGAATCATATTGAAATCACACAGTATTCACAAAATTCTTTGAAATTTTTTTTTCTTCGATTATTCGGATAGACTTTATACATGACTTGAGAATAATAATTGCAAAAAATCAAAGAACTATTTCAATTTTTCAGTATAATCAATCTTTAAAAATATATAAACACTGAATGGATAGGGCATTGCTCTTCGGTAGTCACTATTCGAAATTCGAATCTCAATGATGGTATGAATATGTTGCAGTTCGGAATTGGCTTTAAACAGTAAGTTCTGGTCTCATTATCCTCGTGTAGAAAAAGTAGGCGGTAGAGTGCAAATCTAACCAATAACCAATAATAAAAGAGTTTGAAATAAGAATCCCAAATTCCGCAGTCAAAGTCATCAGTCAAATTCATATCTATCCGTACCGCATTAAAATCTTTATAATTCGTTGCTATTGAATTATTTTCATAATATCAAAATCCCTTTTCAGTAAAAAAACAATTTAAACTTTACAAAAACAATCCACTGATGGTTTAAAATACTTAAAAGGTTTTACATTTACCTCTTTAAGGTGACATAATTCACTGTTCTTCCGTACTACTGAAAAACAGCAAAAGGTGTTATGATGTTTTACAGATAATAAGCTTATGTATGTTGATAGATTTTTCGTGGAAATAGATGCAGGAAAAGAGAATAAATCAATATCCAAATCACAAAACTATCCATACTGCGGTGAAATATTTTTAAGCACGTTGTTGTTGAATTATTTTTGAAACACTGATACTTACATTTCCACGAAAAAACTGTATAATTTTTAGAAATGCAGATATATATAGACATAATGGCTGTTTAAAAACGTCAAGAGGATTTAAATTTACCTCAAAATGCTTTCTGAGTTACATTGTTCACTGTTCTTCAGTCATTACGATAAACACAGTTTGCTGATGTTTGTTGCCATTCCTAATAACAATAATATCGGAAATATTTATCTAAATGTATGCAACTTCAAGTTTCTATACAAGAAAACAAACTCTACAACTACATTTTAAGTCACACGTGGAATGAAGTCTACCATTTTCTTACAACCGGCTTTTGTACACTGTTCTTATGTGGATTTACAACGATATATGTAACATTCTCCGAAATGACTGAGAGAATACATAAAGAATCCGAAAACTCTTCTTTCTTCTGAAGAAAAATCGAAGTACCAATCAGTGAGTCAGAATGTCTTTCACGGACGTCTACTACTCCAGACACGCCGACAGAATGTATGTTTAGAAAATTCCATTTACCTGAACGCTTGTTCGATATGTTTATGTTTGGGAAAAAGGGAGAAAAAATGGAAAACTGATCGATAACCTTGAGGCTTTACTATGAGTATATTTTTTCCCTCGATAGCGTGACTGCATTCTGTTTATTTTTTGGTTTGGGATAATAAAACAACCATTTCTCGGTCACAACAAGTCACTGACTTGGAAGCTGCATTTTAAATAGAAGAATCGCTAAATAAGATAGACCAGAGTATTAAAAACTTTTATATTTTTTTATCTTTTAAGGTGTCACCTATAAACCTCTAAAAATTCTATTGTCTTTTATTTTTACATTTTTAAAATCCCTGGACATTTTTGAATTGTTTAAAACAAATCCCATTGATATAATAGAATTAGAATCTGTAAGATTATACGACCTTCGCATCCCTGTATAATAATAGCCTAAGTTATCTGTCCGTCTGTCCTCGAATTTATGAAGCGGTTTGACCTGGAATGATAGAGGCAGCCATATTGGATTCATGGTGAGTTAAGGTTAGCAAAATTCAAAGCTAGTAAAACGTTCGAAATTTACCCCTTACCCCCGTTTCGAGCATTTAATCCCATTATTTGGAGCCTTATTTTTTCCTGTTAATAGCAGGATATTAAATTTATCACTTAATATATAAGTAAAAATAACATTTTTTCCTAGCATCTGACGTCATTCATTTAACCATCTTATTGAATCATTTCTTATTTTAAATTACTTAAATATCGTCTGCATTATTTTCATGTGTTTTATCGCTGAACTTAGATATTACGTCAATAATTTTCTTTTATATTTGGCTTAAATAATAGATTAAGTGCATATGTATTAACTTTTAATCATCAATTATTTTTTGTTGGAGTGAAAATTTTATCACCATCATTAACAATAAATTCTTTCAATAAAAGCGTAGGCGTCTATTTGACGGATTAATAAATATCTATCATTTAAATTATATATCTTTAAAAATTAAGTTTGTTCGTTTGTATGTTTGTTTTTTATACATTACCACACGGTTTAATTAAATGAATTCAACGTGATTCTAAACTGCATTCACAGTATCGGAAGACTTGAAAGGAGTACGAAGATAAACAAATTATTGAGCGTGTACCAGATAATTCTCAGCCAAAAAATACCCCTGTATCATAGAATACTTTACAATTCTGGAAAATTAAAAATTTTTACTGATCCCGTCATATGACGGGCTATATGCTAGTAGACTTAGAATATGTAAAATTATACTACCTTTGCATCTAATATCATATCTTTTAAGGCTTTGGCTTGGTTTGCAGTGCTACGGTCTACAGTTTTCCTCCACGAGGTTATCCCTCGTGGAGGAAAACCGGGACTTACTACTTAAAGACGATTTCGAACGGCTACGAACATCTCTGCCATCATCGGGATTCGAGCCCGCGAACTCCGGTAACTTTTAGACTATTGTAAAAGCTTTAATGCATTTTACTGAAAACGGTGTTTATCAAATGTTGCACACTGTAAATAAAAAAAAAGCTATTTCACTTAAGCATTACAAATTTTCACTGTAAATACATTATAGAGCCCCGAGGAAAATTTGACCTATTTTTTTTTGTCGTTGTTTATATCATTTAGTATTTATAGTATTTAACACTAAACATACCAACACTTAATACATACCTATTTCTACCATAGTCGGTCGAATGACCGTACTTTATTTTTTCTGATTATAAATGTATGAAATGTGAACATTGGAAGGCAATAGACAAATAAACTTTATTATAATTAAACAAAATTTTATATTGTCAGTTTTTATGTATTGCAAACACAAAGAATAATAATTTTTAATTCATTTCCCATCGCTTTTTTACATAAACCTTACGGGTCATTTGACCCGTTATATGGTATGTTTAGTGTTAGAATGGAACATTTAAAACATTATTTCATCTTTTCTGTTTATATTTTTAACTAGCATATAGCCCGTCATGTGACGGGATCAGTAAAATTTTTAATTTTCCAAAATTGTAAAGTACGCTATGAGGCAGGAAAAAAATGGTTTGTTGTTTGGCTGAGAATTATCTTGCAACAAAAAATAATCGGTGATTCAATTTAAAATTATCGTATATGTACCAAATCTATTATTTAAGCTAAATATAAAAGAAAATTATTTACGTGATATATAAGTTCAATGATAAAACGTATGAAAATAAGGCACAATTTAAATAATTTAAAATAAGAAATGATTCAATGAGATGGTTAAAGGAATGACGTCATAATGCTAGAAAAATGTTATTTTTACCTGTTTATTATGAGATAAATTGATAAATTTAATCGCATGCTCTTAACCGGGGAAAATAGGAGTTGAAATAATGGCCTTAAAAGCTCGAAAAGAGGGAAAGTGGTGGATTTCGAACGTTTTAAAGAAGGCAGTATTTTTCGCTGTGATATGAAGCATATTTATACCAATTTATTTTAGAATCGGATCGATAGTTTAGGAGAAGATAAACATTACTCTCTTTGAATTTTGCTAACTATGGATGCCTCTATCCATTTCAGGTCCAACCGCTTCATAAAATCGAGGACAGACGTACAGATAACTTAGGCTATTATTATATAGGGGATTTTTTATTTCTTTTCTGTGTTTATTTTTAAAATTTCTGTACATTTCTGAATCTTTAAAACAAACCCCGTTCACATATTTGAATTAGAAACTGTACGAACTTTGTATTTAATATCATTGCTTTAAAGGGAACTATGTTGTTGTTGTGGCTTTTCCTCCAGCTGTCCATCATATCCCGAAGCAACCATTGCAGTTAGAGGATGGCATATCCCATATTAAGGAACATCTGCTTGTTGTTCTTCCTCTGGGATATACAATCATGAGTCACGATACTATGCGTTCAATAAAGTTTGTCTTTCTTTGATTCCGTACCGTATGCATTGTATTCCTTTTTCAGAGCCGATTCTTTCGTCATCCTTTGTGTACATAATAATCTCCCTCATTTCTGAATTTCATGTCTCTCAGATGATTTCTCGTGGAGTTATGGCAAAAAACCCACCTGTTGCTTAAGTTTTGCACACCAGTGTATTTCTGAAATTTATAATTTGTAATTGTTTTTGTAATTCGTAAAATATTGTTTGTCTATAGCATTTTTGCTTATGTAATATTATTGGTTGTAAAATATTTTAATGATTTTGTTAATTGTGGATATGATCTCTCCTCCTACAGTGGCTTCGGTGGTTGTAAACCATTTTGGCTGGTGGTGGGAGTAACTGTTATGTGTTATCTATCACTAGTCATTCCTAAATAACAGGCCGAACGATGGCCGAATGGTTAGGGCACTGACCTTCGGATCCGGAGTTCGTGGGTTCGAGTCCCACTGGGGCATTGGTGTTCGTAGCCGTTCGGAATCGGGTTTAAGCAGTAGGTCCCGGTCTCATTAGCCCTCGTGTTGCAAAAAAGTAGACCGTAGTGCTTCCAACCTAAATAACAGAATCAATCTTTGCAAAATTTTTAAATTTTCCTTTTAATTGTGTGCTAAAATAACTGTTGTTGTTGCCATGGCCACTCGGGTGAGTCAATTTTATTCCATCGGTTTGGTTTGGTTTGGTTTTGGAGTGCTACGGTCTACTTTTTGCAACACGAGGGCTAATGAGACGGGGACCTACTTCTTAAAGCCGATTATTCCATCGGAATGATAGAAAGTGTTTTATTTATAAATAAATTTACATGTTTAACACGTTTACTGCCGTGGGGGTCATTTGTGACCGGCAGTAGGCTACAGCGCCGTGGGGGATACCAGTGACTCGAGACGCAACAAATAATAAAATTACATAACACGTTAACTGCCATGGGGGTCACCTGCAAACCCCACCACGAAAACTGCTTCAAGAATGATTTTATAACTCATTTTATCTGCTGCAAATAATTTATTTGAGCATAATATGCATCGCATAATTAAAAGTTCACGTCGGTGCCTTGGGCAAACCATCGAAAATGCGAAAATCATCGAAAATGTTAACAAGCTAACGAATAGTGCCTTCTATATAAAAATACTCCCAGTATCTCTATTCCTGCTATATTTGCCGAAGCTTATTAAACCTGGCAGAGAGTATTCGATGAGACAGCAGCGATAAAACAATGATATGAATCCAAGCTAAAAATCACATTCTATGGTTTGGTTTGGAGTGCTACAGCATACTATTTTGCAATTCGAGTAATAATGATAACGGAACCTACTGCTTAAAGCCGATTCCGAACGGCTACGAATATCCAAATCACGGTGGAATTCGAAATCCACGAATTCCGGAACCGAAGACCATTCAGCCATCGTTTGGCTCACACTATATAAAACGTCTATGAAAAGCGTATTTCCTCTTAAAACAATAATTTAAAGGGATCAATTTGTCATAATTATTTTCAGTAAACTTAATTAACCTATAATTACTGTGGGATCATTTTCTTAAATAAAACAATCTCTTGTGGTTCATGTCAATTCATTTTTATCTAGCTTGCAATTTGGTAAATGTTTTTAACCGCATGCTGCAGGAAAATACTGAGAAAAACAAGGATAAGTTACGATTTAGAGAAATGAAATCTGTAAGACTGCAAACATAAATTAAAAGTTAAAGAAAAGCATTGTATTTTCTTATTAAAAAATATTATCATAAAACTAATATAATTTAATCATTAATAACGTTTACTTATACTTCAGTTGTGATTTAACCACCGCATAATATTTCATGACTGATGTGAGCTTGCATTTATCTTATGTATATATATATATATATATATATATATATATATATATATATATATATATATATATATATATATATATATATATACACACACAAACTTTTGAAGTCTAGTTCTATATATGCTATAAACAGTTGCGTTTTATATTCTGCACTCGGGTTATTTCTATAGGGCGATTTCACGCAGCAGGGCACATCTCAACTTATGGCAATTCATGCTTTAGTTTCAAAAGGAAGGGCAGTTTATTGTTTACCTATAAGGCGATTTCACGAAGTAGGGCAGATCTCAACTTATGCCAATAAGGCAATTTGTCGCAACTTCAAGAACTACTATAATGCCGTTCCCATTGATTTTCATGCTTACAACAGCCAATAGAGAAACAATAAACTGACCTTTCCGTTTGAAACTAAAGCCAGAATTGTCATAATTTGAGAATTTGCCCTACTACTTGAAATCGCCTTATTCATACGGAATGAGAGTTTATTGTTTGCCCATTGCCTGTTGTAAACATGAAAATGAATGGGAAGGGCATGTGAATGATTCGTGACGTTGTACGAAATTGCTCTATTTCGTTGCTGCTGCACACATACGTTGAGAAATATTTTCCTCTGAACTACGTCATTTCATGTATAATGGAAAATGTTAATAACTGCATGGCAATATAGTTTTTTGCGTGCTTTATACTTTTTTTTTTTTTTTTTTTGTATTTTTATTTTGACTCGTGGAATCTTAGAACATCATGGAACAAAATCTGAAGATCACTGGTTTAGAATAAAAATTTTATCAACAAAGAAATTATTTTACTAGACAAATCATAGATAAAGTGAATAGATACACTTGTTATATTTTCGTTTTCATAAGTTATTCTTTTTAGTTTCTCTTTGAATTAACATATAAATAGCCCGAATACAAAATCAATTTATCAAAAGTATCATTTAATTAATTCTTAGAACTACAAAATAAGAATCCATTTTTAACTTGCTGTAAAATCCTATTGACTATATATATATATTAAATTCGTGTCATCTGAAAGCTATCTTGTTAAGCATAAAGTCTATTTTGCTCAGAAAAATGGGCTAATCACAGCGTTTAAATTATTAAACATGCATAAATCTACATAAAGAGAGGATAAAATATTTACACGTTGGTCACAATTCTAGGACGATAGAACAGACGTTTAAACAAGACTAAGGAATTATCATTATTTAACTTATTTATATACATATATACTCACTGTTCATTTAAAAAACTTTCTACCACAATTTCTGCATAATTTCTTTGGCAGTATGGCACGCACTTCCAAAAACTTTGACCTTTTCCGGTGTTTTAATTCGAATCACGTTTAGCAGATGCAGAGCCATTTTGCGGTATATTTAATCTTCCACAAAAACCGCTATTTTGTGCTTTGTTTTATGGCAGCGGCAAATCGAGCGTAAATTGTAGCCTGCGTTTTTAGCGCCAAGGTCAAACAATCGCATAATGGAACTGTTCAGTCAGCGATGTCTATTCACCATGGCGCGGTTAAAAAAAGAAAGGGATAAAGCGAAATAAATGTTGTGGGAGAAGGCGGAGAAATCTGGCAACGACCAGGGCGATGTATCAGTAGTGCTTTGGTCGATGGGTCAGCAGCGGAAGTGCTTTAATGAGCGTGATTTTGGAAATAGAGCACAGCGGTCCAATTTGCAAATATATTTGTATCGATCGGAAAGCATGTTTTTTCAGTAGATTACAGGCATAATGCTTTAAAAAGTATCGAAATATTTTATTCATTATATTAAAGGAAACGTTTAAAGCGGCAGATCATCTTTAACTGTCCACGTACGACTCAATTTTTATACTACTTTCCAGTCCTGAAATAAGGGGCTATTTTTCATGTTTTCTTTATCTACATATGTTACAATTCACATTTTTATAAGTTGTTTTAAAATAATACAAGAATTTTAATAGCTTTTACATTTTCAAAAAAATATATAATACGACACCTAGTTTATAAGTTAAAAAAATTCATGCGATATTTTTATTTTCAGATTAATATAATTGTACCGATGTACTTTCCCACGATGGTCAGCACGTGCATACACAGCTGTGGAATAAATTTCCAAGAAGAATTTAGGTGCAGCTGTTGACTTCGAGTTTTAGTGAGGACCCCTGCGGAGGAGTTATAGATCACGGAGTGGTACAAGTGTGACGGTTCAGCCCAGACAGGGATGTAGCAGTGAGATATGGAGACAGGGGTAAGAAATAATGTCAGATTTCACAAAAGGTGCTATTTTAATGAGCCCACCTGCACGCCCAAGGGGGGTGCACATGTGGGAAAATTTCACGAACAAGGGATTGGCAAAGAAAAAAAGGGGCTTTAAAACCGAGGTGATGAGTTGGGAAAGAGAGTGGAAAAAAAAGGAGTCGAAGTCGGGATTCAAGAGTGGCTGGACATCGAAATCTCGTGCCTGCACCGACGTACAGCCGGATGACAGCCCCAGACTGCTCCGCTGTAATTACTGGAGGTAAACTTGATAATTATTCATGATCATTACCTTGGGTCTCAGAATCTGTTGATTAAGGAATAACGTATAAAAACAGAAAGAAAACTGTAATGAATAGTTGTATAATGATAAATGTCGAGTAATGAATGTTATATATATTAACCCAGAATTAATGTCTGCAAATAATTAGTGTACATAATAAATGTTTTAGTTTAAATATAAGGTATTATCCTTTTACTGTGTTTCCTTTTTAAGAAAGAACACTGGTGTTAGTGATGTAAATACATTACAACAATAATTTTTAAACATTTTGTCTCGAAATATTTTACAAATATTTTCTAATAAAACAGAAAAATCAAAGAAAATAAGTATCAAATGATGTTTTTTAACCTACACGGGGAAATAGCGGGATCAGTGTTGAAATAAGGGGAAAAAATTCTTTGCCCGAGATTTTTCACGTGACCCGTAGTCAGGGGACGAAACTGTTATCCCGTTCAAATCACGGGAGCCATTCGAAGACGGTTAAATCTTCAAAAAATTTGATTTTTTATTTTTACATTTTTTAAATATCTGGACATTTCTGAATAGTTTTAAACAAACTCCAATGAGATATGCGAATCAGAAACTGCAAAACTATACGATGTTTTGACCCGTTTGGGTTTTGAAATCAGGAGTATGATACTGAAGTAGTTGAAATGTTTGTTCTCAATGGCGTAGTAAACTGCTCAAAACAAAGCACTTTTAAAATAAAACACCTTTTATTATATTTCCAAATACTAGTTCTTTAAAAAACAGAAAATGTCCCACAGAAGAATTTTGGGTGTAAATAATATTAATATCACAAAACACAAAAGCAACTCAAGAGCCATTTTCTTCTCGCATACAAAAGAACAACCATGTTTTTTTTTCTCTAAAAAATATCGTTCGTTGCCAATCGCAACTTACTAAGAAAAAATAAAATAAAAAAGATAATATGCGGGTAAAACATCAATTTTAACAGACGATGCGACAATGTTTGTATTGAATATCAGAACTTTTAAGGAAACTATGAAAACTTATAGGTTTATACGACTGTTAAATAAAAAAAAAATTGATTTTTCAGAAAAAATTATATGTGAAAAGGAATTTAGTTTTGAACATTTTAAAACAATCTGCTTTAAAAATTCCAATACTGAGAAGAGTTATGAATAAAATCGAGTCAGCTTTTTACCGTAAATAAATTTAAACTTAATTTAAAATAAATTTAAACTACACTGCACATAAACTGAAATTGCTTCTTTCATTTTTGATCAAACTTTACTAATTTACGATTTTTCTTTCGAAAATATTCAAAAGTAAAATATTCAAAACGAATCACATCAATAATCCACTGTATTAAAACAGAATATCCTTAGCGCAAAGTTACTCAAGTCGAATTTTGTGAAAGAGTTTAAATTTTTACAGGTGAACAGTCAAATCCTTGGGACTACTTACAAATTGGGTTCCCCTTGGCAAATTTGGCGAAAATATTGGCGATATTTACTAAAACACAAAGGTAATCAATCCAAACATTGTATTTCTTGCCGTGATATACAATATTATAAAGCATTAGATGTGTTTATAATACGTAGTGTAAGGACAGACAAAGGGTTGATGGAAAAGGATACTTTGCATTAAAATCTGGACAAATAAAAGGATAATTATTAAACAGAACATTAGAAGTTATAGTATGTAAAATATATGCTATAAAATAAATATAACAAGCAACTTTCTTTGTTTTCATTTGTAACAGTATTAGTTACATTATAGGTAATTTTCTTGTATTCTGTTTCAACTGAAGCTTGAATAACAAGAATTTGGCTTGACTAAAGAACTGAGTTCCCCCACCAACTTGGCGATAATGGTTTAAGTACGGTCGACTAACATTTTCACCTGATCTCACCGTGTCCAAACAAGCTGTATCTATATTATAATTCATGTGCTATTTGCATCCAACTTTTCTTGTATAACTCTTTTCTTATATATTAAAAGTGCGCAATGCTTAAAAAAATAAGATATAACAATATCATATTCACTATGGCTGATTTTTAATAATTTGGAGCTGTTGCGTTTATAAGCTGTTAAGGTTTTGGTTTGGTTTGGAGTGCTACGGTCTAATTTTTGCAACACGAGGGCTAATGAGACCGGGACCTACTGCTTAAAGCCGATTCCGAACGGCTACGAACATCCATGCCATAGTGGGACAAGCTGTTAAGGGATTCATTGCCCATAAATATAAATATCCGCTTTTCAAGTCGTTTTCTCTAATTAAGTAAGAGTATTAATTCTATTACGATGGCGCACTGTGCATTCATTAAAGTCGCCAGAAAATGCAAGAAATACAATGTTTGGATGGATTACCTTAGTGTTTTAGTAAATATCGCCAATATTTTAGCCAAATTTGCCAAGGAGAACCCAATTCTTCAGTAGTCCCTGTCAGCTGTTAACCGTAAATAAATTTAAACTTAATTTAAAATAAATTGAAACTACATTGAACATAAATTGAAATGGCTTCTTCCATTTTTGATCAACCTTTACCAATTTACGATTTTTCTTTCGAAAATATTCAAAAGTAAAATATTCAAAACGAATCACTGTATTAAAGCAGAGTATACTTGGCGCATTCAAATTTTGTGAAAGAGTTTAAATTTTTGCAGGTAAACAGTCAAATCCTTGTTATTCAAGCTTCAGTTAAAGTAGAATACAAGAAAATTACCTATAATGTAACTAGTACTGTTACAAATGAAAACGAAGTAAGTTGCTTGTTATATTTATCTTATAACATATATTTTACTGTAATTTATGTTGGTTTAGTTTAATAATCATACTTTTAACTGTTCTGATTTTAAAGCAAACTATCCTTTTTATCAACCCTTTGTCTGCTCTATAAATTGTGATGAGGCGATTTAGATCAGTAATATAATTGATTCATTCATACAAGAAGTAAAATGCTCGAGATCTAAATCGGACCTCATCACATCTTTTATAAAGGAGAGAGGAATATAAAATTATATTCAACGGATATTGTTGTCTTGTACGGTAGTCTCGGGCGGGGTTCTGATCCCAGTCCCAGATTAGAATCCCGTCTCCGTACCTGAAACTAAATAAGAATGTACTTTTGTGGAGTTATTTATGAGTCCCTAAGGGACAGTGCCCAATTAGAAGGTATAAGGTTTTCCCCGTTGGCGGTCTGAAAGCGGGGTTAAGCAGACCAGTTAGATTTTTACAACTATCCTGATTGGACGATAAGAAGGAAGAGGGGACAAAGATGAAATTAATAAAATAAGAAAAATCTAAAAAAAGAGAGAAGGTGTTCGGGAGTCCAGTCGAGGAGACAAGTCCGACGGAACATGTTGGGGAGTCCAAGGAGAATAGTCTTGAGTTCGACAGAGACTCCGGAAACGTTCAGAACATCTAGCGACTACCAGCAATGTTCCTGTATCAAATATTACGGCCGCACCCCCAAACACTCAGAAGGAAGCCCCTGACCAGACCGACGGAAGATCCATACATACCCAATCCTGATCAGCCTTCAACCAACAGTGTTCCGGGCACACCATATTAACTCACAATGGTACCCCCTTTTACATATATTTGAAATTGAGATTAGGTCCTCTCTCTTATATTTACATATCTACTTAAGTGATGAAAAATTGTCAGAACTAAATTAGAGTGGCACCTAATTTGAAGGTGTTGATAAAGTAAATTTTATGAAGATAGAATCAGATTGTATGTACATAGATGTGTGTGTGTATATATATATATATATATATATATATATATATATATATATATATATATATATATATATATCATTATAATAAATTTACTTTTTTTCATTTTAAGCTGGTTTCAGATGCTTTTAATTTAGCTTTTAGTTTATTTTCATATTTTATGTGTGTAGTTTCTCAGAGCCTGTGGTTGAATTTAGTACTAAAATATTTTTACACAACGCAACCAAAATAAATACCACTATACATTTGATCACAGGTTAACACCCAAATATAAACGAGAACTACACGACATACACTACATATTATAAACCCATCTAATGTTTTATGCGCTTGTATATCACACGTGATACACAATGAACTGTATTTTAAACACAAGCTAAAATATAATGCTCAGCGCAAAGGCGGCTGTAGTTAGTAGGAACTAAAATTTTCTTTTTCAACTGGGTAAACCATTGCTTACATTAATTTTAAAAAAAAAGAAAACGATGAAAGTTAATATTTTTTGCTTTCATATCTCTTTTATACTGTTGTTAGTACATCCAAAAATCTGTACAAGTGCGAGGCATTTCTGGAAATGAAAAAATAAAATGGAGAACATATATATGATCGATAGTAAGTAATGGTGTAAACAAATTTGTAAATGAAAGCATCACGTGATTTTCTATACTCTCGATACCAAACGGCGAATAACCCTCATTAAAGACAAATAGAAACGTGAATCTCCCACGAGATTTTCTCAAGGCAAATGATGTAAAACCAAGGTGAAACGATGAATAATTTAATCATTAATGACACAACTATTTCCCATCTACCGTAGACATGAAGGTAATAAATAAAACTTCAGCTGACCTCGCTGATTTTTAAATCTACCTAAAAATATTAAGGGAATAAAGAACCTTCAAAATGGCAGATTTTGGCTGAAAATATAAAATCATTTTTTGTTTTGAAAAAATAAATCAAACTGTGTGTACGCTTCATTATCGAAAGACATTTTTCGAATAACATGATTGGTTGTTTTACTCCACTGAAAAAAACTGTCTTAACAATAAAATTTTAATAACATAACTTTTGTATAGAAATGTTCAAGGTGTTATGTATTTCTTATTCAAAATTTTAGAGATTTTCTAATAATGTGTTTAATTAAATTATAAATGATTTTGGAAACCACAAAATATTTCCTCGAATTGTAGAGGATATAATACCGTAAAATTGCGATAAAAGTTTCTAAAGCATTGCATAATTTCGAAAATTCTTATATAAATAATATTTAACTTTAATTCCTGGAGTATCTTTTTAGATACTACTAAAAATAGATTGTAGAATTTTTATTTTTTCTTAGAACAAATTTTCTTTTTGAGAGTAAGAAGAGGGCAATCTTATAAACAATCTACAAAATTTTCAAATAATTTTTGTTATTTATAAATTTTCCGTTTGGATCGACACTTTCTGATTTTACGAACGGCGTACATACATTTACTTTTGTACATACCCTGAAATCATGATAAATTTCTTTTTCTGTTATAAAGCTCCATTTAAAGCCATCCACCTTATGGTGCTCCACACTATGATCCACTGCAAACCTTACCATCGTCTGAATGAGATATGGCTTATCGAGGTCGACGATGGCAGACGATAAGATGGCCATGGCGGAGGATGGCTTTGGAAGAGGTTTATCTCCAAAGATCAAAGGCAGTCAGATGCGCAACTAAAGTGCGCAGTAGACCGTATGGATGAATCTACACGCTCGGCTCATTTAATGGCCCAGTGTATGGATACAACCCATAAACCATTGTCCAAGGTCACCATCAGGAAGTGGTGAACAATTGGTCATAGAGTGGAGGCTGCATTACAATACACATTTTACATTTAATATAAAAAAAAACCTTTTTTCACGAAGTTTTTCCTTTTCATTAATGGCATCTATGAGGTCTCAAACGAAAACCGGTCCTAAGGTGTAGTATTTAAAGTCTTTAAAACTTCATATTGATTTCATTCTGTGCTTTCCATAATAACTTAGATTTAAGATAGGCATCGATATGGAATCGGCAGAAATGACTCTGGCATTAAAGGAATGACGTAAATGAAAATCTATACCCCACGTTTTTTCTTTATACATTCTAAAGATAAAACAAAAATATAAAAGAAATTCGTTATTATGCTATGCACTATGGATATTTTTAAAGAATATTGCTGGTTGACTCAATTTTTATTAAAGAGTTTAGTATTTTAATCAAAATTCTTTTCGAATAGATTTTTGTGTCATATGTTCGAAGTAACAATATTATACACTCCCATAATATTTTTGTTGTTGCCAAGGCCACTTGGACGTACCAAGCAAGTGATCCAGAGACCTCACGAATTAAGGTGAAGGGGGAGACTTTCGTTTGACGAGCACAGCTAAGGTGAAAGAAGGTGTAAGCTCAGGTGGATCATAGTAATTAAAAAGCAGAAACCAATGCTTGGCCTGCCACTCAAAGAAGTATCATTTAAGAACTTGGAGGACATTGTAACCACGAACAGTTTTTATGTATCCCAGTTATCATTAACGAACATGACGGATCTTAAGCAGCCCCGAACCCACAACCCTCTTGTCATGAGATCATTGACCTTTGCCGACTGAGGTACTGTGAATACACATTCCCATTATAAAAAATATCGTTAAATGAAATATATATATATATATATATATATATATATATATATATATATATATATATATATATATATATATATATATATATATATATATATATATATACATATATGCATATATCTATATCTATATATATCTGTACATATATATATACATATATATACATGAATATATATATATACATATATATATACATATATATATATATATGCATATTATATATATATATATATATATATATATAAATATATAATATATATATATATATATATATATATATATATATATATATATACATATATATACATATATATGCATACATAAATAAATAATATATATATATATATATATATATATATATATATATATATATATATATGTATATATATATATATATATATATATATATATATATATATGCATATGTAATATATAATATATATATACATATATATGCATATATAAATAAATAAATATATATATATATATACATATATATACATGAATATATATATATATATATATACATATATATGCATAGATACATATATATGTATATATATATATATATATATATATATATATATATATTGAAATTCAAACTAGATTTTAGATTATATCACACTAACTAAATAAGCAATTTCTAGAAAAAAAAAAACTCATTACCATAAGATGAATAACACTTTCATATAAATTTAATTGTTATCATGAATTTAAGAAATTACAAAAAAGGGAATAAAATAATTATGTTTGGAGATAATTCACT
>CM063507.1:2093553-2096028 GCA_032207245.1 Pardosa pseudoannulata | reverse complement strand
TGGAGATAATTCACTTATCCTTACTCAAACTAACAGAAAAGCCCTAAGGTTTTATTTCCCATATCATTTAAGAGAACAAATGCATCTACAAATAAACATATTATTCACATGACTTTATTGTCAAATACTTTTTCAAACAATAACACTGTTGGAACAACTAAATAAGATTGCAGTCTAAAATTTCGGCAAAATAAAATGGCGCAACTGCATTCAAAATAAAAGAAATATTCCAAATTAAAATGACAATATAAAATAAATCAAGCAATTATGCTCAAACTTTTATATTTAGTACATTTTGATAAAACAGACCTATAAGAAGTTATTTTGAGCATATACGCTCGAGGTAAATTTTATTTACAGTAGAGATAAGATGTTCTTAGGTACATTTATTCTGTTAATTTAAATAATATTTTATAAATAAAATCAACGGTCTACTTACTATGCATGCAGTTTTCTCATCTAGGAAGGTATTTAAAAGGAGAAAGTAGTTTTACAGGTAAATATTCACGACGATGCATTTAGTTTGGATTTGCAGACGAGTATTTAAATTTGTGATGTAGCCTCCCCACTATGGCCAATTGTTCATCACTTCCTGATGGTGACCTTGAACAATGGTTCACGGGTTACATCCACACGCTGGGCCACTCAATGAGGCAAACAAATGGATTCGTCCATAGGATCTACTGCCCACTTTAGTTGCGCATCTGGCTGTCTTTGATCTTTGGAGAAAAACCGCCTCGGAAGCCATCGTTCGCCAAGGCTGTTTTATCGTCTGTTACCATCGACCACGATAAACTGTACCCCGTACAGACGGTGGTGAAGGCTTGCAGTGGACCATAGTGTGAAGGGAACTTTACATCCATACGCTGGGCCACTAAATGAGTCGAGTGCGTGTATTCGTGCATAAGGTCTACTGCGCACTTTAGTTGCGCATCTGGCTGCCTTTGTAGTTTGGTTTGGAACGCTACGGTCTACTGTTTTGCACACGAGGGCTAATGAGACCGGGAACTACAGCTTAATGCCGATTCCGAACGGCTACAAACATCCATGCCCGTAGCGGGATTCGAACCCGCGAACTCCGGTTCCGAATAGCAGCGCTCTACCATTCGGTCATCGTTCGGCCTGGCTGCCTTTGATCTTTGAAGAAAAACCGCCTCCGAAAGCCATCGCCTACCAAGGTTATTTTATCATCTGCCACCCGCGACCACGATAAGCCATACCCTCCCCCCAGCCAGACTGTAATAATAGCTTGCAGTGGGCCATAGTGTGGAGGGGCCTTAACAGAATTAAGAATTAAAACTACAACCTATTGAAACTTACTTGAAAATTTCTCTTAAAATGTAATTTTTTAGGATAAGTACCTTTCAAAAATCATGCCTATAAGGCGTTATTTACTTATACGTATACGTATTTACTTATTTATATTTATTTAAATATTATTTTATAAATTTAACACATGGTCAACTTAATGCACAGTGTTTTTTATTATAGAATTACATTAAAAAGAAGACGGTAGTCATACAGATAAATATTCATGAATACGCTTTTAGTACGAATTTTCAGAAGAGTATTTTAATGTATGGCAATAAAATTAGTAATTAACACTAGGTTTTCGGACGTTTCTTATATACCTATCTCTACGAACACGCGTCAATTTGATGAATGAACGAATACATATAACACACTCAGAAAGTAATGTAATTATACGCTATAAGTAAAAAACGAAAATATGAGATAAATAAAAAACGAAAATATAAGGTTTACAATAATATTACTCATTCAAATAATATATTAGTATTTCATTTTTCAATACTTAAACCGAGCAACTAAAACCTTCAAAATGTCTTCACACTCTGACTTCAACTGATATTTTGAGTTTCGTTCTTTCTACTGTTGCTTATTGCTTGTTTCATTCGAGATAACAATATCGGATAACGGATCAAAGTATTGTCGGTACATTCCTATTTGTTATTGTTGTAACGTTTGATAGAACAGAACTAATTTACTAAAAATTTTGTCTGGATTACGATAGCGTCAAATGGATACATATTCGTAGAGATGGGTATACTACATAGAAAATTTCAATATTTCAACACTTTTAAAGAAAACAGACTTTGATATTCATTTACATCGTTCAATGAATAAAAGTCAGTATAAAAGATAAAATAAAAATGCTAAATACTTTTGTAATTTTCCTTATAAATTCGAAATGCGTCAAAATGACTTGTCCCGTAAAGCAAGGGTTAAAACAAAAAAAAATTAAAACTAATTAGAAAAGTTTTGGTAAAATGCAGTATTTTATGCTTAATACTTTTTATAAAACAAGCAAACAAAGAGTTGTTTTATGCATGTACATTCCAGGCAAGCTTTCTTTAGACTAAAGATAAGAAGGTTCATCCTTAAGCTTAATTATTTTTTAAATTTAAATATTATTTTATAAATTCAATCCACGTTCTCCTTAATGTGTGGTATTTT
>CM063507.1:2066053-2083553 GCA_032207245.1 Pardosa pseudoannulata | reverse complement strand
AAATTAAAACAAATTATTAAAATTGGAGACATATGATTAAACCTGGAATAATACATGATTAAAACTAGTACGTAATTTAATTTTCTAAATAAAAAATTGACTTTTTTTACTTTAATTGAGAAACCCTCATATATTGTTTCAAAGTATATAAGTGGAATGATTGAACTTGATGTGATGACTGCCATTTTTAGATATTTTCTGTCATACTTGTCATCAGCAATAAGTCCCAGATATTATTATTTATAGTAGTGACTTGTTTTATTTTCAAAATTGTCTATATTGTTAATAGTGGGATATAATGTAATAACTAATTTCAATTTTAAAATAAATATGACTTTCATTTAAGATGCTTAATTACCAATATCGAAGACTGGGAGTCATTCAGCTAGTAAAGCAACATAAAAATGATAAACTGAAGGGTTAGTTTACCCGTTCAAAAACTTCAAAATAAAAATGATGTTTCTATTTTGAACTTGTAGCTCTCTTTATAACATTCATTTAGGAAGTTTAATTACTCAGACCGAAGACTGAAAACGAAGCATACAGTGAAGAAACATAGAATTTATAAAACTGGAGAGTTTGTTTACACCTTCAATAATCCAAGAAGAAGTAATGCTCCTATCTTGAACTTCAGCTCTCTGTATAACTTTTATTTATGAAGTTTAATTACCCAAAACAAGACTGGGAGTGAAGCAGCTTGTGAAGCAAAATAGAAATGATAAAACTGAAGGATTTGTTTACACTTTAAATAAGTTCAAGATAAAAGTAATGTTTCTATCTTAAACTTGTAGCTTTCTGTATAATATTCTTCTTTTGGGAAGCTTCATTACTCAGACCGAAGACTGAAAGCTAAGCGACCAGTGAAGCAACATATAATTGATAAAACTAGAGAGTTTGTTTACACTGTTGAAGCTCTCTAAATAAAGAAGCGAATACTGGAAGCGAAGCATCCTGTGATGCAATGTAGAAATGATAAAACTGGAGGATTTGTTTATACTTTAAATAAGTTCTCTGAATAGAGAGTTTGTTTACACTGTTGCAGCTCTCTGAGTAAGGAGAGCTGCAACCTTCCATGGACCATCAACCTTCTATTGACAGCTTTCCTTTGGGGGAAGATTGATCATCCAAAGGCTGGGAACGAATTGGCCAGTGAAGCAACATAGAAATGATTCAACTAGAAAGTTTGTTTATATTTTCAAATAACTTCAAGATAAAAGTAATGCTTTCCTCTTAAACTTGCAGTTGTCTGTCTAGCTCATAGAATCCCAACAGGGGCTGTATCGCCACACTTCAATGGGCTCTGGAGCCTTTCAGTGGGGCTTTGAAGCTTCAGAGATAAACGCAGAGGTAAAGTCTTGGGTGACTGTCGTGGCATACCTGCCTATTTAGAAAATTAATAAAATACTTTGAAAACACTTTCTGTTTCATAAATAATCAATTTATCTCCCTATACAAATTTTTATGATCTTAACTAAATTGGAGCCAGATATTAACAAAATGCTTTACCAACCCCAGCAATCTCATTATAATTTTTTATTACTTATTAACTTTTTTCTTGCTTTTAAATTTTTCACTAACATTTTAACTATATTTGATGATTTTATTAATTAATTTCGCTTTTTTGATTCTTAATGGGTAAACAGACAAATCAAATAGGTATATATAAAAGACAACAATAATTAATAATTAGGGCAATTATGTGCAGTGGATTGAAGATCTTTTTTCTTGTAAAGCAGGCAGCGACCTAGAAATGGTTGAGGTCTAGCGTTACACTAGCATCATTTTGCACTCACCTTGAAATCAAAGACCAACTGGCCCATGGTTCCGATTCCAGGCTGTTATTGACAGTGCAGTAATCCAATAGAGAGATAAAGAGGCTGAAGGCGACAGCCAGACAGTCTCTCTAGATAAACAATGGCCCCCCACTCCTTCACGTAACAGAAACTGCCTTGGAGAAAAGAGCTCCTCTAGCGGACAGACTTACGCGCTCTTTAACCGTCGCGTGCAAAGTACTCTCGGGGAAAGGGTGTGCCTCTTTCGTGCAAGGTTAAACAAGTGAAAAGCCGGCACGAAAGCTTTAACGCAGGTCTTCAGTTCAACAATTACAAGGTAATGTCTGTCGTTCTCCACTCCCCGCCTCTCTCATCATCAGTCAGTCACAAGAATTGGGGCCTCCTTGCTCTTTGTGTCGTTGATTGTGGAAGTAATTAAGGAGGTTCTCCTTCAGAAACAAGGCGATGGATTTTCATTTTAACCAGGCACATAACCCCAATAAAATGGCCATTCGCGTGGAGGGGAAAAAAGAAAGCTCCTTCCAAGAAAGTAATAAAGAAAACGGCTGTTGCTATGCGAGATGACCCGAAAAGTGCCTGCAAGCTTGGGCTTGTGGAAAATCGGATCAGTTCCGGCTAGTTGCGGCAATTTTTTCTCGATGTTTTGACTTTAATGGGCCAATACCCTTTTTTACGTCACCGAACGTAGTGGTGTCGACTAAGCGATGTCCGAAATTAAGATACGGAAGTGGTTATGGTGGAGAAAAAGGCTTTAAATTGCTTAGATGACAGAAAAAAATGCTTCAGTTATGATCTTAAATTTATAAAAGAAACTTTAGTGGCTATTCTTTCATATGTTTAACCCCAATAGCTATAAAAATCCAGGTAGGTTGGGGATTATTTTTTACCATTATTAAGTGGGAATTAATTATAGCAGTCTGGTCTAAATAATTCTTTTATATGTATTTTTATTGAAAATTTGGCAATACCGGAAAACCAACCAGAATATAATCTTCAGCACTGCGTTGAGTTCAAAACATATATTGTGGGGATAAAGCATGTGCGAAACAAATGAGTCTTTCAGGAAAAGTTAGTAAAACAGATATAAGGAAGGAGCCTTATGACTTAGATGATACGGTATAGGAACACATTCATGCTGTAACATATAAACCTACTTATCTGCTCCTATAAATACTTGTGTAGGGGTTAGCGTTTCTCACTTCTAACCAGGCTTAGGTTCGATATAAGCTAAGCTTGAATGCATTTAAGTTGCATTCAAGTTCATACAGTTAATACAGAAGAATTTATCAAGTTAATAAAGAAAAATTCTTGTTAAAATTATTTCGAGCTTCTATTTTAGCCTCAACTATTACTTATAAAAACTTACTAAAAGTGATTCGTTAACCAATTCTTGATAACTTAATTTTTGAACCTATAATTTAAGTCCTTTATTTTAAAAAGTCTAAAGTGGGTCATGGCACAAAAAAAATATTGGAAAACACTGGCCTAACCACTAACACGACGGAATCGCAACAATTTTAACCTTCTATAATACATTTACTATGAAAATTTGAAATCCATTTGTGCAACACTTTTTTTATTTACAGTGTGCGGAAGTTGAAAACACAATGTTCAGTAAAATGCATTTATAGTTTGTGTTGTTTCTATGATGTTATCGCGTTAAGAAATTTTATAGTCAATTAGAAGTAAAACGTTAGAAACCTCGAATCCCTTGGGATCTCTTCCGATTACTACAGCTGTCTTTTGACGTGTAATTATGAAAGCTATTCTCCCTCATTTGGCATTAGAATATAATCAAAAACGTGAAGGAAAAACCATCCCCAAATCAATCCTCTAAAGGCCTCTTTACACTATGGTGAAGCCTGCCTTCTGTTTCAGAAAGGTTTATGTGACTAAGACAAAAATCGAGTTGATATTTTGGTTTCTTCAAACGAATTTAAACATTTCGTTGGCAGCAATTAGTTAATAATTTGCTTGTTTCGTTTTATTTTGCCAAAGAAATCTTAAATTGCATGTAAATATGTATCGGAGCAACTGGATCAAACTAGTGTCGAGTCCATTTTCAAATTGCCCCCCAGTGAGGCGTGGGCCCTACGTTGGGAAACACTGGTCTATACCGTACATCACCAGTCCTCTAATTTCTCGGACTTAAATCAACTGGAGAATCTTTGAGACCAAACTTGATTGGGTTGTTCGCTCAATTCAACTCCAACTGCAAATCTCCTCCAGCTGGCGACAGAACTGGTTTTCTTATTAGTCCAAATCTTTGTGAGCCTCTCATCAACTCTCTCCCTGCTCGTCTATTTCCGTTCTGAGCCTCTAATAGAGGATACTGTAGATTTCGGCTGATGGAAAGGTTAAGATGAATGAATGCCGTTGGATAGAATTACGTGTCAGCCGGCAAATTACGTTGCAATTCAAAAGAACTGAAACAAAATATTATCACTGTTGTTTAAATACTATGAAAGACTGATTGTACGCATGATTTGTAGGGCTGTTTTATTTTGTAAACATATGATACTGTAAGTTGCAGACACTGTATATTACTTGATCTTTACTCAAATGGCACCATGATCTTAAGAAGTGAAGCTTACTTTTGAACATTTAAAGGAATCCGCAAATGGTAATCCTAATTATGTCTCATACAGCCATAAATGTGTACAATTTAAAAGGTGTACAAGGCAGTCATATGATCAGATCAGATATTTATTACTTAACAGAACAACTTGTTACTTGCACCTGTTACTTGCTATTGCTGAGAATGTCGACGATATATGCAGTGAGCCAAAAAATAAGTTAGCAAGGAGAACCCATTTTGTAGTACAATATTTTAAGAGTGAGTTGCACTTTTAATATGAAACATTTTTTTAATGTTAATTTCTTCCACGGTTGAGATGACTGGTTTGAATTTCAATAAAACACTGAATTTAATTTTAATATAATTTAAAGATGAAATTTTGAGATTTCCACTTGGACACTTATTTTATTCCCACTATACACTGCTGTATGCAAATTTTATGCAAATTTTTAAGACACTGTTGCATTTTTGGCACTAATCTAAGTTAGAGCTTTGAGACTGAACTATTTAAATTTATTTTTCTTGGTTTAAGTTTTGGGAAATGGAGACAAATCAAACTTCTATAGAGATATGATAAACTTAATTGTGAAACTATGGAAAGAAAAGAAAAGCATAAGAGATATTGCAGAAATTGGGGAAAAGCCTAATTCAACAGTGCATTATGTAATTAATAACTATAAAAGGTATGGATTTTTCCACAGACCAATTGGAAGTGGTCGGCCCAAGAAGATTTCTTCGCCTCAGTAGAGAGACGGATACTGAGATTTGTTAAAGAGAATCCTACAATTTCTGCAGTAAAGATAGCAAGAGAGTTAGTTAAAGGAGACATCTGTAGCCAATGTGCATCCACAGACGGTAAGAAATTTGTTACATTCTACGGAATATAGAGCCTATGCAACACAAAAGAAATCATATTTATCTGCCAGAAATATGAAAAAACGTCTTGAGTATGCTAAAAACTATATTGCAAAGTCCTAAGATTTTCAGAAGTCTTTTTACTTAAGTTATTTTTATTGATAAAGATTTTTTACTTCTTAAGCTATTTTTACTAATGGAGAAAGGAAGGTACATCACTTAAATCAGCAAATATAAAAGTAACTGTTAAACATGAAGGCGGTAACGTTATGGTATGGGGTGTAATAGCAACTGGCGGTGTTGAAAATTTAATGTTTATTGGCGGTACCGTGGACAAAATGGTATATTTAAATGTTCTAAAACAAAATTTACCAGGCACAGCTGTAAAATTGAATTTAAATAGAAACTTCTCTTTTGTCCAAGACAATGATCCCAAGCATAACACTCAGATTGTAAAGGAATGGTTATTATATAATGTACAAAAAGTACTGCCACATTCTCCACAAAGTCAGGATTTGAACCCTATAGAATATTTATAGGCGTTTATGGGGAAAAAAGGGGAGAGAAGAAAATAAAAAATAAAAATGAACTAAGAAGTGCTCTTCAGAATATATGGGACAGTGTACCAACAGACTTCCCAGAAAAGTTGGTCCTTTTGAAGAACAAAATATTAGAAGCTGTTATAGCTGCCAAATGATATCACACGAAGTATTAAATGCTTCTGTTTAAAAAATATTAATGGATTTTATAAAAAAAATAGACATGACTTGGAGTCGAAATTATCCCAATGGGCATTGTAATGTTTCATTAGGAATATCATAAAAAGTTTACTAGAGCGAGACACTTAATAAATTCCCCAATGCTCAGTTAGTACCTTCCTTCTTTTAAGAAATGTGAAAAAAATCATTCACTTATCTGTTCTAGATTCACAATTTCCTAGAGTATTCAGTCTTCTCTCCAAACTAACTCATACATTCTAAAAAGGGAATTTCACGCAGTGTCACTAACTACGTTAATGCCCTTCCCTCACATGTGTATGCCTACAATAGAAAATGAGCAACTAATATTTTGCCCTTCTATTTCAAACGAAAATTAAATTTTTCATAAGTTTAGATATATACAAGATGTTGCCTTATACTTTGCATAAATTTGTGATTTTATCGTCTGCATCCATATTTATAACGGATAAATTGCATGGGTAAAAAATAAAGCGAGAAGGTTTAGTAGGGAGAAAAGAATAAAAGAAAACACTGTTTATAATTGGACAGTTAAATGGAATAGCCTTGTATTGAAAAATAACTGACTATCTGTATTAGTGCAACAGAAATTATTCTCCAAACCAACGGAATTTCACTTAGTGTTACTAACTACTTAATGCCCTTCCCGTACATGTGTATATCTACAATAGACAATGGACAACCAATATTTTGCCCTTCTATTTCAAACGAAAGTTAAAGTTTAGATATCTGCATGATGTTGCCTTATAATTTGCATAAATTTGAGATTTTATCGTCTGCATTGATATTTATTACGGATACATTGCATGACTATAAAAATAAAGAGAGAAGGTTTAGTAAGAAGAAAAGAATAAAAGAAAACACTGTTTATAATTGAACAGTTAAATGGAATAGTCTTGTATTGAAAAATAACTGATTATCTGTATTAGTGCAACAGAAATTATTCTCCAAACCAACGGAATTTCACTTAGTGTCACTATTTACTTAATGCTCTTCCCATACATACATCTGTATGTCCACAATAGACAATGGGCAACCAATATTTTGCCCTTCTATTTCAAACGAAAGTTAAAGTTTAGATATCTGCATGATGTTGCCTTATACTTTGCATAAATTTGTGATTTTGTCGTCTGCATTGATATTTATTAAGGATACATTGCATAACTATAAAAATAAAGAGAGAAGGTTTAATAAGAAGAAAAGAATAAAAGAAAACACTGTTTATAATTGGACAGTTAAATGGAATAGTCTTGTACTGAAAAATAACTGACTATCTGTATTAGTGCAACAGAAATTATTCTCCAAACCAACGGAATTTCACTTAGTGTCACTAACTACTTAATGCCCTTCCCGTACATGTGTATATCTACAATAGACAATGGGCAACCAATATTTTGCCCTTCTATTTCAAACGAAAATTAAATTTTTCATAAGTTTAGATATCTGCATGATATTGCCTTATACTTTTCATAAATTTGTGTTTTTATCGTCTGCATTGATATTTATTAAGAATAAATTGCATGAGTATAAAAATAAAGAGAGAAGGTTTAGTAAGGAGAGAAGAATAAACTAAAACACTGTTTATAATTGGACAATTAAATGGAATAGTCTTGTATTGAAAAATAACTGACTATCTGTATTAGTGCAACAGAAATTATTCTCCAAACCAACGGAATTTCACTTAGTGTCACTAACTACTTAATGCCCTTCCCGTACATGTGTATATCTACAATAGACAATGGACAACCAATATTTTGCCCTTCTATTTCAAACGAAAGTTAAAGTTTAGATATCTGCATGATATTGCCTTATACTTTGCATAAATTTGTGATTTTATCGTCTGCATCCATATTTATAACGGATAAATAATTGCATGGCTATAAAAGTAAAGCGAGAAGGTTTAGTAGAGAGAAAAGAATAAAAGAAAACACTTTTTATAATTGGACAGTTAAATGGAATAGTCTTGTATTGAAAAATAACTGACTATCTGTATTAGTGTAACAGAAATTATTGCGTAAACGAGGAACGCTATGTTCTTGTCCAGTCTACAACAAGCGTTACTCTGGTGACCTTGCAGACAACCACAAAAGTGAAGATTCGGCCTCACATTAACAGCGAGTGATATCGATAACGTTTAAAAGCGATGACAATTCATCGCGTGCCAATAAATCGATCTTTTTTAACTGGGAGAAAACACACACTCGCCAACTGCTACACAGACAGACAATATCCGTCGGAAATTCCATTAACGGTCTACGCCCTTTGTGGGGAGTACCGCGCCAAACAGAGCAATCAGTTCTTTAGCTCTGAACTGAGTGGGTCATTCGCTCATAGACGGGTAATCGATTGGCTCGGGGAAATAACGCGGCAGACGATGTAACACGAAAAACTGGAAATGTCATAATTTCTGTGATGAATTCCGGATAACACCTATCCGGATTTTAAGCCACGCTAGAATTAAAATGTCACTCGCGTTTCTTGACGTCAGGCGTCGTAACTGCTTCGCCTGTTGTTCCACAAAATCGATTATGTTAATTAGAAGTTATTTAAAGGAATCAAGTATGATTTTTCTTCTGTTGCAGCCCAAATTTATATGAGGACCGATCAAAAAGTAGATCTACAAAGCCTGCGGTGAAAAATGTACATTCCCAAAGATGGCCAAATGGGTAGGGCAATACTCTTAATCCTAGGGTTCGTGAGTTGTTTGGAATCGAATTTAAGGATAAGGACACTTAAAACATCAAAAATTTTTATGTTTCAATTTTTTATATATTAAACTACAATCTTTTATATGCCTTTTAGCCCCATTTATATATATATATATGTATATATATATATATATATATATATATATATATATATATATATATATATATATATATATATATATATATATATATATATATATATATATATATATATATATCATATATATATATACATATATATACATATATATATATATATATATATATATATATATATATATATACATATACATACATATATATATATATATATACATACATGTATATACATATATATACACATATATATATATATATATATATATATATATATATATATATATATATATATATATATATATATATATATATATATATATATATATATATATATATATATATATATATATATATATATATATATATATATTAAATTCCAAATAGAACACGAGTAATGATTAAATGTATAATTACTCTTTCGAAGTTAAAAATAAGCATTTTTATCTTTAATTGTATTTTTCTCATTTTGTAAAATTTTACTCTTGCGTGCATTGTATTTCAAAAACTTTATGAAATATTTTGATGAAATTTGGTAGATATATTCAATTTGTTATGTAAAATAGCTTTTACCTCAAATTAATTGTCACGTTAAATAATTGTTTATTATATTTACATATACTTTTAAAAAGATATTACTTTTTTTAAAAAATATCTGAATCATATTGAGTGAAAAAAGTATTAATCTTGTTAAAATACTTCGGGTTGAGGTATAAGTTCAAGATACATCACATTCTTTTGCGGGTACAGATGCATTATAGCCGCCGTGTTTTTTTGTCGCCAAATTTGGCGATTTTATGCGGCGATGAGTGGGTTGGTGTGTTTGCCATGACTTTGGTGTTGGGGTATGGCAACTCTAATGTGTTCTTGCACCCCATGGGTGCACGTGATTTCTGACGTCAGTACCGGGCACTATTCCAGAAATTTGCATCTTAGCTGTTCTTTTGGTTTCCAGTCGCCTAGGTCAGGTTGTATTTTTTTTTTTTTTTTTTTTTTTTGTTTCTTATTATTTTCTGAGATTAAGTAATTTAGTTATGGTGGGTGTAGTTATTTCAGTTCATATTAGATTTTTTATTATATTAGTGCTTATTAAAATGCTATATATTTATTCTGTTTCTGTTTATTCTGTTTTTGTTTATTCTGTTGATATACATCATAAATATTAGTAATCTGTTATTTACTTTTTAAATAACGTAAAAAATGATAATTGTTATACTAATTTTATTTTAATAATGCTTTAAATTGCTAATCTGTTTTTTCCTTTTAAAGTTTAGCTTTGTTAATGTTGTGTTTCAAATATGCCATGTGACCGCCGCCATGTTTTTCTACTTGGCGATTTTTCAAAACACGCGTTTTTCTGTTTGTCGCAAAAAAAACATGGCGGACGGGACCGGCGTCTATAATGCATCTGTTCCCTTTTGCGTAACAAGTGGAATTGCATTTGTTGATAAAAATTTCATTATAATTTCATGAGTATGTGAGAAGGAAAAAAATAGTTTGTAACATGTAAAATTTAGCATTCTGCGACTCCTTATGTAGCCTCCACACTATGGCCAATTGTTCACCCCTTCCTAATGGTGAGCTTGGTCGATGGTTTAAGGGTTGCATCCACACAGTGGGCCACTAAATGAGCCGAGCATGTGGATTCATCCATAGGGTATACTGCGTAATTTAGTTAAGCATCTGGCTGCCTTTGATCTTTGGGAAAAAACCGCCTCCGAAGCCATACTCCGCCAAGGCCTTTTTATTGTCTGCCATCTTCAACAGCCATAAGCCATACCCCCTCCAGACGGTGGTAATGGCTTGCAGTTGACCATAGTGGGGAGGGGCCTTTAGACATCTTGACCAATAGGTCCCGGTTTCATTAGCCCTCGAGTAACAAAGCAGTGGATCGTAGCGCGGCCTACAAGCCGAAACTTGTTTGTTTTATTTCTTAAGCCCCACACTATGGTCCACTGCAAGCCATTACCATCTTCTGAAAGGGGTATGGCTTATCGTGATTGATGGTGACAGACAATAAAATAGCCTTGGCGGACGATGGCTTCGGAGGCGGTTTTTCTCTAAAGATCAAAGGCAGTCAGATGCACGACTAAAGTACGCAGTAGACCTTATGGACAAATATATGCGTTCGGCGCATTTAGTGGCCCAATGTGTGGATGCAACCCTTAAACCATCGTCCAAGGTCACCATCAGGAAATGGTTAACAATTGTTCATAGTGTGGAGGCTACATTAGAACCAATACAGCAACTTATACTTCTGCATAATTAAAGTCTTTCTTCTCCACATCGCTTTAGGCACATATCACTTCTTGGAATTTTACCTCCTGGTATAAAGTCATTCCTTCTGTTTCAGCCACTTTGTCACTGTTTCACTGCCTCGTCTGAAGTAAATCATCGGTCTCCTATAGTAAAAACTTCGTTCACCATTAACGTTGGTTACCATGAGACACCTATACATTTGTAATGCTGTCATAACAATGAGAAACGTTGGTTGAACCAAGTTTTCGAAAATAAGTTTGTATGATCACTATGCTGGTACCATTTCTTCATTTTTGAAATCTTCTATTTGTAATATGAAGTACTTTAAATGAATCATTATTATAATAAAATTGTTATGGTATAAAAACTAGTTTATATTACAACAAACATCAAATGTAATACATAAGTATATATTTCCTATCTATTATAAATCGTACTCCAATCTTGTTTAGTTGTTTGTAGGAATAGGCTTCTATATTCATTAAGATTTGATAATACGGAAATCAAATATTTCTTTGTTGTAATCAATCTTTCTTCACTTAAGGATATTTTGTGTATATACATGCATATATATATATATATATGTGTGTGTGTGTGTGTGTATATAAATATATATACATATATATACACATATATATGCATATATATACACAATATATATATATGTACATATATGTATATATACATATATACATATATATGTATGAGTGTATATATATATGTATATGTACACATGTATATATATACATATACATATATATGTCAGGTCTAAAAAAGGGGTAGTTGGAAATTACGTGAATTAAAAGCGATTTTAAAAAGGGGACTCTTTTATAATAATAAAATAAATGAAAAAGACCCACGCTCGCGTAAACTTTCAGGATCTTCCGGTCAGGCGGAAGCATTTTTGAGCTATTTGATGAGCTTGCAAACAGATAAGTTTAAATTGGCTCTTGGACATCTAGCGGTCGACACCTTCAAGCATAGCTCCACCACGAACAATGAAAATGGCGCATGTTGCTTTCATTAAGAACGATGAGTTAATAAAAATTATTATTATCAAGAAGACTGTTTTCCATTCGTCTTAATTCTGGATCACGACTTGTCATATGTGTGTGTGTGTGTGAAAGGCTTTGTAGCTGTATGAAGACTCAGATATCCAATTAGTTTGTTATAATGACTTTTTTATGTATATTGTACAGTTTAACAGCCAACCATCAAATATGACAATGCGTGACTAGCGTCCACACTCTAACAAAGGAACCCCACTCAGCTCAAGGGTTCATGCAGCAACCCTTTCTCAAGACGCTCTCTCTCAATCCTTACGAGTCAAGTGCTTTTATAATTGGTTATTAAAGATTCATGCACCTGCATTAAAAAGTGCGCTGCGTTTTCTGCTCTCAAACACCTAAATTATTAATATTACGTTTTCCAACCTGACATATAGATATGTAACTATTTCTTTTAGTCACAATAATTATGTAGCCCCTATTGTTTTCACTTGCTGGGGTACTGGGCAAGTAGAAGCCTAATCAGCTAGCAGTAGTATAGTAGGACGCAGTCTGGCCACATTGAAGAGAACGGCTGAAGTCTAACTAAAAATTTGTTTCAGAGCTGCTAAAACGGACATATTTATGAGTCAACGACAGACAAAGGAAAGACACAAAAATCACTCTGCTGGAACAGAGGTGCACCCAAGAGCGAAGACAGAATTTTCCACCTTATTCAGCGAATTTTAGTGTAAGATCAGGAAAAACGCGGAGCCATTGGCCAGCGACAGCTGGGAAACGTGTTGAATAGACAGAAAATTTACATCTATAGGATAGGAAGCTTTGGGAATTGTATCGAAAGAATTTTAAGTCAAGAACACTCCTTTGATTAAGGCATTTAGAGGCTGGGAAAAAGATTTTAAAGAATTAGAATGGGAGAGAGGAGGTTTTTAAGGAAATATTAAAGTGAAATAATTTTGCTATATTACATATATGCCCCTGCTAAGCGGGTTTCTTGTCCTCTTAAGACACTACATAAGCGAATGCAAAAATTTTTGGTGGCAGAAAGCCAAATCAAATCGCCTCAATAAACTCAACGCTTTTATTTTCAAATTTTTCTGTTTTCTTTCATGACCCAGGGATAGTTCTTTATTTAACATAGATAGAGCTCTTAGTTGTGTGCAGAGGGGAAAAAATGGCTGTTACATATATATTCTATATTAACTTCCCCTCTTAAAGTGTCCCCCGTGACAAGAACATTCGACTTCGTTTTCCTGTATATACCGTTATTTTTGTACCCACCAACAAACTATGTTGTTACACTACCCCGCACTAGTACCTGACTCGCGCTCAAGTATCAATCGTCAGAAAACGTACTAGTACGCGTCCCGCATACTATGTGTTAATAAAACATAAATTTTTTTCTTGAATTATAACATATTCTTGTTTGAAAGAAACATTAGATTTTATAAATACACATTTAAGAACAATAATTCAGTAAAATATGAAGACAGAATTTACTTTTTGAAAAATGAGAGCAAAAATATATTTTTCATAAAAAGTTTTTGAAAATTCTATTGCAATTGCATTTTAAATGTTTTATATAAATATCTACTTCCATATTTTCCACTGGAGCTCAATAGAGATCTTCAAATTCACTAATATAATCACCTATATAATAATAGCCTAAGTTATCTGTCCGTCTGTCCTCGAATTTATGAAGCGGTTGGACCTGGAATGGTAGAGGCATCCATATTGGATTCTTGATGAGTTAGGGTTAGCAAAATTCAAGGCGAGTAAAGTTTAGCTTCTCATAAACGATCGATCGGATTCTAAAATAAATTGGTATAAATAGGCTTCATATTACAGTGAAAAGTACTGTCGTCTTTCATTCCTTATTTTAAATTATTTAAATATCGTCTGTATTATTTTCAGACATCTGTATTATTTATCACTGACCATTAAGTAAATAATTTTCTTTTATATTTGGCTTAAATAATAGATTAAGTACATATACGATAATTTTAAATTGAATCATCGATTATTTTTTGTTGAAGATAATTCTCAGCCAAAAAACAAACCATTTATTTACTTGCCTCTCAGGGTACCTTGCAATTCTGGAAAATTAAAAACTTTTACTAATCCCGTCATATGACGGGCTATATGCTAGTTATTTTATATATTTTTTTATTGTTCTTCCACGCTTTGACTTTATATTATTTTTTATTATTAAAGTATGTAGCCTCAAAGAAATTAATCACCGTTTTCCTGTAAAGAATTTTTCTTTTATTTAACTTCTATTTTTATATATTCCGGTAGCATTTCCTGTGTATGAGTACAACGATAGGGTACAGTACGCTAGCTTTCCATTAATCTTCGGTCCCTGGGGAGAAGAGAATTTTTTTTTTTCGATCTTCTAGAAAAGTACTTGAAAGAACGTTTTGAAACTTCCGTGACGTGAAGAACAGGTTTTTGTCACGCTTTTCTAGGGAAGAATAAGTCTCTAGTGCATTCAGAGGACCATACATAATCTAAGAACAATCTGTTGTATGCCACCGCAGAAAACTCAGGAAGACCCCTTCTTCTTGGGAACTTCCGCCTCTCTCTCCTTTTTTTTTTTTTTTTTTTTTTTTTTTTGTGTGTGTGTGTGTGTGTGTGTGTGTGTGGTTCGCGTAAGCCGAGGAGAGACCCCCTGGGGCTGACCATCACAGCTAATTCAGGAAGACCCCTTCTTCTTGGGAACCACCGCCTCTTTTTTGTTGTATGTGTGTGTGTGGTTCTCAGAAGCCGAGGACAAACCCTAGAGCTGACCATCGCAGTAAATTCAGGAAGACCCCTTTTTCTTGGGAACCACTACCTCCTCTCTCTCTCTCTCTCTCTCTCTCTCTCTCTCTCTCTCTCTCTCTCTCTCTCTCTCTCTCTCTCTCTCTTTTTTTTTTTTTTTTTTTCGCTAAGTCGAGATTAGACCTCAAGGACTGACCATTGCAGTTAACTTAAGGATTCCTATCCCATTTGAGAGCCACAACTCTAACGCACTTAAGTTCCGTTTTTCTTTTTTTAAGCATCATCGGTTAGGGTTTTTTTCGGCTCCTGGAACAATGCGAGGTTCCAACGTTCCCTTTTTCGAGCACGCCGAGTCACGGGGGTTCCGCAGGGTGGACCAAAGTTCCGTCACAATGAATTTTGAGTGATGGTCCCCAGGCCCAGGTTTCACGTGGTTCGCTCCACCCTCATTAATTCCGGCGTCAGGAGACCCGCTAAGCATCCAGTAAGTATTCCAAATTTCCTCCTCTTAGCAGCGCCCTCCTTCTGCGCTCGGTCGTGGACAGCTTCTGTGACGCGACGAGCGCGGGCCAGGTATTTCGACGGGCCTAGTGCAAGGTGGGGTGGCTCAATACTCGCGATCTGCCCACCGCCGCCGGGATCAGCCTGGGGGGGGGGGGGCTCCGGTCATATGGGCCCGGTTTGGGGCTTGATTGTATCCAATTTTGTGAAAAACTAAACAATATAAGCTTTTAGTTACACTTTAATATGGTGCTATTTTTAAAAATTGTTTAATTTTTTTTATCTACATCACTACATGTACAGATTTCAATTAAATTTAATGAAAATTTCACGTGAGCCGAATTTGGAAAGTCTTCAAGGTTTTGTTTGGTTTGATATGGTTTGGCACGCTACGATTTACTGTTTTGCAACACTAATGAGACCTACGGCTTAAAACCAATTCCGAACGTCTACGATCACCCATGCCTGAAGTGTGATTTGGACCCGCAAACTCTGGTATCGAAGAGCAGCGCCCTACCATTCGATTATCAAACTGCTAATCAAAGGAACATTTCGGTCTTATTCCATCTTATTTTACGACAAAACAAAGAACACGCACAAAAGCAAAAGCTATGTCGTTCTGATTGCCAGCTTACCTCACATCCTTTCATTATACGCTCTCTCGTAGCATAAAACCACAAGTGTTACCTCAGAGCATAACTATTAGGTCCCGTATTGTAAACATTCTCCTACCCCAATTATAATCATATTGTTACGAACTTCAAAAGCTGGGTTCGGGGATTGAATGGACTTTAAGGACTACAGCACAAAAACAATCATTAATTATCAGTTAGAAAATACAACACACCGTGCGTACTCTGTAAAACGAGGAATCCTCTCTCGTTTTTGCCTTATATAGGCCCGAAGAAACTGCTGAAATATTCCAGAAACCGGAACCGGAAGTTATCACGTGACGCCACACTTACTAACATTTGGCGACACTGAGCGATATTTGGCGACGAACTTGGCAACAAAAATAAGTCGCCAAAACTGTCGCCAACGAGCCGGTATCTCGACAAAAACTATAGAGTCCCATGCTAAATTTACGGTTTACTAAACAAATTCGTAACAATATACAAGTTTTCAATCAACAGTCAAACTTTATAGAAGAGGCGAATTGTTGTTGGATTTGGTTTGATTTGGAGAGCTACGGTCTACTGTTATGCTGCAGGAGGGCTAATGATACCGGGAACTAGTGCTTAAAGCCAATTCCAAACGGCTACGAACATCCATGCCACCAGCGGGATTCGAAACCGCAAACTCCGGTGTCAAAGAGCAGCACTCTATTCGGCCATCGTTCAGCAAGTTGTTGTTGGAAGCTGTGGAAGCGTCCGCTTCCCGAAATAATGTGTAACTAGATTTATCACTTTGTTTTTTTTATGTATGCCGTTCTCCATATCTATTTGTGGCGACTTTAACTTTTCTAAACTTCCGTTAGCCTTGCTATAGCTATTTTTGGCAATAACAAGTAGTGAGTATCTGCGCGTTCAAGTGTTAAATACAAGTGTTCCAGAATATTAAATAGGTTTATTAGTAATACTTGTCGCCGAGTGTGTTGCCATGGAAACAAACGATAAATGACCATCTGCATGCAAATCGGAATGAATCATCTCAAACATGGCACTTACGGTACATGAGGCATTATTTTAATGAGCGTTTATAATACCTCGTTCCAAACTGTCGATTTTGGTGTATCATGGCGCCATTTTTAGATATCTCAAGCTGAAGATTGACAATTTAAGATATCCGTCTACGTTAAAAACGTCATTTTTTGCCAAAAATCATAATTTTTTTTTTTTTTCTATTGTAAAATTTCAAATCTTAGACTTCAAAATATGTTTTTGTTTTGTCTCTACGGCATTTTAAAGTAAAGTTACAGCTGTTAAATATCAGTGACAGCTGTCAAAACAAAACGGAAGTAACGACTTCGGAACATGAAGTTGTGAATTTAAAGGTTTTTAAAGAGTATATTTTGCACAAAACTTTTTAAATTTTCATGAAGATTAGTTTAAACATTTTTCTAGTATTTTTAATAACTAGCAACTTGGCAATTAGAAAGTTTTGAAGCAAGAAAGTGTGGGGAATTTTAAACATGTATTTTAATTTTTTTAATAGTTAAAGTTGCTTTCATAAACTTCAAATGCGTTTTTCTCAGAACGGTATT
>CM063507.1:1996053-2056053 GCA_032207245.1 Pardosa pseudoannulata | reverse complement strand
AACCCTTTCAAGCATAAACGGTGATCCTATTCTTTCTTACGCAACTTTATTAAATTCTGGGGGTGAAAAAAAAAGTTAATTATACAACTAGCTTTTTTTTCTGGTATTCTGTAATAATACTAGTTGTAAGCTTATTTCAGAGTCAATTTGATTTTAAATCAAGTTTAGAGATGTGATGTGGTCAAGACTGATAATACTGAAATAGATTTGGGAGAGTGGAGGACATTTAAAATAACTGCCCCTCCTATGTTTCATCCTCAGACAGAAGCACTATTAAATATTATGAGTAGTAACCAAAACAGTAGCATAAAAATTGCTACGGTTTACTGTTTGGCTATGAAAGGGGATAAAAATTGCACATGCATATGATGAAAAGCTTTGTATTATATTACTACAGGTTACTAGCATACAGCCCGTCATATGACAAGATAAGTAAAATTTTTAATTTTCCAAATTTGTAAAGGCAAGTAAAAAAAAAAAAGGTTTGTTTTTTGGCTGAGAATTATATTGCAACAAAAATTAATCGATGATTCAACTTAAAATTATCACATATGTACCTAATCTATTATTTAAGCCAAATATAAAAGAAAATTATTTTCGTAATATCTCATTTCATTGATAAAACGTATGAAAATAAGGCATAATTTAAATAATTTAAAATAAGAAATGATTCAATGAGATGGTTAAAGGAATGACGTCATAATGCTAGAAAAATGTTATTTTTACCTGTTTGCTGTGTGATAAATTGATAAATTTAATCGCCTGCTCTTAACCGGGGAAAATAAGAGTTGAAATAATGGCATTTAAGGCTCGAAAAGAGGGGAAGGGGTGGATTTCGAACGTTTTAAAAAAGGCAGTATTTTTCGCTGTGATATGAAGCCTGTTTTTACCAATTTATTTTAGAATCGGATCGATAGTTTAGGAGAAGATAAACATTACTCTCTTTGAATTCTGCTAACTATGGATGCCTCTATCCATTTCAGGTCCAACCGCTTCATAAAATCGGGGACAGACAACTTAGGCTATTATTATATAGGAAATAATATATAAGACTATTAAAAGTTACTAATGAGATATTAAATAGCAACAACTTTTTACCGTTTTGCTATGAAAGGGCTAGTGAGATTGGAATTTACAACTTAAAGCAGATTCCAAACGAAGTACGAGCATTCATGCCAGCCGTCGGACTTAATCCATGAACTCTAATACCAAAGATCAGATTCAGTCCATATATATACATTTACAAACCAAAATACAAAAATCTGTACATCAAGGAGAAAATTTTATATTCCTCCCACATATACATACATTTTTAAAATATTTCACTAGCTTTTCCAAACATTTTTCAGTTGCTTGCAATCCTACCCTTGACAATTTTAGAATAAAACAAAATATTCAAATAAACCCCAAACACAAGCAAAAACTAATTTTTCAATCAAATTTTGACTAAAATCTGAGAATACTTTCCCTGGCCATATCTCTGATAATACAATACATTGTTTATATTGTACTTGCATATTGATATAACGAAGGGAAGAAATCAAACTGCTTGAAATTAATTGCTCATTCAAGAAGCATCCATACTTCTATTTAACACACTGCACACGTATTTTATTTATAAAAAATTCCAATGCTTGTTTAAATACACTAATTTACAAGAAAATATCACTTATGCAACATTATTACACTTATTTATTATGAAACTTAAACTGAGTAAATGTGCAATTCTGTAGTAATTGCAAATATATCACTACAATATTCTTCATTTAATATATACAAGAGCAGTTTAAAAAAAAAAAAATTCTCTTGAATTTATTTGTCAACATATCTCTATCAAAATTTCAACTTTGAAAATCTATCTAGGTTGAAAATACATTCATAAGCTTATATAATACTTAAACAAATCCATCTCAGGGAAGAGTGCTGAAGAATATGCAAACTAAACAAATTTTTATACAAATAGTTATACTACTACATGCTTGCCCTATTCTCTATAAAAGTGAAAGAAATATCAATAATGAACTTTATATCCACATTCTGATTTCTTATCTGATCGCATTTAAATTAGCTTAAAGCTGTTTGATAAAATTAATACTATAGGATATTTTTAAAAAATTTTATGACCTTGTATGTACATAAGTATATTTTAGTTCAGTTAATTTAAATTATCGAAACTAATGTTTAGTTCATTTCACTTGCAGCCAGAAATTTCTCTTCTAGCTTCACCTTGAATCATAGTACAGCATTATATCATTTACAACCTAAATATTTCTTCCCCTCAAATAATTGGGGGGGAAGGCGAAAATTATATAAAATTCATTTAATCACACTAAATTTCAAACAAGATTGTTACATTTATATTGATAAATAACATTTAGTAATGTATGCAATGTCTTATAACTCAAGATCAACGGTACTTGCATAGTCTATGCAATAAACTTATGAAAAATAATTAGATATAATTTTAAATTTGTTTTAGAATTGATTCTATAAATATCAATTCAGAAGCAACATTTAAACAAAACCAAACTATAAACGTCCCTCACCCCCCACTCAACAAAAACAAGAAGTGCTGGTCCTTTCTGGGGAAGGTTCCCCTGACTATATTTGTGTATTTATTACACTGAAACTAAGTGAGATGCAAAACTGAAAATATTTTGTTTTCATTTACAATTGTTCAGTAATAAACAGTCTTCAAACTAAAGCAAGCATGATTAAACCATTAATGAAGGCATAATTTTCAAGAACAATAAAAAAGTGCTTAATATTTTATTCAAAATTAAGTCATTCATAATACTCACACAATTATAATAAATATAGGCAACTACTCCAGTATTTTTATCTAGTACAATAGGTGCCAACTCCAAAAGAGAAAAACCTGTAATTTATTGCAGAAACTACATTTTTTTTTTTAGTATATTGATAAAAATATAAATTATAAAAAGGGAAAAATTACAAGGGTTATACTATGAAAGACATAATTTAGTATTTATAAGTTTTAAATTTTAAAAAATGCTGCTGTTTATTGAAATAACATTTTTAGTGTATATATAAAACATAACTAAAAATTTGTAATACTGTTTATCCATTACATAAAACAAACATGTTTGACTTTAGCATTTCCAAATGTTCTACAAGATTTTGCTATATTCAAAAATTGTTTGTCAAATTCCTTTTCCATTCATTTTAAATGTTTACTATATTTCCCAATTAAGAACTTTTCTAATGTTTTATTAGACAGAGATTGTCTAAAATCAGTTCAGATTTATTTCATTTGGCTGAATATTCACCTGGAATACAGAATTATCGACAGAGGGAAGAACAAAATGAGATCAGCAAATTTTAGGGATTTTAGACTATATTGCTGAAAATCGGAAGAACTAGTTTTCCAATCAAAATATCAGAAACACAAAAAAAAATCATAAAACTTCTGAAGGATTGGAAGCTTTGGCACCAATGTAGTACATAAAATAAAATTTTTCAGGCATAAGAGATGGGTCATTTTAATCTTTTTGTTTTGTTTCTTTTAATTTATGTAGCCTAAAAATATGGTGAGCATGAGAAATAGAATAGAAAATTTCACCAAATTTTAATGGGAGCAAAACGGAAGAGTGAAATTAATTTTTTTATAAGTCCCTCCTCCTGTCTATAATCAAAATCCTAAATGATCGCCACATAATAAAAAAAAAATTGAAAAAAATGGAAATAAAAATAAAATAGAAAAATAGAAAAATAAAAAGTTTAAAATAAAAAATTAATAAAAATAATAAATAGAATTATATATTAATAGAGTGATTTTAGATTTTTTAGTATATATAAAATTAAACATGTATGTAATAATTCAAACTATTCAATGTATAAAAATAAAGTATATAAATTTAATTTAAAAATCTTTATGAATTAAAAAATTCAATCATGTAATCACCTAAGAAAAAAACCATAAAACTTCAACTTACTTGCATAATATACTACAAACATAATGAATATACCATGTAAAAATAACCAGAAGTATAAAAATAATAATGCATTTCTTAAAATTAAAAAATAAATGCAATACTATGAAAAATTTATGTATTTACGATTAAAGTAAAGCATTGTGTTAGTATAACTTAATTTCAATTAAAAATATTTTATATAAATCATATAATATCTAGTTAAACTTTAAGATACATCATATAAACATAAAACATATATAAATAAACATAAAATATATCATTCATAAATCTATTTTCCAATACTAGTACTAGATTAAACTTTAACCTGATACAGAAATAAAATATAACCCCATAAACATACAAAAAGTCCAAGAATGTGTCTTTGCAATGCTATGATTAAGCAAATCCATCAACAACCATGCAAAGGTACAGCTTATAGTTCAGCAAATCACCTCTTCTCTTCTACCCCCCCCCCAATGATCAGTAAGGCTGATTACAGTAGAATACTCGCTCTGCAGCTGAAACACACAAAAGTTTGATAAGAAACCTTTAATTTTTTTTGCTTTAAACAATCATAGTGGAATTTTTCTATCTAGAAGATATCTCCAAACCCTGAAGAATTGGGAAAAAAAAAAATTCTGGAGTGTCCCTGGAGCAGAATCACCCCTGGTATATGCACATTAAAAGCAATACAAATGGTTACATAATAAACATTGCAAAAAAATTGAACATTTTATTTTTATTAAATTCTTCTCGGAGCATTACAGCCAGTTACCAGTCAAGGCCATCTCAGTCAGTTTTCTCCACTTTAACCTGCCTGTAGCTTTAGTCCTCCAATGCCAATATTTCTCAACCAGTTTTCAAACATTACCTCATACGCAATCTGTATTTCCTCTTTCCCTTGGGCTTTAGTAGTTACTTTCTTGACTGGGTTTTTATCATTGTATCCATGTATGTGTCCAAGTCATCTTAAATACAATGCTGTAATCACTATATTCTCTAAATTTTTGCTTAATTCAAAGTTATATCTTTTCCCCCTTAACTGGTCCAAAAATCTCTCAAAAAAAAATTAACAACTGGTAATTGGGGAAAAAGGTATTGATTTTTAAAACTTAATATGAAAAATATAAAATTAATAACCAGGGAAGTTACATCTTAATAAAATCAGATAATTGGGTAGTAGTTCTCAAAACAAGGTACAATGCAAAGTGGTACTTTACAGAATTAGCACCAGTAATGTATGGAAAATACCCAATGCACCAGGGAAAACAAATCATTTTGTAAAAGGCAATTCATTGTACAGGAATAAACATCAATGCAAAAAAAGTTTTTGCTTCATAGCAGGCTTACTGATGTTATAAAGACAACATACTACTAAAAGATGTTTGTATTGAAATTTTGAGTTTTTACATTAAAAGATTCTTTATTTTAAACAATGTGCATACATGACATGCAATTTACTGGGAAATAATTACCACCAACTATGCATTACCTGGAGAAGGTGACTGGCAGATACCAGTCTCAAAGCCACAAACACAACTGATGACAATATATTAAAGCATATAAATGAAATAATCCTTCAGTACGAACCATACCTCCTACATAAGATACAAAAGCTAAACAGTTGATTTAAAAGCAGACATGCCAACATTCAGGCACATGTCAGGAGCAATATTTAAAATTTAACAAGCTTCTCACAGTACACACATATACAATTTACATATATAATACACAAAACAACCGAAACAAAAACAGAATTACATATTTTATTGGTTTCAAAATTAAATTGAGTTTTTCATGTGGCACATTGACCCTGATTAAAATATTTAATTTTTTCTATTATCACTGATTCTATAGTTTGTCCACTCAAATATGAACTAAATTCAGTTTGGTTTTTATGTAGCGGACTGAAAACTCATTAATATGCAACCTTACTGTGTGGTAATAGTATATTAAGCATTTTTTGAAGGACTTTGAATTTTATTCCTGATTTGGTTTGCTAGTCTACTTTTTTTTTGCAACGTGAGAGGTAATGAGACCTTGACTTACTGTTTGAATCAGATTTCAAATGGTTAAGAAGATCCATGCTCCAGTGGGTTTGAATACAAGAACTCTAGTACAAAAAGTCAGCACCATAATCATTTGGCCAGCGGCATATTTAATTACTAAATTGTAATCTTTAGTTCTTCAAAATTTATTTTCTGGGACAATCTGATGGGTTTCCAGAGTTCTCTGAAAGATTTCTCTGGAGCAATTCAGAGTAGTTGGCATGTCTGTACAAAGTCCTAACAATTCACAGCTACTACTTTGAGTAACCCAAATTTGTTGCAAAAATTTCCTAAACAATTTTGTCTTCAAACAACTTTAAATTTCTAAAAGCTTTTATGTATTTAAAGAACAATTGTAACTTGGTACTAAAGAAAAGATATTTCAAAAATGTCTAAAAGCAAGAAATAAAATTCTGACAATAAACTAAAGAAAAACAAGTCAGTTTGTAAATTCTGTTCAAGATAAGAGACTCACTATACCCAAGAAAAAGAATTTTATTTTCCATTACATTATATACATAATTCCACACCAGATCTTGCAAGCTTAAAATCTTTCTTGGGTATTCACAAATTCTTTAATCAAGCTAGAAAAGAAAAAAGAAGTCGAATGTTAGGAAGAGAATATTAACTTATGTTTACCTAAATTTATTCATATTGATTTAGCAAGAAATGATTAGAGCAATATTATGGTATGTATTTAAGAAAAAAAAAAAAGTCACTGACAAAAGTAATATATTATCACTAATTTTTTTAAAAAAATGTAAGGCTACAAAAACCAGAAGAATTCAATTCTTCAACGATGCATTTCACCCATTAATGTAGCATTATTTACGAGCTGTAAAAACCATATAAGGCATATACAGTAGATACCACTAATGCATACATTGAAAATATTTCAGCTACATTCTCATTTCTTAACAAAAAAGAAAGAGTAGAAAAAACTAAAGTTAATATATACAGAACTAAAAATGGTAAGGACTACTCAGCTAAATAAATCTATTTTATTTAAACTAATCTTGAAAAAGCCCTAGTATTTTGAATGTCATCGAATAAATTTTTTGGGAATGTAAAATTCTTTACAAATCAGACATTTAGTGTCAATCATTTGAAGCTACTAGTTATTTCTTGTATTTGTCAAAAGTTATCTTCAAGCTGTCAAAAAACAATTTACCATGCAGGCACTGTACAATCAAACTGATACATTACAGAAATGCAGTAAAACCATGATTTGTTTCTATTAATTGAGCAAAAATATCTAATCTACACCTACACCGACTCTGTACATAAGCATTATATATATATATATATATATATATATATATATATATATATATATCCTTCCATACAGTTAAGGATGTCACTGATTCTTTCAGATGCTGTTCCTACCATTTAGCTCCTCACTCACTTGCTTCTACACTCAACAGTTGCTTTATTCTGACAATACATTATTGGGCATCAAAAACAAGTGTTTCACTTGCCAGTAAAAAATAAACTCTGGATGAAATTACTTTTCATCCAGGTCTTTGAAGGAACCCATAATAACCTAGATATAACATTTAGTTTAGATGATATGTATTTGTATGGCTACGAAACCAGGAAGAAAAAGTAAAACCTTTTTCCTCCAACGATGCATTCACCAACATTTCTTTAGCATTAGATCCGAACTGCAAATGCTATATACAGTAAATGCAGCAGATACCATTAATGCATTTCTTTTAAATTAATAAAATAACTATTCTAATTAAGCTTTATTCATAAACCATGTACATAGAAAAATTTATAATTATTTTTTAAAGTTATATTGATTATGCATCATAATCAATATAACCCTATAATCACTAGATGCATATTGAAATTTTACTTTCATAACTTTATCAGTATCAAAAACACTAGCTTTATACATAAAAGGTAATAGACTTGCAGAGAAAAAAGCAAATTATATTATCACACACTGTAGGATCACCAAAACCTGTATATTTTCTACGAGTATAGAACAAGTTAAAAAGAAAATTATAAGTGTTCAGACATATCATAACTTTCATTGAATTGCTTCTCAAGTGGAAACCGCGAATGATAAAAGCTAATTATCATCATACACACTTATGATCATTAAAAATTTCATATTACTTTCAAAAATAGAATAAGTTAAAAATACAAGTGTTCAGACATATCATGGCTTTCATTGAATTGCTTCTCAAGTGGAAACCGCGAATGATAAAAGCTAATTATCATCATACACACTTATGATCATTAAAAATTTCATATTACTTCCTAAAATAGAATAAGTTAAAAATACAAACTACAAGTGTTCAGACCTATCATGGCTTTCATTGAATTGCTCCTCAAGTGGAAACCGCGAATGATAAAAGCTTATTATCATCATACACACTTATCATTAAACATTTCATATTACTCTCAAAAATAGAATAAGTTAAAAATACAAACTACAAGTGTTCAGACATATCATGGCTTTCATTGAATTGCTTCTCAAGTGGAAACCGCGAATGATAAAAGCTAATTATCATCATACACACTTATGATCATTAAAAATTTCATATTACTTTCAAAAATAGAATAAGTTAAAAATACAAACTACAAGTGTTCAGACATATCATGGCTTTCATTGAATTGCTTCTCAAGTGGAAACCGCGAATGATAAAAGCTAATTATCATCATACACACTTATGATCATTAAAAATTTCATATTACTTCCTAAAATAGAATAAGTTAAAAATACAAACTACAAGTGTTCAGACCTATCATGGCTTTCATTGAATTGCTCCTCAAGTGGAAACCGCGAATGATAAAAGCTAATTATCATCATATACACTTATGATCATTAAAAATTTCATATTACTTTCAAAAATAGAATAAGTTAAAAATACAAGCTACAAGTGTTCAGACATATCATGGCTTTCATTGAATTGCTTCTCAAGTGGAAACCGCGAATGATAAAAGCTAATTATCATCATACACACTTATCATTAAACATTTCATATTACTCTCAAAAATAGAATAAGTTAAAAATACAAACTACAAGTGTTCAGACATATCATGGCTTTCATTGAATTGCTTCTCAAGTGGAAACCGCGAATGATAAAAGCTGATTATCATCATACACACTTATGATCATTAAAAATTTCATATTTCAAAAATAGAATAAGTTGCAAATACAAACTACAAGTGTTCAGACCTATCATGGCTTTCATTGAATTGCTCCTCAAGTGGAAACCGCGAATGATAAAAGCTGATTATCATCATACACACTTATGATCATTAAAAATTTCATATTTCAAAAATAGAATAAGTTGCAAATACAAACTACAAGTGTTCAGACATATCATCACTTTCATTGAATTATTTCTCAAGTGGAAACCGCAAATGATAAAAGAATTATCATCATACACACTTATGATCATTGAAAAATTTCATATTTAAAAAAATAGAAAAAGTTATACAAATACAATCAGAATATCATATCATTAAATTCAAAAAAATGATAAGAATAATTATACACATTTTATGAATTATAAATAGCTTTCAATAAGTCAAAATAAAAAATATTCATATCATTTTTATTCTAAAAGAAAACCAAAATTATAAATAATCATGAACACATTTAAATTGAAAACTTTCATATACTTTTGATATTTTGTAAGAGTATTGAGAGAAACAGACTAAAAAAGTTAAATATTTCTAACCATAAGTGTTCAGACATATCATGGCTTTCATTGAATTCCTTCTCAAGTGGAAACCGCGAATGATAAAAAATAATTGTCATCATACACACTTAATGGTTATTGAAATATTCGATTAAGTGTAAAAAAAAATTCAATTACTCAAAATGACTGAAATGATTAAAATTAAGAATATTAATATAAAAATTAAACAATTGTAATGAAATACAGAAATAAGATAATCAGCAGCAGCATTAGAAATATTTGCAGTATAATTATATTTAAATTTATAAAAGAATTTTTAAATAATGTAATAAATGATTTTCTAGTCATTTTTCACAAAGCAAAAGTTAAAGGCAAAGAATTATAAAAAAAATCAATCTCATTTTTTAAAAACATTAAGAACATAACATAAATAAGGAAAAGATCTGAAGTTCTGTAGTTGCATTCAAATTAAAAATGTAACAACTTAGTTAATACAAAAAAGCTCAAAATAAAATTTAAAAAATTCTTTTAAATTTTTTTTTTTATTTGTGCTCAGATTGGTGTTTTAACTCATTAATACACTATTAGAAATAGTGCATTTCAGTATTAGCATGGCAAATTCTTCATAGCACAATATTGGGGGAGAGTTATGTTATTTACAATAATTAAGAGGCTGCTGAAAAAATACTATAAACAAATTATAAAAGTCAGACTATATATATATATATACTATATATAAATCAGCATAATATCACAAAACTGGCATGAATGAGTAGCAATCATTTTCTGGAAGTATGCTGGGGAAAAAGTATGCCGCCTAAAATAATTCACTTCCTTCTTCAGAATAAAAGTTTAACACGAATTATAACTTAATAAAATATTACACTATATTCATTAATGAAAGCGATTAAATAGTTAATCTCAAAATAACATTAACCCTAATTTTTTTTACACAACCGTTCTGAAAGATTGTGGTTGGCAATAATCATTTATAATATTGATATGAAAATTAGCACTCATTGGAAATATCAAGATTTATTATTATGGGTAATTTATACGACATTTATAATAATGCAAATATACCTTCTTGAATCCAATATCTCCTGCATACTGTCTAAAACACCTTCTGCACATGTTAAGGCCATATTTTCTAATAATACCATGATGATTTGCACATACACGACTGAAAAAAGAAATTATACATAAATATAAATGCTGTATACATACATACAATTGAGATACAAATTTATAAAAACGAAATGAGTACTTAATATATTTAGGCTTAACCAGTAATTATGAAAAGAACAGCAATACCCTTATTAAAATAGACATTAATTTGAAATTTCAATTTTTTGCATTCAAATCCTTGCTAGATAACATTTTTATCGATAATATTTTAGTTCCTATTGAATATTTTAGATAGTTAAAAACACGTGGAGAAATTTTATACAAACCAATATCGTGATCCAGGACCAAATTTTCTTGGATGAGAGAACCAGATATTTTCATGACCCATCTTTCACGGATTTGATGTAATACTAATAAATAGAAACAATTAACTGATCAAATGTATATGACTTCCCTACGAAAAAGAGGAAAAGATAACGAACATGCACGCTGCGCTGAAATAGTTCGGTAAGAGATGGCGTGGGAAAAGCTGAGTTGTTCCTTGGATACAAGAGAAATCAACTTTTAAACCATGGAGTTACAACGTTTAGTTTCAGAAACATTAGAAAGTCGGACTTCATTTAGGATGAAAATATATATATATATATATATATATATAGTTCATTGTGCAACTGAAGAAGTAAACTGCCGTCTTTAAGAGACTTTAATTGTGTTCTCATAGTCTCATATTATAGACACAACTTGTATAACAATAAATAGTATTTATTTTCATGTATGAAAGAGATGTTATCCGAAACTGCAAGAACTGTATTATCCGAAACTGCAAGAACTAATATGAATTTTATCTTATACGTAAATTTCCTTAACTAGTAGATTAGATACTGGAAAATAAGGTTACAATTTCGCCTCATAAATATTCTTTCATAGAAATACACATTAAAATGACAACGTTTAGAAATACCCTGTTCGGCGTGTAAAGAACTTGGATTCTCCAAAGTCTTTTTCATTTGTTTATTAACACCAAACACACATAAAAGGAAAGGGGAATAAATCCGCACTCAAAACTATACATAATAAAAAAGGGGTTTAACAATCCCCACACTTCGGGCTAACGCCGCACATTTTCCTCGACTGCAGTTCAAAAAACTGTCACAAAAGGTGGTCACATGACCACGCTCGCTGCGGGCTAGTTCGGCATGCGCAGAGCTGGTCCGAACATGCCGCCCCGCGTTGCAATGTACATAGTACATTCAAGGTTCGTATCATTCATATATCATTACATACAATGAAAAGAAATAATAATCAACATAAAAACAATTAAAGTAAATTTATATGACATAGAAATAAACAACTTAACAATCAAGTAATGAAATTACATAAGGGAAATTATTTAAATTAATGAAATTATATCAGTAAGTAAATTTGATATAAATCACAGTATTCTGTAACAAAAAACATTTCAAAATTTTATGTTTCTATTGGTAACACGCACAACTTTGAAATAGATCTTTTAAATATACCTGATTTGGTTCTGACATCTGCAACACGAATAATATTATCCTTACCAGAATAAGTTTTCATAATACGCCCGAGAAGCCATTTGCAAGTAGGCAAATTTTCTTCTTTTAACAGGACCATATCGCCCTCTTTTATATTCCTTTTTTCAAACATCCACTTTGTCCGCATCTGCAGATTATTTAAATATGTTACACTCCATTTTTTCCAAATTATATGTACAACCTTGGTAATTTTTTGCCATATGTGCAATCTGTTTGTTTCTATATCTGCAAGAGAAGGTTCAACAATTGATGTTAACGATCGACCTACAAGAAAGTGAGCAGGAGTTAAAACTTCTAAGTCATCAATTTCTGATGACAGAGGAGTTAAGGGACGCGAATTTAGCATTGCTTCGATTTGAATCATTATAGTTAAGAGTTCCTCATACGTAAACCTAGAATTACCTATGGTCCTTTTTAGATAGTATTTAAAAGACTTAACCCCTGCCTCCCATAGACCGCCGAAGTTGGGTGCTCTGGGGGGTATAAATTTCCATTCAATGTTCTCTTCTAAAGAGAACTTCGAGAGATTTTCATCTTGTCTGCTCATCAACTGGTAGAACCTTTTTAGCTCCTTGTTTGCACCGACAAAATTGGTGCCATTATCAGAAATGATAGTTCTACATTTTCCTCTTCTAGATATAAAACGCTTAAGAGTAGCTATCATGCAGTCTGCGGTTAAGTCTGATAATATCTCTAAGTGTATTGCCTTTGTTACAAGACAAACAAATATACAAACGTATACTTTTATGAGGGGTCCTTTTCGTTGATTTTTGTTCTTTATATGGAAAGGACCACACAGATCAACACCAACATAATTGAAAGGAAAATCAGGAGTGACCCGTTCTTTGGGCAAAACTCCCATTTTTTGAGTAGAAATACGAGGACATGCCTTAAAACATTGAATGCAACTGTGAACAATTTTTCTACAACGGTTTCTCCCATTCAAAGGCCATTTTAACTAAGTGAAAAAAAATGTTTTTTAATTAAAAAAAAACTTTGAATTTAATGCATTTATTTAAGGCCAACAATCCGCAGAACGTTTTCCGAAAATATAACGGTCGTCAACAGCCATCTAGAATCATAACCGACCGAGGAATTATTTAATCGACCACCTACCCTTATGAGGCCATCTTGATCTAAAAAGGGATCTAAACTTTTAATCTTACTTGTATTATGAACACTATTTCCCTTTTCTAAGGCCTTGAATTCATCCAAAAATGCAGATCGTTGAGCTCTTTCAATTAGGACTTTCTCAGCTAATTTGATTTCCTTACCTTTCAGGGCACCTGAATCTTTAGTACTTGGATCTTTACAATTATGTATAAATCTGAAAATGTAACCTAAAATACAAACAATTTTAAAATACTTATTACTAATCTGTAGTAAGTTATCTAAATATTCAGGAACAAAGTTCAACGAAAGAGTTAATTTCGAGTCCAAGGAGTCTGAATTCCTTTTCATTTCGGGAAGATAGTCCTCAGGAACAGGATCAACTTTCGAAATTGAATCAGGAAGATCGTGGGATGATAAGAAGGGGGGACCCTTCCACCACATAGTGTTACCCAACAGGGAGTCTGCACTAAGTCCTCTTGTCAAGAAATCTGCAGGATTGGTTTTCCCAGGGAAATGGTACCAAGAACTGGGATCTGTCAGGTTTTTTATCTCTTTAACTCTGTTTGCCACAAAGCGTTTCCATCGACTGGTTGAACCTCTGATCCAGTACAAGGAAATCGTAGAGTCAGTCCAATGATAGGTTTTTGTTGGTTTTTTCGTGTTCACAATTTTCCGTATGCTTTTTGTTAAGCGAGATGCTAACAATGCTCCAAGGAGTTCCAATCTTGGAAGGGAGATCTTTTTGAGTGGAGCAACTCGACTTTTTGACGCTAACAAATTAACTTCAATGTTACCTGTTGCTTTCAAAACACGTATGTAAACAGCAGCACCATATGCTTTTTTACTAGCATCAGAAAAGCTATGGATTTCTATTTCATCAAGGTCTTCCGCTATAGTTGAATTTAGACAAAGTCTAGGAATTTCAATTTTGGCTAATCTTGGAAGCTCTTCGCACCAGTGTTGCCATTCTTTTTTAATATCTGGAGGTAAATCTCCATCCCATTGAATTTTCTGTATCCATAATTCTTGGAAAAGACACTTTACTCGAATTGTAAATGGAGTAATTAATCCTAGCGGGTCAAAGAGTTTTCCCACTGCTTGAGAGAGGAAGCGTTTCGTGTTTTTGTTAAAAGATAGAAAGTCTATTAGTCCCTGGATCTCCATAGTGAGGCAATCCTTTTCCGTGTTCCAAGTCATTCCAAGAACTTTAGTCAAGTTAACACCCAAGCTAACAGAGTTGTACTCAGGTTGAGTGTCAAAATCTTCCTTTTTCCATTCTTCCATCAGGCTACTGTCATTTGAAACCCATTTTCTTAATTTCATTCCAGCCTTTTGCATTATCCCTTTAGCATCCTTTGAAACTTCTAGAGCACTTTCAACGGTATCTTCACCTGCAATAAAATCATCAACATACAAGCAAGTATCAAGAAGTTTTGATGCCTTCGGATATCTATTACTGAATTGTTTGATATGTTTTTTAATTGTCGCTGATAAGAGAAAGGGTGAAGCACTAACTCCAAATAAAACACGTTTGAATCTATAAATTTTAAGATCTTGCATGAAATCTTCATCAGTCCATAAGAAACGTACAGCATCTCTGTCCTTGGTAGCTAACGATATCTGTAGAAATGCCTTTTCAATATCTGAAATTATGGCAATTTTGTTCAACCTAAAATTAATTAAGATATCAAGCAAATTAGAATTAAGATTGGGGCCTGACCACAAACAGTCATTTAAGGATAACTCGCCACAATCATGGGAGCTTGCATCAAATACGATGCGTGTTTTAGTAGTAAGTCTCTCTTGCTTACATACTGGTTGATGCGGTAAATAATAAATAGGTCTTTCATTTATTTCAGGGGTTGGTACTTTAACTTCTTCAATTATATCCTTCTGAAGGTATTCTCTCAAAATCTCTGCGTATTGTTCCTTCATTTTATTATTTTGATCAAGTTTTCTTTTCAGACTCTGTAAGCGGTACTTGGCGACTCTAAAGTTATCTTTCAGCTCTCTCCAATCTCTTCTCCAAGGAAGTACTACTTCATATCTATTTCCTTTTAATTTTGTTGTTTGATCAAAGATTTGAATAGCTTGATCTTCTTCTGGTTTTAGTTCTTCATCTTTTATTCCCAGAGACTCCAATTCCCAAAACTGTCTTAAATTGTTATTCATTTCTTCAAACTCTTGTATCAAGTGACACTGCCCATATTTATTTGAAGGTGTTACTTCGTTTAAAACCCCAGTTGGAATCCACCCAAAAACTGATTCTTGCAAAATTAGATTCTCATTGACCTTATACCGATTTTGTCTTAAAATTTTATAAAATAACTCAGCTCCAATCAAGGCATGAATTTTTCCCACCTTGAAGAACGTGGGATCAGCGTAATCTATAAATGGAGGCAGTTCAATGTTAGATACATCTAACTGAGTTGATGGGATGTGATCTGTAATTTTAGGAACGAGTAGGAATTCTATATTTTCTTTGAAACTTCCATCCGCATTAAATATAACGGTTTCTGTTTTATTTCGAACATTATGAGTAGATCCATTTAAACCCTTTACAGGAACATTAATTTTACGCTTTGGCAGACTTAATTCGTCGGCGCATTCATTCAGTAATATGTTTACATTCGAAGCACTATCCAATACGGCACGTATTTTGTATCGTTTTCCATAAGCATCGTTGATGAAAATAAAACAAGTACTCAATAACACAGATTTTTTTTCTTTCATTATATTGCTGAGAGTTTGGAAGGATTCAGATTGTAAATTATTATCTATTGACTCTGACACGTCATTTGTGGGGAACGGCTGTTTATCTTTTATTCCAGACGAAACGTTAACTGGCGCCACTGAAACAGTTTCGCTATGCAGTTTCTCTCGATGGAGAAGCGAATTATGTCGTAATGTACAATAAAAGCAAGAAAATTTAGAAGTGCACGATTTTACAGTATGGTTTTGGTTTAGGCAATTTATGCACAATTTATTTTGTTTTACGAAATCATATCGTTCCGAAACACTCATTTTTTGAAAATTAGAACATTTATTCAAACTATGCGAATTTTTGCATAAAGGACACCTCTTAAATTTCAATTTTTCATTGGAATTCAGCATAAAGGCTTTCGATTTGTTTGAATAAGGCGTGCTTTTATTTGAGTGCTTGATAGTGGAATTTCTATTCACACTTTCCAAAGTCGAACTTCTGTTTTCTAAAAACGACATTAATTCCGTGAATTTCGGATACTCTATTTTTTTCGTTGTGTATTCAAACAGTTTTCTTGATTCTCTGTCTAATTTTTGCAAAATGATATTAACGAGGAATGCATCGGAAAGGTTATTTTGTTGGTATTTTAATACCTTCAGCGCTCTTAAGTTCTTGTTTATGCAATCAATAAAATTTCTCAATTCCATTGACGATTCATGTTGAATCTTTTCATAGTTTATTATGGCTGTCAAATGAATATCTACGAGTAAACGGTGATTCTCAAATCTTTCTGTTAGTGCCGCAAATAAGGACTCGAACGAATCGTCAGAGCTTTCTAGCTGCTTAGCTTCGGCGCTTAGAGATGCGCGCAAATAATACAGTTTCTGAGCATCATTTAATTCATCATTGTTTATAATTAAATTTGTAAACTGCATCTTAAATGTAAACCACTCGTCATATTTACCACTGAATACAGGTAATGGTATGTCCGGTAATTTTACCTTTGTGTTATTAACACTTTTGGTTTCATTGTTCTCAACATGTGTATTAACTTCATTTACCTTTAAAGATTGAAGTAAGGTATGGAGACTTACCTCAATATTTTCGAGGCGATCTTCCATCTCATCTAATTCTTTTTCAAAGGCAGGTAAATCCTTCTATATCTGGATTATCATAGTATGATTCTCTGAATTCATCAACTTTCGATTGAAGGTCAGATAGTTTGCGAAGTTTGATTTCCAGTTGAGTGTTCGTAAAGGCTTTCGTTTTTGAAATATCTTGGACATAGTTTTCAAGTTTTGTTATAGTACCTTTGAGAGTACTTTTCTTTCGATTCATTTTATCCATAGCTTGCGCTGGGGCTGAAGACGGACCAAAAAAATGTTCGGCGTGTAAAGAACTTGGATTCTCCAAAGTCTTTTTCATTTGTTTATTAACACCAAACACACATAAAAAGAAAGGGGAATAAATCCACACTCAAAAACTATACATAATAAAAAAGGGGTTTAACAATCCCCACACTGGGGCTAACGCCGCACATTTTCATCGACTGCAGTTCAAACTCTGTCACAAAGGGTGGTCACATGACCACGCTCGCTGCGGGCTAGTTAGGCATGCGCAGAGCTGGTCCGAACATACCCATTACAGAAAAGAACCTACCGCAAAGACCTCAAAAAGTGTGTATACTTGTAATGAAAATATTTACACTTCATTAAATTTTCTATCAGATTTTTTAAAGCATTTCATGAATAATTTAATAACTAATTGTCTTGCCATGCAATCGTTTTTCTCAAAATTTAACTTTTCTGATAATTTTGAAATTATGGTTACCCGAAAAGTTACATTTCTTTTATACCTGGTAAAACAGAGAAAAAAATCCGATGTGGACACAATATGACTTCCCTGTAAGTGGCACATTTCTCAGCATTTCATTGAAACTTCTTGTATTTCAAAGTAAGATACGATCTTTCAATTCGATATCAAGATGTATTCAAAAATGGTTCAAATAGATATTTAGTGTTAACTCTTCAGCACCCCCAAGAGAACAAAAAGTGCTACCTTAGGCCCCGGTGATCCGAAATAAGCACGCATGGGACCGGTCAATTTTCCCGTTATGCTTAATTTTACTTTAAAATTCATAAATAATAATAATTTCATTCTAATAAGCTGAAATTTATAGATTATAACCAATGACAGTATAGGAATCATCTATAACATTTTCGGGATAATAAAAAAAATAAATAAAAACGATTTTTTAAAAATGCTTTCGCTTTAAGAAAAATGGTGCCGTTTTAATAAAATATATATTCACTGTCGGTTAAAAAATATGAAACTTTAAAATTTGAATAAATTATTAGCGAAACTGTTGTTGTTATTGCTTCTAATGCCACTTGGATAAACCAAACATTATTGAGCCACACGCTACTCGTATTAAGGCACAGGGGTGCGCCTTTTGTTTTAATTAGGACTGCCAATTGGAAAGAGCGACTTTTTACTCAAGTGGGTCCTTGTAATTTAGAAGCAGGGACAAAGCAGAAGACCCATAAACTTGGCCTACCAGACCCAGAGGTATTGTAGAACTTGGAGGACACTGTAACCACGAACATATTTTACGTGCCGTAGTCATCCTTAGCACGGCGTGGACTTTAGATCGGCTCGAGCTCCGAAACTGCAATCGTCCAATTACAAGATTGTTGACTTTGCTGATCGAACTACAGCGGCACAAGCAAAACTAAATGATGTATAAAACCAAGGTAGATATCTTAAATTAAACAAATTAACTAAATAAACTCCAGATGTCAATTATTTCATATCCGTTTGCCAGTCATTTGCACTTTGTTTCCATAATCAAACATTTCAATGCCACCTGAATAGTCTGAGTCAGTCTTACTTATACTAGAACAATGCCTTTTTTCAATTCCACTACCCGATTCGTTCCGTAATTCAAGAATCTCACTCTCTGAAGTATTTCATTCTTTTTGTCGAGATGACCACAATAAAACAGACCCGATATATTCTAAACACTATCTTGTTAACTCCAAACTGTACACGATAATTAATAGCAGTTAACAATAAAAATTTCTTACCAATAAACAATAAACGTTCTACCCTTTCCTCATTTAATTAAACACTGAACGAGCAATAATTCACAGCCCTTAAGAGGAGTCGAACCCATTCTACTGCTTTACATGTTTTAACTAAGTGAAAAAAAATGTTCTTGAATTAAAAAAAAAACTTTGAATTTAATGCATTTATTTAAGGTCAACAATCCGCAGAACGTTTTCCGAAAATATAACGGTCGTCAACTGCCATCTAGTGATGTTTAAAAATTTAAATATAACGTTCCAATTCCATTTGATCATGGGACGCGGGACACATGTTGTCTGATCATATGAGACTGCGGGTCCTGAAGAGAGAATTTTGTGATCACGGTCCTGAACGGGTCAAAGTAGAAGTTTCTTTGAACGTACGTAGGAAAATAGATTGAAATAGCCAACATGCATTCAGGCATTGTCAAAATGAGTGTCTTCGTTTAAACTCTAAACCGAAAGTTTTCGGGATTACAATACTTCCTTTATTTTACTAAAACTAATTAATTATGCCAGGCAACTATTTTGGGTTCCAAACAAAATTTCAAAAAGGGATTGTACTATATCTGTTCCAACTATCTTAACTAAAAATAAATGATTTGCTCTGGTTTGGAGAGCTTCAGTCTTTTTTGTTACATAGGATAATGAGATTGGGATATACTACTTAATGCTGATTCAGGCTACGAACAATGATGTAGGCTTAGTGAATTGTGTTATCAAAGCCTGGGGAGCTTCTGCTTGGTCCCTGCTCAGGGCCCGACTAAGATACTTTTGTGCCCAGGACACAATCCAATTTTTGTGCCCTCCACCCCCATGCAAATTTATAGTGACAAGTTATTATTATACTTACAATCATATAAAGATTAGAACATTGAATTAGCAAACGGATTAAAGAAATTAGCATTAAAGTACTATTCAAAATCAAAAACAACAAATTTTCATTTTACGTAATCATTATTATCTCTGTTTAGCCATGCTAAAAATTAAGGACTTTTAAAGACCTAGAGTGACCAACTTTTTTTATTTTTACTTTGTTTCACTCACAAGCTCTGTGGTGCTGAAAATAAATAATAATAGAATTAAAAATAATTTAAATTAACGAGATGATTTAATGGTTTATTGTGGTACGTTGCTAATAATCTGTCTTATAAATATGCTATAACCCATAGGATAAAAAGAGCACCAGGTTTGTTGAGGGAATTAATTATCAGGTAAATACAGTAAAATTAAAGGAAATAGGAAACAATACAGTTCATGACAAACACAATTACCTCGTATAATAATTTATTAAAACTCAACGATGGTAGCGTGTTTGCAATTTTTCCCTACTTAATATGTGTTTCAAGCACTCAACTAAATTTTCGTGTGCTAAGTGCCCATGCGATAATCAGGCCCTGTCCCTGCTTCTAAATTATAAAGACTTTGTGCAGACAGAATTATAGGGAGTAATGTTTGCCACCTAAAGGGTATTCTTATAATAAAATAGCCAACAATTATCTGCCGCTTAGAATCGATGAATGCTATAAGAAACAAGTACCCAGCATTTAAAATAATCATATTTTGTGATATTATATGAACATGTATTTCATTGAAATTTGGCAAAATAGTGGTGGTGTCACATTGAAAAATTCATCAGGAATTTTCATCTAACTTTCCTTTCCATAAAATAAATATGTATAACAGATGTTATGAGAAATAAGGAATATTGTATGAAGCAGAAAGTATTCTATACACAGTCCACCCATAATTGTTAGATTAACTGTACAGCTTGCACAGTACCACGATAATTCTACTTAGACTGCAGGAGGCAATGTGTAAATTAGATGGAAATTTTAATTGCTTTTTTCTGTAAAATTATCTTTCATTAGTAACTCTTAATATTTTGATAATTTTATTTATTTGGATCCTATATCATGTTTTGAGTTTGAAGATAAAATCTTCCAGTAAGAACAAAACTAAACTCCTTGGCGCAACAGCCCCTAAGGGACGCAACAGCCCTTAGGGGGCCAGGGCCTATGGTGCCAATCTCCGTTTAAGTGACCAAGGGCCCTGGGGTGCGAAGCATATATTCCGGTTAAGTGGTCAATCTTATGCGGAGCACCCAGTGTTTAATTCCCAAGCACGCTTGGTCCTCAGTTCATCTACCCACTGAAGGGATGAAAGGCTGAGTCAACCTTGCCCAACCTGGGGACCGAACCTCGGACCTGTGGCGTGGGAGTGCAAGGCACTACTCCAATACCACTGGGCTCCCAGTAAGAACACCTATATTATGTTTTGTATAACTCAGCATGGGAAAACAGACCTCCCTGTTTTATAACTGGACTTGTCATTTTTCTACAAGTACAGATTTAATACAAATATCTAATTTAGGGCTAACTGTGTATAAATGGCAACTTCTATAATGCAATGAAACATTATGAAATTATAGATATTATTCAATAAATTAAATTTTCTAATATAACAGTTAAAATTAGTTGAGTAGAATATTATTTAAATATAAAAAAATGCCACATTATAGTCAAAATAAAATAATGCACTAAACTGAGTATTCTATATATATATATTAACTTTGCATTTCTGATTCTTATAGTTAGTTTTTTCTTTACTGACATCTAAAGTATATACTTCATATTTGCCACTTATTCAAACAACTGCGGATTGAAAAAAAATTGCATCCTATCATTTTTTGTTTAGGGAGGGGGGAGAAGAGGTTATTTCATCCATGCCCCAAAACATGGAAATGCACAAGTTCATTACCTTCAAGCAAATTTTTCTTTTTATTCAAACCTTTTGTACATGGAACCTTGATTCTTAAAAATTCTTCTATCATTAAATATTATCAGATAAACTAAGACTAAATGTCAGTGTTATAAATTTACATTAATTTTCAAAATGTATTGCTGCAATGCTGTTATTAGACAAGTGGGAAACTCGAAATCCATTTGTACACAGAGCTACCATTTTGTATATAAGTGTCTGTATGTTTTCTACATTTAGATTCAACATATTTGCTATCATAATTAATAGAGTTTATTTTTAATCATAAATATCTTTTTTTTTTTACTTATATGTGTTGTTTCAGCCAAGACAAAATTATGTTAGAATGACTCTTTTATAAATAATTTTATTTACGTCTTAAATGTATATGAAATAATTGTGATTTCAATCAGGGTTACTTGATTTATATACCTTCTAAATAAATTGTCTTTAAACCATTGGAGTTCTTTTAATTATTGATTAAAATCAAGATTACTTTTCTTTTAACCCTTCATGAATTTTGTATAAAAGAGTATACACACATTTACAGCTGCTGTTTAGAGAGTATGATCCACCTTTGTTTAATTCAATCAGCATTTGGAAATAGACTGGGAATATCTAAGTTTGATAAAGTAAGAGTCAATTGGGAGTTTGCTATCAGCAGTTTTACTTTTATCATTGTTATTGATACTTCGTTTTCTTTATTCTTTAAAAATTCTTCTAAATTTGAAGAGAAAATTGGATATAATATTTATTTCAATATATTATATATATATATATCAGTGACGTGAGGTAGGTGTTCAAGCAGGGTGTCCAGAGAGCAACAACAACAATAATAATATAACCATAAAAATGTACATTAAACACTTCTTTAACATTTATTATTCATTTGTACACAAAATCCATACGTCTATCCGTATTACTAATAGAATAACAAAAAGCTTATATTTCCACGAAAAACATATTTTCAGCAAACGTAGCACCACCCGGCACCCGCCGCTGCGGTGCCTCATCAGGATGCTATTTGGTGCCGACAAACCAAAAGTCTAGTCCACGTGCAGAGGATTTCACTGTACGCTGGCACAACGGAATGAACTATTTCTCGTTCGGTGAGTGGATTAAATTATATTTAATAATTGTTTTTAATATTTGGAAATCATATATTCTGCGAAAAACATCTTCACAATTTTTAAAAACAAAACCAGGGATATGGTGTTACAGATATAACTTATATACTGTATGTAAAACACAATGAATGGTAAAATTTGGACTGTTCTGTTAAAATTCGTTTCTTTAAAACAAAACAACATTTTTTTCACTAATTATTTCAATAAATATAATACATTACTGAAATTAATTTACCACGCTAAAACATTTCACTTTATATTGATGAATTACTTTTTTTATATTTCCATGAAAACAAAATCTTACAATATATAAATTTAAACATTAACCATCTGCAAAATCGTATAGCCAATTAATCAGTTAAAAAACCAAACGCGCTTCAGCACCTAAGTCCCCGTTCTAATACAACGCTTAATAAACCGTACCTTCGGATGATTCTGAATGCCAAGAGCAGGAAAAATAGCTGCACTTGCCTCAGTGCTATAGTATGAAGTGTTCTCCAGTAGCCCATACATATAAAGCGTGATTTTCTATTAGTGCGCAGTGCGTACACATAAAAATTTCTTATGTTTGCTTTTGGACACTCTACGTAGTGCAGCACCTAGTACTGCACGCACTGCGAGAATACAAGCAAGCAAATCAACATAATATTTGTATATTATAAATAATATTTATTATATACCATATAAAGATAGGTAGACATAGGTACAGAAAATTAGTGTCTCATAATTTTGCTAGGGTGTGCAGTACACACCCTGCACATATGGACCGCACGCCACTGATATATATATATATATATATAATCAAATCAATAAATACATTTCCACTGGCATTTAATTTTGTGCTTATTTGAAAATTCTAGTGCTTTAAAAATTAGTTTTACAACTAAATAATTTTTCATATTTTAAATTAATGAAGAAAAATATAAATACTTTATAAGAGTTTCTGAGGAAAGATAAAAAAAAAAAAGTCATATTTCATGCATTTCACACATAATTCAAGGTATGCAAAATTAATATTGAACAGATAAGGGAAATAAATAGAATAATGAAAATTTAATAACAATTTAATTGCAACTTTTATAAAATTTATTTGTGATGCATAATTAATAGTTAATTATTTTAAAAATCTGATTTAAATCTTAAATAAACACCTAATTAATATAATTCTTAAAAAAATTTCAAAATTTTTACTAACTTTGAGTTTGATTAAATAAATATACTGTACAATTTTTTAAACTCTACATACATCACTATCACTGTTATATTCTAAACATACTTTAAAAAAGTATCTTAGGTATAGTTAGCATATTATTTAGAGCAGTAATTCCCAAACATTTTTGGGGCTCTGCCACCTTTACAAGAAAAAAAAAAATGCCTTCTCCTGTTCCATAATAGTTAAAATTATACCAAATATTAAAATATTATTGTAAATCTATATCTATTTAATCTGCTTATATATCTATTATGAATCAGAAAGTTAATAATTAAAACAGCTATCAATTGCAATAATATTGTTTTATTAAAATAAGCATAATATCCTTAATTTTTTTAAATTTCTATAGAAATTAAAAAAGGTGTTTTGAAGTGGTTCAGGCTAGTGAATATTATTAATTTTTTCATGTTTGGTTCCAATTGCTTATCTCTACAATCAGTGATGTTCCTTTTCTTAGATAGTTAACAAGCTACAATACTGAGCTGACATTCAGAAAAATACAATGAAGAAAATGCAATTTTTAATTTAATATAACCTCATGGGTGAAAAAATGACAGCTCATAGTGGAATTCACAGAATTTATAATTTGAAATAAAATATCACATTTATCATGGTAAACACAATAATATTCAATCTTTATTGATGTCATGAATTTTAGACATGACATAATTTTTAGACATTATGTCTACTGGTCACCCCTTTGACTTCCTTAATGCCCCTCCTCTTTCACCTATGAACCCACTACTGCTTCCCTGTAAGGTACCACATCCATTGAGAACATATGATTTAGAGTATGAGTAACATTAACCACCTTGTTCGGACAAACTTATTAAACAATCTTTAGCTCAATATGGTCATATTAAAATAGGCTTACTTAAAATCACAAAACTTTTAGCTTTTCTAAGAAAATAATCTCAATCAACTGACTTCTTCAACATTCTTTTCACTAACAAATGAAAGGTTATCTTCATTATGTGTTTGAAGATGCATTTTCAAGTGGCATCGCTGAGTAAATCCTTTCTTGCATACATGACACACATATGGTTTTTCTCCCGTATGAATTCGAAGATGAATTATTAAGCTACTTTGCTGAACAAAGGCTTTGTTACAGATGACACATTCAAAAGGTCTTTCACCTGTTTGTATCCTAAGATGATCCTGAAGTCGCAAATTTGTAGAAAATCCTTTATCGCACACAGTACATACAAAAGCTCTGTCTTTAGTATGGTTCCGGAAATGTCTCTTTAAGCTGACTTCTACAGCAAACTCTCTTTTATATACACTGCAGATATATGCCTTATCTTTACTATGTAATAGGCGATGGCTCTTTAAATACCTCAGTGCAGGGAATGTTTTACTGCATATATCACAAGAATAAGGTTTTTCACTGACATGCATTACAAGATGTCTCTTTAACTCATGAGGCCAAGAAAAACCTTTATTACACACATTACAGGTATAAGGTTTTACTTCATTATGCACAGCTTTATGCCTATTTAAGTCTCTATTCCGATAAAATGCCCTATTACAAATAGGACAGATAAATTGTTTTGTTCCAATATGTGTTTTTAGATGCTCACTTAAGAATTCCTTTATAGAAAATCCTTTATTGCATATATTACAAATAAAAGGTTTTTCTGAGTTATGTGTCTGGATATGCCTGTTTAAGTGACTGCTCCGAGAAAATCCTTTATTACAAATACTGCAGATGAAAGGTTTTTCTCCAGTATGTGTTAAAAGATGAGCTTTCAGATTAGGCTGATGATAAAACCCTCTATTACATATATCACAGGTAAAAGGTTTTTCGTCAGTATGAGTTCGGTGATGTGCTTCTAAAGACACTTTTTTTAAAAATCCTTTATTGCACAAACTACATACATAAGGTTTTCCTTCAGTGTGCGTTAGGAGATGTTTTACTTAAGCTACTTTTCATAGAAAACCCTATGAAACATACATTACAGACATATGGTTTTTTTCCAGAATGAACTCCAAGATGTTCATTTAGAGTTGATCTTGTAGAAAATTCTTTGTCACATAAATTGCATGGGAAAGTTTTATTGAGATCAGCTTCAAGATTCATTCTCAAATTAAAACAATTTAAATTTATGTATTAAGAACCAAATTGTATTTTATCAATAGCATAAATTAATATGTAATTTACCTAATTTTCTTTCTTATATATAAAGAAAGCAAGAAATACTTCTATCAGTCCTTAAGCTTGTTTATCTTAAATAAATACTTGCTTAACATTATGTCTTCTGTATTTGTACAAAAAAAAAAAAAATTAGTATAGACTTTCCTTCTACAGATATTTGCATTTTTATATTTGACAATCTATAAATGAATGTGATTTTTATTTTAAAGAAAGGTAAAAATGCAAGATAGGATGTAACAAAAATTCAGTATTTTAAGCCCATTTTAAATTTTCTTTACTCATAAATAATCTACTATTCAATTCAACAAGAGAAGCATTCTAATTAATTCAACTATAAGTAAAATAAGTTATATACTTTCACAGCAGAGCCAAATGTTCTGAATACCTATAAAGAATAAAATGTTTAGTTCAGTTTCATTAAAATATGCTAATATAATACAATAACAAAATGCAAATAATACTACTGCTCCTTTAGTATGTGACATGGGAATATAAACTGATATAGAGAACATAATCTAAATGCTTTGTAATCCTGTATGATTTAACTTTTGTCACACTTTAAAACTAATAATTTTATTGTGTAATTGTCTACTATACTGTCCATATATTTGTTTACCTCCATTTGGCAACAATAGTATTGCCTACACATTTATCATTCACTGGCAACAGTATCTTTGTTGTTGAGTATTGATTCAAATATTTAACATTTTACAGTGAATAAAGCTTTCATTTATTTAATTTTTAATTAAGGTTCACTTGATGCTTACACTTCTAATTGAACTAATTGTATTTTGCCTGTTGATTGTATGAGGCCAAATATTAATGTCTGTATGAACATCAAACCAATTATAATTTACATACCTGCTAAATAAACCAATCTTTAAGTAAGTTTATATGATTTTCTTCTTTAGCTGTTTTATTTATTATATCAGAAATCCCTCAAGACTACATTATGATGAAATTAATAATAAATTTGCTGTTAAATGCATAAAGTTTGTACAATGTTTTTAAAAAAAATATTTTAATGTTCAAAAGACAACCAATATCACAACCTTTTACAGTCAACACAGTCTGGAGCCTTAATCACAGCATTCTTTCAAGGTCTCTATATGACTACTTTTCTAGAACTCACAATGGAACATTTGAGTTCTAAAAAAATTCTCATATATAACATTACATATTTTCAAAGAATTTAAAGATCTAAAACAATTTATTTCATATATTTCGAAATTAACTGTTTATATTAAATAAAATCCCCTGTGAAAATAAAAAAAAGTGATTTAAATTTTAAATGCAACTTTAAGTACAATCAAACCGTTATTTATCATCCCTCTCTTAAAGTGCCGCAAGTGTGAGTTAATAAATTTTTTGTACAGGACTCAATGTTAAAAATCCATTACAGTGCAAACCCACATTTTCAGGGCATAATAAACAAAAAAAGAAGAAAGAAAAGGAGAAATTTTCAATGACCTTTTTTATTTATTTCTTAAAACTGAACTCAATTTTATTCCTTTCAAATCTTTGCTGCCTTAATAGCATAACTTTTATACCTGTGAATTTTTTTAAAAAATAAAGTTAGGTCATATTCAGTATTCTCTAATAACTCTTTTAATTTCAAGAATTAGCTTTGAAAGAGTAAAAGTACCAACAGACATTTGCAACCACTGATAATTATTAATTTGTAGTAATTTTTGAAGTTATCTGTTTTGATCACTCTTCTTTCCTTTGTATCAGTGCAACACTATCAATGGAATAAGATTAAAAATCCAATTTCCATTAGATGTTTCACAAGAAATTAACCTTTAAGTGACTGTATACTTCCCTTGTGAGAAACAAATACAACAAGAGCAATAATGTATTATACTACTTTATAACATGAAATATGAATCAAAATAAGTTATTATTTCTATTAATAAACTATGGATTATTTTAGATGCTAAGGATAAAAGAAATGGCCAGATTCCTAGTAATAAACAATTATATCATATTTTTTAAAATACTGTTTTAATCTTTCTGTCAAAAAATATTTTAATGAATAGATAGTTAGGTTAAGATACCAACTTATTTGTTTATGAGTGAATAAACTGAACGCCTCACCACAACAGTCCCTAGGGGGCCAGGGTCTACGGCGCCAATCTCCATTTATGTGACCAAGGGCCCTGGGGTACAAAGCATATGTTCTGGTTAGGTGGTCAAACTTATGCGGAACCCCCCAGTGTTTAGTTAACAAGCACGCTTGGTCCTTAGTTCATCTACCCACTGAAGGAATGAAAGGCTGAGTCAACCTTGCCCAGCCCGGGGATCGAACCTAGGACCTGTGTAATGAGAGCGCAAAGCGCTATCCCAATGCCCCTGGCCTTCCTTATGAATACAAGGATTGCATTTATAGGTGTGTGTGTGTGTGTGTGTGTGAGGGGGGGGGTTCTGGATACTCCACAAAATATTTTCAATGTATGCATATTGAAAAATTTTAAACTATTAAAATTTGTGTACAATACTAGTTTCTACTTTAAGTGTTACAATGGTTTTTACCCATGAAAAAAGTTAAAACATTTCTTCCCATTAAAATAGGTCATAAGTGGTTGACAAACTTAGTGTTACTTTCAATGTATACATGCATGACTCAAAAAAGTAAACTGGCATTTGAAGCTAAAAGTATTAATGTGCTGCTATAAAACAGTAGCTTATAAATGACTGATTATGCTATACTTTTTTTGATTTTCTTGTCATACAAGGCATATAATTTTGTTAAAATTAAAAAGATATGTTGTAATTCCTGGTAAAAACTTCGAGTGAAAATTAAGACACATTAAGGTTGCAAGTGTATTTTTCAAGATACAATGAAATTATGGAAGCACTGCTGATCTGTTTTATGGCATAATTATATATGCATGCAAAAATATGGATGCACGTATAAGACTTATGCATGAATGTACTTAAGGTATCCGTCTACGTTCAGAGAACTCTTTCTTTAAACGTAGAAACTAGTTCATGTTTTTACATTTTTATATTTATTTTTTATATTATCATAGAGAATTGCACTTAAAAAATTTATTCCTGGAGAAGTTTTTATAAAATTTCTAATAAATGAAGAAAATTTAGTAAAAATATCGGGTTTTTTTCAAAAGGTCTAATTTTTTAATAAATTAAATTATTTCAATATTTTTTGATGCAACTCATTTCTTATACACTGGACTAGTGAATCACCTAAAATCTTTGCTTAATTTATATTTGGTAAAAAATTTTGGTCCTTCAAAATCATACATATTGAATTTTTAACGAATTTTCATTACCTTTATATCTAACTATCAGTGTACCATCATTAAAAATTATCCAAATTTAAAGCTTTTAGGTTATTCACTAGTATATACTATCAAAAGCATTCATAATAATTTTCAACAAAATATTTTAAGAACTTTTTGAGAAATCACATTGCAATTTTTAACATTTTATTAAAAATACAGTTCTGAGAAAAACGCATTTGAAGTTTATGAAAGCAACTTTAACTATTGCAAAAATTAAAATACATGTTCAAAATTTTCCACACTTTCTTGCTTCAAAACTTTCTAATTGCAAGTTGCTAATTATTAAAAATACTAGAAAAAATGTTTAAACTAATCTTCATGAAAATTTAAGAAGCTTTGTCCAAAAAATGCTTATTTTAAGGCTTTAAATTCACAACTTCCGGTTATGAAGTCACTACTTCCGTTTAGTTTAGACAGCTGTCATTGATGTTGAAACAGCTGTAACTTTTCTTTAAAATGCCTTAGATACAAAACAAAAACAGATTTAGAAGCCTAAAAGTTGAAATTTTACAATTGAGAAATAAACTATGATTTTTGGCAAAAAAAGACTTTTCAGCGTAGATGGATACTTTAATGTGACAGTATGTGTGCAATAAAAATTTATGAAAAATAAAATTAACTGTGCTTTGGATTAAGAATTTGGACCTTCCAAGAAAAAAATTCTGCCTATGTCACTGAATGAATTTATTTATTTTTGAACTTAGAGAAAGTCTTAAATCAAGACAATAAATAAATGTTTAAATCATATTTTATCAAAAAGCATAGGGTCATAATCCAATCCAATATACCCTGAAATTTGTTATAGCACCAAATTGTTATCCAAACTGAGGGCAGCTCTATCTAGGGTATTACTGTATATAGTTCATAGTAGTTACATATAAATTGTGAAAGGAACTCATTCATAAGATTAGAACATACTAAAATGTAGTTAGTGAAGATCTGAAATAAAATGGCAGAGAAAAAAACTACATCCCCTAGAAAAACAACATTTTGTAATGTTAATGAATTATTATGTTCACATAAAATTATCTTACTACAAAATAAGATATAACATCATCCTTGAGATCATTTCAAAAATTTTTATTTACTTTAATGATGAAAGTTGTCAACATAAACACAACTATGAAAAGATAAAATTTAAATATTTTGCTAGGTTTCAATTGCATACTTATAGACGTATACAAACTATTTTCAATTAATAATACCAGTTTCATTTGTCCACTCACACTAAATCACAATAAATATCAATAAATAATATATATAGTTCATCATTTTAAACTATTATGGAAAATTGCAACACATATATATTTCTCTTAATTTAATTTGTTTCAAACAAACTAAATTTGCAATTTCACATTCTTTTTATTATATCCTCTTACAGAAAGCAGCATTATTACTATTTTATTTTCAAACATGATACAACTAAAATAAATCGATATTGCAGAAAGAAAATTCTTCCTAAAATTTTGATTTTATAATACCTTACTTGATAATTAAATTTATTGGACATCTTCAATTCTTCTTATAACAGAATTCTAGCGTAACTATCGGATTGACAAACTCTTTAATCCAACTCAAGAACGAATCTAAATGAATCACACGCCGGTATGGTAACAAGAGAACAAGTTCAAACGTCTAGTTAATAACAAATAGCTCTGCGCATGTGCGATTGTACTTAGCTCTCGAGCAAGTTTTAACACTTCTTTAGTCAATGATGTAGTAGCACAGACTCAATGATTTGTTTTTCGTTTAAAAATCGTTTGCAGTTTGTAACAAGTTTATCGTTTGCAAGTTTTGTTTTTGCTCGTGGGGGTGCTTTTTATACCTTTTTTTTTTATTTTAGAAATTAAGCTATCAAAAACAAAACCAATCATAATTGCTTTTCTAGAATACTTTTATGTAGCTCTGTGTTAAATCTCTAATATACTTTATATAGTTAGCTTATATAGAATATATTTAATACAAATTTATCAGTTTATAATTAATTCACAAATGTGTATTCTTTAGTATTCTAATTTCTTTGATTAATTATGTTTATCTAATATTGACACTATTTGTACAGAGATTGAATATCAATTATGAAATTTACCCTTTTAATTGATCTTTAAACATTGCACTTTTCTATAAATTGAAATATTTCTGAGAATATTCTGTGTATTGTTTAAAAGCTTACTGCTTTTACATCAAAATAACTATATGGCATTATTTTGCTATTTTTATTTGCTATCAGATAATATAAAAATTCAAATAAAAAATGGTGTTTTTTTTTATTAAGAAAACAAAAATTGAATACATTTTTTTATTGCAATAATAATAATATTTAAAAAAGTACAAAATTGATTATTATATCCACAAAATTTCATAAGTTCTCTTCATTCTTTCTACTGAATCTAAAACAAAGAAAATACAGATATAAATTTTAATAAATATAAAATTGCAGTATTAACACAAAAATTTCATTAAAATTATTTCATCTCCAATTCTGGATTAGATAAATTGCACAAAAACTTTATGCTTTATTATTTACCCCCTTTTTATGCATATAAATTCAAGTTTAATAAGTTTTTTAGAGATGAAATATTACTAACAGAGTTTTTATTACATGTATAAATATAATTGCTATCTAGTTTTTCAATAGACATAAGAGGATTAATGACTCCTTGATAAATGAATCATTAATCCTCAATGCTTCTATTAAATCATAGAGTAAAAGGAACTTTAAATGCTAATTAGTTTAAAAGTCTAAAGCACATCCATGAACTAGAGTAAAACTGAGGTAGGCTATTCTTAGCTGACAAATAAATTCTTTAAAATGGTTTCTTATTTTACTGATACCAGTGATAGAGCCAGAATTTATTTGCATGGAGGGTTCAAAAGTCTTAATCTAAAGTACAGTGAACAATCAATTTCATAAAAAAAAAAGTGTTTTTTTTTTTTTTTTTTTTTTTTTTTTTTTTTTTTTTTCAGTGTGCTATTCAAAAATCTTTTTTTAAATTTGATCCTGGCAAATTTAAAAAAAAAGTAATAAAATAAAGTAAAATAAAAAAAACTAATTAATAGTGCCTACCAATCCAATTTTAAAGATTATTAAAGATACATTTTCGTTGTTGTAAAATACACATAATTAAAAGCAAAAATCCTTACTCTGAAGAATATCTAATTTGACTGTTTGTATTGTACAATATTAGACTAAAAAATTAAGACTGTTTATTAGTTTTGAAAATCTAGTTGAATTTAATTAGAAACAATTATTGAGAGTAATGTTTTCTTTTTGCTTCATTTTCATTGTAAATTCTATATTTTACATAAGTTATGTAATTTACTAAAAAACTTTTAGTGCATTTTTTTATTTTCTCTTTTTAATTTCTATTTTAATAAAAGAAATTACTTAAATTACTTCTTATTTGTCATGCAAGGTTTTATTTAAAACACTTTATATACTCAATTATTCTAGTTTGGCATTTAATTAAAAGTCTTAACCAGTGATGTGCGGTAGGTTTTCATGCAGGGTGTGCAGAGAACATGGATTTTCCAATAAATCTTTAATTATTGAGAATCTGAGTGCTCCATTCTGAAACGGGTTATTTATTATGAATATAAATTTAAAGAATAGAATAAATAAAATATTGACCTACAAGTAGTCGAGTTATAACTATAAAAACAGCTAAACTTATGAGAATTCCACTAACACTGAAGCAAAAATCATGTCTTTTGTTGTATGGTGTCATATCGGCGTCAAAAAAGTAACGCTTCAGGCTTCCACGAAAAACTTATATGTTCAGCAAACATAGCACTACATGGCGCCCACTGCTGCTGTCCTCATCCGGATGCCCATTTGTGCCGACAAACCAAACGTCTATTCCATATGCAGAGGATTGCACAGCACGCTGGCACAATAGAGCAAACTGTTTCTTGTTCGGTCAGTGAATTAAATTATATTTTTTAATTGTTTTTCACATTTGGAAATCAATACATCTTGACACCTTGACAATTTTTAAAAACAAAAGCAGGGATATAGTGTTAAAGATATAACTTATATACTGTCTGTAAGACACAATGAATCGTAAAATTTGGACTGTTCTGCTAAAATTCGTTTCTTTAAAACAAAACAACTCTTTTTCAGCTAATTATTTCAATAAATATAATACATCACTGAAATTAATTTACCACACTAAAAGATTTCACTTTATATTGATAAAATACTTTTATATTTTCAGGAAAACAAAATCTTACAATATATAAATTTAAACATAAACCGTCTGCAAAATCGTATGGCCAGTTAATCAGTTACAAAACCAAAATCACTTCAGTACTTAGTCCCCGCTCTAATACAACAGTTAATATACCTTACCTTCAGATGATTCTGAATGCCAAGTGCAGGAAAAATAGCTGCACTTGCCTCAGTGCCATAGTATGCTGCTCTTCTCCAGTATCCCATACATATAAAGCGTGATTTTCAATTTAGTGAGCAGTGCGTACACATCAGAATTTCTTATGTTCGTTTGCGCGCTATGTGGTGCAGCACCTAGTACCGCAGGCACTGCGGGAATACAAGCAAGCAAATCAACATAATATTGGAATATATTATAAATAATATTTATTATATACCATATAAAGATAGGTAAATATAGGTGCAAAAAATTATTGTCCCTCATAATTTTGCCAGGGTGTGCAGTGCACACCCTGCACATATGGGCTGCACGCCACTGGTCTTAACAGACTTTGTAAACTTAATAATAACTGTTGTAATTAATACCTTAATAATAACTGTTAATTGTGAAATTATGCTTTAATTTCTATATAGATTTACAGAATAATAATTTATTTATATATGCTATTAAATAGCCTAAAAAATTATATGTAACCTTAATAAAATTATATGTAGTAAAATTATGCTCTTATTTCTATTTAGATTAGCAATACACAGATGTTTTTTTTTATTTACACATTTTATTAAATAGGCTAAAAAAGTTTTTTTTTTTGTAACCTTATTATAAATTTATATTAAAGTATGCTTTAATTTTTATTCAGATTAGCATTGCAATGAATTGATTAACTTATATTAAAACTGTAGATTATATTAAAACTAAATACCCCAGAAATGTGATTAGCCCAAATTTCATCAACTGTTATCAAAAAAAGATGCAAAAAGTACATTATTTTCACATTATATATCTATTTCCTTATATTAATGGCTAAGCACTAGTTATATGACATGAATGAAATGAAGCAAGAAAATAAACATTTTTATTTGTTTCATATGATTAATTTGTATAATTTTCTGAAAGTCTTGAATAATATGCATTTTAGATCAAATATGTCTGCATTAAACAATTTTCTTTTTAAAAGCAAAATGTCAAAATTTAAATTTATACATCAAAATTAAGAAATTTAATTTTTGTTTTTTAGATAACCTACACAAACATTGATGTATGTGTGTTGGTACTATTTTATACAGACTACGCTTATATTTGCAAGTCTATAATAAGTTGATATATATCGAGATTTGTTAAATGATGTATTGAAATATTAAAATTCATATATCATCCAGCTCTAGTTCTGATGTCCAGAAATTAACATGCTGACAGACACTTGCATCTATAGCTGTCAAATCAAACTTCACTATGTGGCATGACAGCTGTAGCTGTCTAAAATGAAATGGTAGTTTTTAGATACTATGGCTATAGTGGCAAAAATGTGCATTTACTTGCATACTACTAGAAGTCTAGTGTCATGTTTTGGAAACAATTTTTTAGGTTGAATTTCATTTTCCAGCTGTTTGTTTTCCACACCAAAAATATTGTGTAATAGTTATAAAATTATAATAAACTATTTTGTCATTTATTTATTTTTGTTTAATTGTAAACTAACATTTCGTGTAAAATTCCCAAAAATACTTCATTGCACACAAAAAATTGCTTCTTTAAGTCATTAAACCTGTCATTTACGTTTTTAAATTTTTGCTGTTATAGCTGCCATCGTCCCATTACTTATTGTCTAGAATCCACTGGCACCATGACAGTTATGGCCGCAACCTAATTAAAGGTGTTGAATTAATCAAAATAAAGTTTATTTAAGCAGAAAGAGTAAAACTATACTTCTAATATTCTAAAAATTACAAAAACATAGTGTCATTTTTCGAACTTCCCTTGTTCCAACTGTCTGTCAATTTATTAACCGTATCACCCACAATAAAAGTTTTTTAATAAAAACAAAAGAATCATATTTATTTTTATATTTCATCAGTAAAAATATCTATTATTGTGTGATAGATCTTAATTTGCATTTTTTGGGTAACATTCAATAAAATTTCATATTGGGTGTCATACTTGAAAAAGATTTTGTTTGTCTATATCAAAAATTATGTAACAAAAATCTAAAATATATGTATACTTTAAAAAAGTAACAAAAGTAAACAACTTACCCAGGGTTGTATCTCAAAGATAAATAAATAATTCAAAGCCAATATACTATCATAAAATACTAATTTGCTGTCAGTGTGTATATATGTATATATATAAGATGTTCATGTAATGGGTGTTTTAGACTCACTATAATTGAAAAAATTTCTGCATGCAGGAGAAAAAATGCAGTCCTTAACTTTGAATAAAAACATCAAAATTTGGCAATAAAAATTTTGAATTTATTTAGACAACCCATTTTTGGTATTCTACTGCCAAAAGTTTTACATTTACTTTTTATAGTGGTGTGGTACAATTGAGCCAAACAATGAGAATGTTAAGAGTTAGTCATATAGGGGATGGAAGAATCATATCTAAAGTTGTGTAAAGAAATTACACAAGAATAGTTATAAATTAATAATTAAGTAAATTATTTTGGTTTTCACAAAGCAGCCAAAGGTTTCTACACTTAAAGGAAAAACAGATTTTAATTTTAGAGACAGAATCATGAGAAATTAATTTTAGAATAGAATTATAATTCAGTTGTTTAATTTTTTGTTAAAATATCATCTTATATATATGAAGAGTTACTCTACTTAAGAAGTTTTTTAAGAAACCAAGATATTACAACATTCTAAGCAAAAAAAAAATTCTTAGCTTAAAAACGAGAAAAATGCATTATTTACAATTTTTTAATACAAATTTTGGTAGTAATTAGTTTTCTTGTATAACTTTATCTTTTCAGGTACAAGTGGCTTTTTTCAATTTTTTTTACAGTAAATTTTATTTAACATGTGAATTTAGTCTAGAATTATATTTCCAACTCATCTAAAATATTAACTAAAAATCATTTAAATGTTTTGAACATTAAGGCTACCAGAGGTAGAGCAGAGTCTTGCTTGTGACATGTAAACAGTATTTTTTTTTTTTTTTTTTTTTTTTTTTTAAATCTAGGAGTGACCACCAGAAGAAGCAAAATGGCATCCCAATTATCAGTCTGATTCTGTTTTTAATCAGCTACAGTTTGGTTTTAAAAGCTAACTTAACTTTACCCCTACCTCTTATTTTCTTCATCTCCCTTGTACCCCCTCGTGTCCAAGTGTACATTACATTTAAATACAGGTGATTAGGCACAAGCCATTTGGATCTGTGCAATTAGGCCATCAGCTGATAGGACACAATCATTCTAACATGTTTTCATTTTTGCTGTGTATTAAAGTGGCTGAAGAAATATTGACTACTCACAATAAAGAATGTTTTTTACATGATCATTTTTTTTATTTGATTGACATATTGCAAATGATGAAAAAATATGGCTTAGGAAGGGCAACAAATGCCACAGTATAGCGGGCCAATAATAACTTTTTGCACATTTCCAAATATGCAAAAAATGATGGCAATGCTGAAGACGTTAAAGTAACTCAAATGATAATTTAAAGCAGAGAGATTTATTCTATAACATTATCTGAATATACTATAACTTAATACCACAATTATTGTGATAGGCAATATTGATCATTACTTTAAATATGCAATTAGCAATAATTGGGAAATATAACAAATAATAAATGAAATTCATATAGAAAAAGAATAAATATTAATAAAATAACTAAATGGTATCCAAATGTCATGAATCCAAGTGTATGACATCCAAATTCCCTTCCTTTCGTTAGTCTTACATGTCTTTTGCCTTTTTTTAAAATCAAAATTTCTGATTTATTATTATTATTTTTAAAAGCTATTATGGATATTGAAGAACTTCTTATTGATTGTGTCAAAGAACATACTGTACTGTATGACCCCAGGGAGAAGAAATATATGGACTTAAATTATAAAGCTGAAATATGGAGGAAGGTAGCAGCTCAGTGTGGCTTATTATCAGGTATGTGTATGAATTATTTATTTAGCTGCATGAAATATTCATTTGAGATCAAATAAGAAATAAGTCATACTCATATTTTATCCATGTATAGTTCTCATTAGAAGGCAATGTTAAGTTTACCTTTCATATAGAAGTTTCATTTATCACTGAGGTTTTGCATTGTTCAACATGTGATTAATCAGTTTTATCAGAATATTATTTAGAACACATGTAGCCATTGTAAAATCAAAACTTTCTAATGAAAGGAAGTTGTATTAACCCTCCATTTAGCAATGAGTATTCCAAATTCACTTTCAATTACTCTCCTTGTTTGTTAATGTCTGTAGTAGTAGACGTTTCTTTTTTCCAATCAGTTTTCATTTACTTCCATATAGGGCTCCATCAAATTTCTTCAAAGTAGTAAAAGCTGTAGCACCAGTACAGTGAAAAGCATCAGATTTCCTTCTTTGTATAATGGTTGGTCTTGAGAGATGGTTGGTTGGTTGGATGAGGTTTAATGGCGCAAGGTCCAATAAGGACAAGATGCGCCAGACAAAAGGTATAAAACAACAACAACAAATTAGAACAAACAGCAAAAGATTAAAAGTATATATGAAAAGAGTACAATAATACGGACCAGAGTAAAAATTTCCAAACATTAAAAACAGAACATGAATATGAGATGAGAAAAATTGTGATGAAAGGAAGCCATTATAAAAAAGAATAAAAACCAATATGCTTGAGAAAGTCAAAAAGGGCAGGATGTGGGGATTCACCCAAAAGGTCATTTAAACTTAAATTGGCATTACCAAAATACATTAGATAAAAATGGATGCAAGAGGTTAAAAAATGATGAACGGTGAGAAGACAATCGCAGCTTGGACAACGAGGAGGGGGTTCCCCCAAAAGCAAATGAGAGCGGGTGAGTCTAGTGTGACCAATACATAGTCTTGTCAAAATAACATCACATTTCCAACCAGGAATCAATGCCCAAGGCGTGATATTTGGTTTGATACCATGGAGTCTATTCAGCGTTTCTTTTTTCCAGTCGTCAATCCAGTTATTTCGGATTATAAGGTTAGTCGCGTTTTTTATATCGGTGTAAGAGAGTGAGCCATTATAATGATCATTAGCACTCCTATGGTCGTGAGAGAACTGTTTAATCATGTATCTACAAAATCTGACACAAATATTCCACCATCACTGAATCTTCCTTTAGCTTCTATGCCAATAAACAAAAAACTTTATATTCACATCAGTCGTAGTGACAGTCGGACATCAGAGTGTCAAGAAGTGACATCAGTTGGAGTACAATTGAAAATCTACCTTTGTAATTAAAAAAAAATCACTACTATAATTGGTGCTGCGATATTAAAAATGTCCTTTTCATGGAGAGTGCTGATACAGTTAATGAAATTCCTCTTTAAATTATAATCCTTCATTTATTTGTAGTCTTGAAGTGTAGTCTCTGTCATAACATTGTTCATACAAAGATAAATGACAGTATAAACTAGCATGATTGTTTTTGATACTGATTAGGGACTACTTCTATACTTGTAGCTTATACTTTTGAAAGAACTTCTTTAGGTTAAACATCTGAAGTGTGGAAACAAAATTACTCTTTTAATTATATTACATAGTGCACTGAAAATTTAGGCATGGCATTTTAGAAGAAAAACCATCTTTATTTCATTTGCTGGAGCTAGACTCAGCAAGATATTCACTTTTGAATATCATAAAAATTATGCACAAAATTCAAGAAGACAGCCATAATTAAAGCTATACAACATGTACAGAGACCCTGATATTCTATATTTCATAAAAGTAAACAGGATAAAATTTGCTGGACATGTATACAGGATAGACCCATCAACAATAACATTAGGAGTCTTCCATTTTAAACCTTGTTCAGGTTCACACCCATAGATGTCATTTCTGTCTAGTGAGAATATCTTTTCATTCTTTTGACTGTTACACAAAGAAATTCTGTTTTTAAGTCACACCCAATGTTGTATGGAGATGGTGTCCTAAGCTGTTGTAATCAAATTGTGTCTTATTATAAACTAGTAATAAGACAAGTTGAATGTCACACAAATAAGACATTTGTGTGACATAGGTATGTTCTTATTTGTCACACAAATAAGAACATACCTATTAGCACCTGAACCAGAGAGAACCCCTCAACTGCTTCAAGATGATTTTAAGATGCTAAAGTTTGCCAACTGGATTTCCATAGGAATGTAAGAAGATTTTTGGAAAGGCATAGGCCCACAAAGACTCACTGAAGTCCAATATAAATTGCTAAACTCATGTGAGAAATGCCATTTGAATATAGAAAGAATTGTAAGTTAAGGATTTTGCTCATGGGAAATGGAAATTAGGAATTAAAATTAGGAAAAATAATTCTATCACTTACTATAGTAATTTTTAATGCATTTATTTATATTTTTTTTCACTGATGACATTTCACTATTCAAGCACATACACATATACTATTACTAACTCATTAATTATTAAGCAATTTTTATTGATAAAATGTGTATCAATAATTGAGTTGATAGTATTAAAATATACTTTGTTAATAATTACGAGGTAAGAATATTATTACTACAAATTACATCACAAAATGCACAAATGTTACATTGTTGTTTTATGTGTTTTCTTACAGGTGACAGTGCAAAGGAACTTTGGAAAAAGCTAAGAGATGCATATCGCTCATGCAAGAAAAGAAAACGGGGTCGATCAGCTGCTTTAAATACTAGTATGTGGAAATATGAGGAACAAATGTCTTTTCTTCACCCTTATATGAAAGACAGGCCTCGTCGAATAAATAACAACATTCTTGATGATAGAGTGGCAATGGAAACACAAAGTGATGAGGGTCATTGCAGTGAACCATTTCCAGTGATTCTCTCAGACACATCACAAGCATCTCCTGCAATTCAGAATGACAATTCAATTTTACCAACATCTTCTCCCCCAATTTCAGATGTTTCAAACATATACAATACTCATACATCCACAAAAAAACATAAAGCTGTTATGGAGTTCTTCCAAGGTGAGGCAAAAAAGAGGAAAGTTAGACAGCAACATCTTGAACATGAAGATGCTCTAAAACTATTTTTTAATTCAATGTACGCTTCTACAAAAACATTACCTTTGCATCTTCAAAGAAAAGTAAAAAAGAAATTATTTCAGGTAGTAGCTGATGCAGAAGAGGAGGCTGAAACTTATTTCAGAACTTTTCCTTCTCATATGTCTTGTGTAGAGACTGCTTCCTTATCATCCAGCACACATGATTAAAAGTCTTAAAAACCAGTCTTGACACCAGTCTTGATAATAATACTGATTCCATTCATATATTTATCTTGAACATATTTGAAACCATGTACTAAAAGTCTGATGTGGACACAGTGGCGTGCGGTCCATATGTGCAGGGTGTGCACTGTACACCCTGGCAAAATTATGAGGGACAATAACTTTCTGTACCTATGTCTACCTATATTTATATGGTATATGATAAATATTATTTATAATATATTCACATATTATGTTGATTTCCTTGTTTGTATTCCCGCAGCGTGTGCGGTACTAGGTGCTGCACCACGTAGCTCGCAAACGAACATAGGAAGTTCTGATATGTACGCACTGAGCACTAAGTTGAAAATCACGCTTTATATGTATGGGATACTAGAGAAGAACAGCATAGCTATTTTTCCTGCACTTGGCATTCAGAATAATTTGTTTATTAAGCGTTGTATTAGAGAGAGAACTTCTTCTTTTTTTTTTTTTTTTTTTTTTTTTTGTTAATTGATTAAATGGCTATACGATTTTGCAGATGGTTCATGTTTAAATTTATATATTGTAAGATTTTGTTTTTCATGGAAATATAAAAGAAGTATTTCATCAATATAAAGTGACATGTTTTAGTGTGGTAAATTAATTTCGGTGATGTCTTCTATTTATTGAAATAATTAGCTGAAAAACAATGTTGTTTTGTTTTAAAGAAACCAATTTTAACAGAACAGTCGCAGAACAGAAGCAGAATATATGATTTCCAAATGTTAAAAACAATTAATAAATATAATTTAATCCACTGACCGAACAAGAAACAGTTCGCTCTATTGTGCCAGCTTGCAGTGAAATCCTCTGCATGTGGAATAGACGTTCAGTTTGTGGGCACCCATGAGCATCCGGATGAGGCGGTGCTACGTTTGCTGAACATGTAAGTTCTTCATAGAAGCCCGAAGCGTTGCTTTTTCGACACTGATATGATACCATACAACAAAAGACATAATTTTTGCTTCAGTGCTAGTAGAATTCTCATAAGTTTAGCTGTTTTTATAGTTATAACTCGACTACTCGTAGATAAATATTTTATTTCTTGTAATCTTTAAATTTATATTCATAATAAATAACCCATTTCAGAATGGAGAACTCAATAGTCTTAAAGATTTATTGGAAAATCCATGTTCTCTGCACACCCTGCATGGAAACCTACCGCACGCCACTGTGTGGACACCACATGACTTTTTTGTATGCCTATTAAATTATGCACATTTTTTGCTGCATTCATTAAAACTATTTTATTTAACTATGACATGATCTTCCAATTCTTTAATATTGGACAGTTACAGAATTGCTAAAATATTAGTTTTTAATCTTATAAGTATTAGGGTAGTGCCAGTTCATTCTGAATATATTATATTGAGAAATATATTTTTATATATTTTCTCCACTATATTTGATGGTAGGGATGCAAGCCAGTTTTTTTACCACGGGCGTCCAAAGACCTAGTTCAGGACGTGGTAAAATTACTTGCAAGTTTAGGCTAATGGGAACCTGAAATAGTACTATTATATTAATTTTCTAAAAATGGACTTTAAAGCGTTGTTTCAACTGTTTAAAGAGCATTTTTTTAGTGTATTACGAATACGTCGATATCTTTGAGTTGCATTGCTGTAGAGTGGTATCACGCTAATTGCAACTATATTGAGATTTTCTGCTATTTAGAGTGTCGTTTGAAGCTATATTCTGTAATAGTCCTAAATACAAAATTTTAGCATTTTATGGAGAATCGTTTTTTAGTTATTCCCCGCAACGCTAATATACATTATGCTGAAATTTTTTGCAGTGTTCAGATTGCAGTCAAAAGAGAATGAGCATGACTATGCATTATCATAGTCTTATATAAAAAATTTTAATTTTCTATGGCTAATCATTTTCCAGTTAAGCCCAACAGCATAATTACTCGTTATATTGAGTTCGGAATGTAACCAAAAGGGTATGTGCACAACTAGACATTATAACAATCCTACTAGAAGAAGCGTTTTACCTATTCACGGCTAAAAGTTTTTGAATTAGGCGAAATACATAGACGTATACGTACAGATGTCATGAGAACACTCGTCAAAACTAGTTCAGGAGTAGTCAAAATGGATATTTTTGGTTTCCGAATTAAAGTATCCGTAAATACAGATGCACCGGTACAGATGCATTATAGACGCCGTGTTTTTTTTTTTTTTTTTTTTTTTTTTTTTTTTTTTTTTTTTTTTTTTTTGTCGTCAAATTTGGCGATTTTATGGGGCGATGAGTGAGTTGGTGTGTTTGCACTGACTTTGGTGTGTGGGTTATGGCAGCTCTAATGTGTTCTTGCACTCCATCGGTGCACGTGATTTCTGACGTCAGTACCCGACACTATTAGAGAAATTTACATATTAGCTGTTCTTTTGGTTTACAGTCGCTTAGGTCAGGTTGCATTTTTTTTTCTTATCATTTTTTGGGATTTAGTAAGTAATTTTGTTTTTGTTCTTATCATTTTCTAGGATTTAGTTAATTTAGTTATGACGGGTGAAGTTATTTCGGTTCTTACTATTTTTGAAATTATTAAAAAGTATCAGATATTCTAAATCAAACAAGATACTTTGGTTTAGAACATTTTTGTTTTGTTCTTATTTTCTGGAATTTAGTTAATTTAGTTATGACGGGTGAAGATTTTTTATAATATTATTGCTTATTAAAATGCTATATATTGCGTTTATTCTGTTGATATATATCATAAGTATTACTAATCTGTTATTTATTTATTATTAAATAACGTAAAAAATGATAATTATTATGCTAATTTTATTTTAACAATGCTTTAAATTGTTAATCCGTTTTTTTCTCTTAAAGTTTACTTTTGTTAATGTTGTTTTTGAAATAAGCCATGTGACCGCCGCCACGTTTTTCTACTTGGCGATTTTTCTAAACACTCATTTTTCTGTTGGTCACCAAAAAAACATGGCGGAAGGGACTGGCTTCTATTATGCATCTGTTCCGATGCACCAATTATAATAGTCAAAAGGCAGTCTGTCCTGTTCAAAATACAAAGTTTCGTTTAAATTTGAACTCTGAAATTTATAGTGATTACAATACTTCGGTTGATATCATATTGCTGTCAAGATATGTAGTAGGCAACTTTCGCGTCGTAATGATGTCAGAAATAGTCCTAATGACGCCAGACAGAGAAATTTATGGTATCGAATCTCATCTTTGGAGACTTCTGGTGTCATCGTGACTCCTAAGTCGTTCGTGATATATCTCGGCTGCAATATAGTAGCACCAAGGAAGTAAAAAGCCATTATAAACCATTGTGGTTAACATTGTATATAAACATACTTTCTCCTGTTATTCGTCACCAAATTAGTTCAGACACTACAAAACTTTTCACGAAGGAGTCTTTCTATGAATAAATCTTAATTGCAGGGGCTGTTATTTTTATCGTTTTAGAGTCCATGTAGTTTCAAGGATAAATCCGGAAAACTTTGCCAAGATTGTGTGCTACTATATTACGGTCGAGATATGTCGCAGGCGACCTTCACGTCATAATGACACCAGAAGTTGCCAGAGATGGGAATTTGATTTCATAAATTCCCCTCTCTGTTAAGTCACAAGGATGACTTTAACGTCATGATGGCGCAAATATTGCTTGTGACACATCTCGACTGTAATATGGTAGCACCCGTTATCTACGGGATAATAATTTGTCCCAAAATTATCGCCTCGTAAACTTTTATAAATCGATTAATCGTCAATACGTCATAAGCAGAAGATCTGATTTATTCGTCATTCCACCAATAAATGTAGAAAACCGAAAATAATATGATTTTAAACTGTTTCATTCGTTTTAATATACGTGTAACTCAAAAGATCTAGGATTAAGATGGCAATTTAAATGGCCGTTCGATATCACCGATGTTATACAGCCAATTATAGATGCTGTTTCTTTAAAGCACTTTGGGTTGCTCATCGATTCTGTACTTCATTAAGAAAACAGTTGAATGCCAGACACTTCTCTTGACAACCTTGAAACCATCATTGTATTCACTGGAGCAGATGCATTATAGACGCCGGCCCCATCTGCATTTTTTTTTAAACAGAAAAAACGCGTGTTTTGAAAAATTGCCAAGTAAAGAAACATGACGGCGGTACGCGTTTTCTAAAAGATCACAAAAAAAAAGCATGGCGGAGGTCACATGGTCACTTAGCATGAAACACAACAATTAACAGAACTAAACTAAAAATAAGAGATTTGAAAAAAATTTTTCAATTTTACAACTCCTCTTCAACCTCCACTCAAAATACGTGTTCTGCAAAGATCGGTCGATTTACTTAAAAATTGGAAAAAGAATTTACCAAGTATCTAAAAATTTATTATTTAATTTAATTTAATTTATTAAAAATTTATTATTAAAAGTATTTAAAATAATCAAATTTTGAAAAATTTTTCCTCAAAATGTTGTTTTTGATTAAGAATCAATTTGTTGAGTTACGATCCCCTCGCCAGATTTCAAACGCCACGCTGCAAGCACGCAAGCTGCAAGCACGCCAATTTCGCCAAATGTGGTTGAAGCACCAACAAGATCCATGATTAGAAACAGGAGAGTGGGCTAAGAAGAGGAGTTGAATAAAAAGAGAGAATACAGCAGATTCACAATTCACAGCATTATTAAAATAAAATTAGAATAATAATTATCATTTTTACGTTATTTAAAAATAAATAACAGATTAGTAATATTTATGATATATATATCAACACAGCATAAACAGAATATATCATTTTAATAAGCACTAATATTATAAAAAAATCTAACATGTGAAGGGGGTTCCCGCCCTCAACCCGCCCTTAATATTATATATTAAAAGCATTACTTCTTCTATTTTTAATTTAGATCTATTGAACCAAGAACTCTCCCAAATTGACTTGGTAGCGCCACAAACTTTACCAGCTACAGATTTCTAACAAATCCAAACAAACCCATCTGTTAACCTCTTTTCTAGCTTAATTTTCATTTCTCCACTCTTATGACAAACAAAACTATCCTTCAACAATCCTACCTCCCCTAAAAAACTTTAAAATGATTCTTTTTTACTTACTAAATAAGAAAAAAAAACTGGGAATTGGAATACCATCGTCCCCACACACGTGGCAATAAATGCAAAATCCACCTGAAGCCTGAGAATTTTTGATACTTTAAAAAAAAGTAAGAAGCGAAATTACTACACACGCCATAACTAAATTATTAAATCCCAGAAAATGATAAGAACAAAAAAATACAACGGGGCTTACGCTGGACGTTGCGAGTCGGGTCGAACGTTCATTGTGACATCACTTTGACGTCAGCTTGATCATTTGCTCACATAATGTCCACAAGCTGACGTCACATCGAAGGTTCAAAACGAACCGCGACATCCAGAGTAAGGGCCAACCTGACCTAGGAAACGCCACCTGTCTGGAAGCCAAAAGAACAACTAACATGCAAATTTCTCGAATAATGCCGGGTACTGACGTCTGAGATCACGTGCACCAATTAGGTGCAAGATAACATCAGAGCTGCCCTACCCCAATTCCAAAGTCGGGACAAACATACCAGCCCATTTATCGCCCCATAAAACAGCCAAAAAATCGCCAGACGGCGAATAAACACAGCGTCTATAATGCATCTGTACCTATTAACTTGAAATTCTGGCTTAGCTGAAGGAGTTCAAGGAAATTACGACCAACAAATTCTCTCAAAATCAAGCATAACGTTATTCTTGCAATTGTTACAGTAGTTCCTCCACTATTGGCTAAATTGTGAATATTATTTCCAGGGTAATACTGAAGAATAAGGTGCCCCTTGGCAAATTTGGCGAAATCATTGACGATGTTTACTAAAACACAAAGGTATTCCGTCCGAATATTGTATCCCTTGTTTCTGGGGCTATTTTTATTCATATAGAGGGCGCCATTGTAGTACAAATGTACATCGGTAGTAGAAACTGGGCATTTGTATTTATAGGAAATTAATCCCTCAACAGTTTACAAAACCAACAGTTCCGAATTATTAAAAATTAGCCATAGATAACCATTAAAAGTTCATTATATCTAAATTTTTTAAGCATTTTATGATATTTATATGCTTATCAAATATTTATTGTACTTGAACTCTGATAATACTAGAAAATTAGCAGTTTTAAAAGTTAAATAGCACTCGTTAATCAACAGTCATTTTAAAGGTATAGATGTACTTTTATATACTTTAATTGTTCTAAATTAGTAATATTTAAACAAAAGAAAGCATTTACTTACCAAAAAAGTTTCTTCACAAACCCATAGAGATGATTTATATGATAATTTGGGCTTTAATTTCTCATCCCTTTTCATCGCAGTTGTCCAGATTTTACGTGTATGTGGATCTTTAGGAACGCTGAAAAATATCTTCTCATTGCAATTATTTGTTGTAATTTTACAAGAGTGGCACAATACAATATTTATAATATGATTTTTTAATGCCAGACAAAATAAAAAAGTTTCTATTATATACGATACTTTACACAGAAACAAATTTAAAAGTCGCCTTTTAACAAGTAAACAGCATAGGCGCTCGGTGTCAACATGAATGATGACGTCACAAACTCGTCGGAGGAAAAATTTCGTTTTTGAGAGACGTTAAAGAGTCCGCTATAAAACCCATTAGAAATTACTAATTAGACCCCCAAATGAAAGAAAAAAACTAGCTACTGTTCTGCTTACTTTTTTGTCTTCTGTTATTTAAAATTAAAATTAGAAAACGTGAAAATTCCTCATTGTAAAAAAATAACTTACTCTATGTCTATATATTCCTTTTCTATCAAAACTAAACTATCCTTTTTTGCCATTATTTCTGAAAAAAAAATAACTCCTGCTTTAAGGGATTGAACAGTAGGTTCCAAGTCTTATTTGCCCTCGAGTTGCAAAAAAGTAGACCATAGCGCTCCAAACCAAACCTGACGACGGAGCATACGTTCCCAGTACTCAAGAGTTGAAAGGTATGCGAAATCTTCGGTATCTAAAAACGATGGCGTTGTGAAGACTCCACTTTGTCCAAGCACGCGCCAAAACAGCTGACCGGAGTACAAATGTTTACCAGACAATAGCGTGGCGTCGCAGAGTGGGATCTTGTCAATCGAACTTAATAGACGAATACGCCCCTGATGGATCTCGTTAATGAATACTCGAAAATTCCGTAAAGGGCCAACAACGAATGAGAATTCAGCTAAAAAATATAACTGTAACTTTAGCTGGAGTTCTCAAGTAACTGGGATCTTAACTGACCCCAAAAACAATTGGCGGAACCGTAACTGACCCCCCCAGGTATAAAAAGCCTACAGTTTTGCGATTCAGGGCTTTTCGTCATTTTTTTTTTCGCAGGTGTGTTGACCTCGTGGAGGCTCTCGCCTTTTTTTAACTAGAGCCAGCTTGCTAGTTCGGGAGATTCGTAAAGTCCGCTCATACAGGGAGCGGCAGAGCCTCGGATACCGAACGGAGGATAAATTGGGTTTGATTGCACCCTGAAAAGCCTCCCCATTTGCAAGAGATTATTAAATCTCTTGTTTTTCTTTCGACTGTGATAGTCGTGAGGAAGTTTTACCGGCAACCATCCTTTGCAGTTCTACATGATTTGGGAATTAACATTCCTTTGTAAATAGACGTATTTAATCAAGAATAAAAGTAAATTTCTAATTTTATCTTCGACTGTGATCCATTATTCACGTTACCTCTCATTTGAGAATATTGAAGGCGTCACAGCGCAGTCCAGTGGCGTACGCAAAATTTTTTTAAGGAGGGGGATCATAATTTACAAGGGGAGGTTCATAATTCTAAGAAATAATAGCCAATAATTTCTACTAAAATTTTTATTTTTGTCATTTTGTCTGAGCTTAAGGGGGGGTGTTACACTCCTAATCCCCCCCTTACGTACGCCCCTGGTGCAGTCAATTTTCATTTGGACGATATATATCTATCTATACACACACACACACACACACACACACACACACATATATATATATATATATATATATATATATATATATATATATATATATATATATATATATATATATATATATATATATACACATATACAGGAGAACTTCGGTGTAACGACTCCCTTTGGTGCGAACATCATATGGTAGTTGTAACGAATTGAAAAAATAATAAAAAAATTTAGCAAAGAAATGATGCAACACTACATACCTAAAGAACACTTCTGTTTATTTGTATTTCCATTACTGAATTTTTGAAAAAAAGTCTTGGATTGACGCCTGTTTCAAGTTCATTTGGGAATTTTTCATTACCACAGATTCCATATCCGTTAGATTTCGAAGGAAATTTTCAGAATTAAATTGTCCTTCAATATATTGATGCAAGGCATTGTTTGCATTGAAGGCTTCTATTTCATTCACTTTCTTCGTTTCCGGCAATATGGACAATAAAATTGTCCTCATTCAAGTTTTCTGAGCACTGTAAAGTTTTGTCTGCTGCAACAAACTCATCAAAAGATAATTGAAGATCCGGAAATTTGACACTGAGGAGCTGGGTCATTTCATTAGTGTCTGGAGTGTCATCTACAGGAGCACCAGGCGATAAGGGTTCCGGCAACGGTCGGAATTCAGCTGACTGATTTCCCAACTCTTTCTGAAATTCTTTTGTACAGGTTTCTTGAAGTTGCACCACAGTACAATAATTTTGAAATAGCCCACTAGCTCATGAGTTCTGAGGACTAAAATTGGCGGTCGCTCTAACGAAAAATAATACGTTTGGGTTCGTTGTAATGATTCAAAATTAACATTATTCGTATGGTAAAATAATTGGGACTTTTTAAGATGGTCGTTCTAACGAAGGGGTCGTTGTATCGTGGGGTCGTTAAAAAGAGGTTCTACTGTATATATCACAAATATACAGATAGCGTCAAACTTAAAATGAAAGAGAACAAACAAAACACTAAATAAAAAATAGACATTTATTGATCAAAGTACACATTAAATATGAGGGACGTTCAGAAAGCCAGAATTCTGAGCCTCGAACATTCGAAGGAAGAGATTTTTCCTAAAGGCTGAAGCACTGCGTTCAAGGTCGAAAGCACAGAATTGCACTGAGGGGCAGGTGTTGAAAAACTCTTATTGAAGTAGCTTTGTTGAAACGAGTGCCTCGACTCCGAAACTCATACAGGCCCCTAGAACCTGGTATTCTACTCGGACTGTGATTGGCTGGTAAGTACATTGGCAGTAATTTCTAATATTGGCGAAATATATTGGCGACGCTTCCCGTGAATTTGTATATTATTTCAACAATCAGAAAGAGACAGGATAGTACATAGAAATTTTTTCAAAGGGAGGGGGGCGATTATATATTTAATTAAAGGCTTCCCAGATAGCATGCATACTTACAGCAAGTTTGATTTTTTCTGGATATATTGTCATAACAAATTTGACGTTATAAACTTGCAGCAAATCTCCTGCAAGTTAGACGGAGCATAAAGCGACCACTCCTTTGCAATTCAATTTTGCTGCAAAACTGTGGCAATCTTGTTATGACAAACTTGGAGCAAGCGAAAATTCCCATCATTGCATGAGAGTTAAGATAACGAGCGCATGCGCAAACGTTTCCCGGCCAAAGACAAGAATGACAACATGGCAGACGCGCCATTCCGCAAACTGCTATGGATCTTTTAAAAGGCATTTATTATTTTAATTATTCAAGTGTGGTTATTTTTTAAAGTAGCATTTCTCTATAATTTGCAACTATCTAAAATTTCTAATAAATTAAATAAATGTGTTAATTCTATTATTTCACTAAACAATGTTTTCGTTTTTATGCACGTGCATTAGGCCATGTTAACCCTATGTTGAAAATTTTAATTTTTAAGTTAATTTTTCTCAACTTTTTGGTCGGCTTTAAACTGTAGGTCCCGGTCTCATTAGCCCTCGCGTTGCAAAAAGTAGACCGTAGCACTCCAAACCAAACCAAACCAAACCTCAACTTTTTGGAGAGTTTCTAAAATTTTTTTAATTATTTTTTTTCCTTTTAGGATATTTGAGTGTAGAATTTATATTTTTAAAATTATCTTCAATCGTATTAACCCTTTTTACTCTATATAAAGTATTATTTCAAAGTTTCTTAAAGGGCTCTATCCCAAAAAGCGAATTTAGTTTGAAGAAAACTTGCAGCAGTCTTGCTTATGAAGCCTGTAAACTTGCAGCAAGTACAGTCTGCAAAATTGAACAAGACTGCAGCAAGTCTACGCAAATTTCGAAGTCACCCTACCTCCAACTTGTAGCATACTTGTCATGTCAGTTACAGTGCACTTGTCGTGCAACTTTGCCGCAAAGTTGTCATATCAAACATACAGCAAGTTCATTGCAAACCGGGTTCGAAAAAATAACCCGCTGTTTTTAAAAAAAAATCTTTCTGTTTGATTTAAATAGCATATGTAAAGGGAATTTTTTTTTACTTTTGGAAAGACTAACAATTTAGATAATTTTGGGAACAGATGCATTATAGTCGCCGGTCCCGTCCGCCATTTTTTTTGGCGACCAACAGAAAAACGCATGATTTGAAAAGTCGCCAAGTAGAAAAACATGGCGGCGGTGCGTGTTTTCTGAAAGATCACCAAAAAAAACATGGCGGAGGTCACGTGGCATATTTGAAACACAACATTAACAAAACTAAACTTTGAAAGTAAACAACAGATTAACAATTTAAAGTATTATTAAAATAAAATTAGCATAATAATCATCATTTTTTACGTTTTTTAAAAAATAAATAACAGATTAGTAATATTTATGATATGTGTCAACAGAGTAAACACAATATATATCATTTTAATAAGCACTAATATTATGAAGAATCTAACATGTGAGGGGGGTTTCCCCCTTGTGCAAAGAACAAAATAAAAATGTTCCAAACCAATTAACTTAGAATATCCTGATACATTTTAACTATTTCAAAACCGAAATAACTGCACCCGTCTTAACTAAATCCCAGAAAATGATAAGAACAAAAACAAAATGTTCCAAACCCAAACATCTTGTATGATTTAGAATATTTTGATATTTTTTAACAATTTCAAAACCGAAACAACTTCACTTGTCATAACTAAATTAACTAAATCCCAGAAAATGATAAGAGCAAAAACAAAATGTTCCAAACCAAAGCATCTTGTTTGGTTTAGAATATTTTGATACTTTTTAACAATTTCAAAACAGAAATAACTTACTCGTCATAACTAAATTAACTAAATCCCAGAAAATGATAACAGCAAAAACAAAATGTTCCAAACCAAAACTTCTTGTTTGATTTAGAATATTTTGATATTTTTTAACAATTTCAAAACAGAAATAACTTCACTTGTCATAACTAAATTAACTAAATCCCACTAACCAAATACATAAAAAAACTCAAATTCGGAATTCCATCATCCCCACAAACGTGCCGTTTTGAATGAAATGCAAATCCAACCTCAGGTCTAAGAATTTCCTGATATTTCTTCACAATGCTACAAATATACCAAAAATAACTTACCTACCTACGAGACAACCTACTAATCCAAGTCTGGAACGAAAAGAATATTTAGAACAGAAAATTTGCATAGATAGCCGGGAAATGACGTCAAAAATCACGTGCACCAATAGCTTCCATATTCCCCTATCAAAGTTAGGGCATATACAGCAACCTAGTCATCGCCTCAAAAATCGCCAAGTTTGGCGAGAAAAAAACCCGGCGGCTATAATGCATCTGTACCAAATTTTAAATAATTATTAAAAATTCATTAGTAATTATTTTTTTCTTGCTAATTAATCCTTTGCACTCGAGGGCTACGGAGCGGAGCCATTTAAATTTTTTTTTCAAACTCGAGGGCTGCACTGCTACAGTGACAATGCAAATAATTTTCAGTTTTTGACATACGAACAAAAGCAAATTGTAAAAACTAATTATTCTGAATTGTCTCCTTAGTGGAGCCAACGAGTTTGAAGACAAATTTTAAAGGGCTTCGCTCCGGAGCTCTCGAGTGCAAAGGGTTAATTAGAAAGAAATTAATTACAAATGAATTTTTAATATTTATTCAAAATTATCTAAAATCTTAGTCTTTCCAAAAGTTAAAAAAAAAAAAATCCCTTTGCATGTGCTATTTAAATCAAACAAAAAGGGTTTTTTTTTTTAAACGGCGAGGTTTTTTCCAATGTTTGCAATGGATTTGCTGCAAGTTTGATATGACAAGTTTATGAGAAACTTACACAACAAGAGTACTGTAACTTGCATAACAAGTTTGCTGCAAGTTGGAGTTTGGTGAATTCGAAGTTTGGGTAGACTTGCTGCAGTCTTGTTTCAAATTTCTAGACTTGTTATACTGAACTTGCTGCAAGTTTGCAGGCTTGCAAAGCAAGACTGCTGCAAATGAAATTTGCCATTTGGGTTACTGATATTTAATTAAAGTTAATTTGCAAATTAAATTAATTATAGTGTACCGAAATGAGAAACTTTTACATGCTTTGTTAAATACATTTTTTGATTAAACACAGAACTGCAATATTTACAATTAGAACTTTCAATTTCCTTTTTTTTTTTTGTATGTTCCAAATTCTTCTAAATAAAGGAATAAATAATGGTTAAATAAAAAGAAATAAATAGATAAGAAGCCAATCTAAATCAATGGATAAGAAACCAATCGTGAAAAGCATTTTGTAACTTGCATGACAAGTTTGCTGCAAGTTAGAGGTATGGTGACTTCGAAGTTTGCTTAGACTTGCTGCAGTCTTGTTTAAATTTTGTAGACTTATCTGCCAAGATATTTCGCCAATTTTAGAAATCGCTGCTAATGTATTTACCAGGCAATCACAGGCCAAGTGGAATACCAGGTTCCAGGCACCTGTGAAACTCATCAACAGATAGTTGAGTAGCATAATTCACTTTCTCTTCACAAATGAAGAAATGTGCTAAATGGGTTCCAAATCAGTTCACACACGAATCCCAGTTGATAGAGATATGGCAAATCCTTCACGATAATCACCAAATTCTAGACAATATCTGTGTGGACCCTTGCAATTATACTAGCTTGATATATTTAATTATTAAAATATTGTGTTATTTGCCTTTAAAATATTTAATTATACTATCTGCGATTTTTTGAGTTGATTAATGTGATCACTTAAACGTTACCAAGTTATATTATTATTTTTAGAATAAAGGTGACCTGATTAAGGAAATTTATCTTCACGTATACTATATTCGAAATGTTTTTTCTGATATGCGCCCGAAAATGTACAATTAATCTGTATTTATGGGAAAATCATTTAGTAAACACTCTGCAGACTAGAGAAACAATCAGATGTGTTTTCGAAGAAGTTTGTTTAAATCCTAAAATTAAGTCCTTTACAGCCCGTGGCAAAAAAAAAAAAACTGCTCTGCGCTCCTGGCACCAAATATAGTGAGAAAATGGATCAACATGTTTGTATATATATATATATATATATATATATATATATATATATATATATATATATATATATATATATATATATATATATATATATATATATATATATATGTATATTATATGTATATGTATATGTATATATATATATATGTATATATATATATATATATATGTATGTATATTATATGTATATGTATATGTATATATATATATATATATGTATATGTATGTATATTATATGTATATGTATATGTATATATATATATATGTATATGTATGTATATATGTATATATATATATAATCCCTAATATCCCTATAATAATCCCTAAGCACAATTGATCACGTGATACAAAATTATTCGTAATCTTTTACCTTAGGAATCCCTACTTGAAAAGTGTATGTGCGGGGGCACATTGTTTGTGTGCACGAAGTTGTAAAGGTGTTTGCCTGTTGTACGGATTTCCTGTTTATTACCAGAAATAAACTGTATTGTGATTTTGAATGAGTCTCGCCAATATAATATTTCATATATATATATATATATATATATATATATATATATATATATATATATATATATATATATATATATATATATATATATACATACATATATATATATACATACATACATACATATATATATATATATATATATATATACATACATATATATATATACATACATACATACATATATATATATATATATATATATATATATATATATATATATATAATACGAAGTGCATCCAAAAAGTAAGTTTCCCTACTTAAAAAAATGAACTCACACTTTTAGGGACATATTTGTTGGCAGCAAGTACAGCACTGTTTCAGCTATTTTTCAACATAGCCACCAGCAGAATTGTGACACTTGTCGTATTGTGGGATCAACTTTTGTATCCGTATGTCGTAGAACTCTACCGCCTGTGAATAGAACCAGCCTTCCTGTTTCAGAACACCGTACACATCCCTTTCCGTACCGACAGCGTCTTTTTGAATTTGGTCCTGACATAAGATCCACTATGACGCCACTGCATTGACAGTTGCTTGTTTTCCGGAGTAAAGTCCGAAATCCAAATCTCATTGCCCGTGACGATCCTGTCGAGGAACTCGTTGCCGTCATCGTGATACCATAGAAAAAATGTCAGTGCTGCTCCTAAGCGTTGAATTTTGTGTTCGGGTGTCAGTTTCGGCTCATAGACCTGGCAGAGATCACGATGAATTTCAATTGACGAAATGATTTGTTCATTCAAGATCATCGACCGAATCTTGCAGGTGGTGGGAGAAGGAATTAGAGTTTCCATTTCGGACCACTGTTACCACGCTACTGGCAGGACCTGTCCAGTTGGCATATGATTGATACGTCATAGATCTGTTACACATGCGCAATTGACACGGCTAATTACGTTTACTTTAAAGGAGAAAACATCGGGAAACTTACTTTCTGGATGCGTCTCATATATATATATATATATATATATATATATATATATATATATATATATATATATATATATATTTATATTCAGAATGAACTCACAAAATAATTTGTTAATTCTTAAAATGGTCATAGCATAATAAATTAATTTTTTTCAAATTTTCCTTATTAATACTTAAATAATTTTAACACTTTGGGGTTATTGTTTTGCTGATAAATTAGTTTATTTGAGGGGATTACTTTTTATTTAGACGTTGAATTTTCATAAAAAAATTGGCAAATTTTTAAATTTAAATTTAGTTTTAATAACTTTAATAAATTCAAAATTTAAAACGAATACCCGGAATTATATTAAGACTTATTAGGAGTGTTTGGTAAATATTTTCTAAGAATCTATGACAAATTTAGTCTCTAGAAGCATTTTGAAAAATAAGAAATTTCATAAAAATAATTTTTAAACACACTGTGGAAAAGGGAAAGACGAGCTATGATCCATGGTTTTTTTTCCTTTTGTATTTTTTTTTTAAAGTTTTTTCCCTTGCCGAATGGCAACGGAAAAGAAAAGAACGATTTTTTGATTTTATTTCGTTTTTTCGAGTTGTTCTCTTATATTCTATGTATAATGTACGTGTTTTAGTGTTTCGTCGTGGTAAATAAATGTATTATTCGTTACAAAAGGCTTCATCTTTAAATCGGGATTGAAGAACACTTTCTACTGCGTCCCACGGAATTCGAAGTTGAAAGGGTAAGAGCCTTTTGATATTTATTTTTTCGATAAATGCTCTTCACTTAAGGTCGAAATTTAATACACACTGAATTTTATGATAAAAAAAAGGTATTTTTAAACTTTTCCTTATTTCTACTTGGAGTGAATCGTCCTCTTTAGGACCCCATTTTCCTCACGGTGCAGCGCCCCTAAGACTTATCCGCCCGTGGCAAATGCTACCCTTGTCACGCCCTAGTTTTACAGCTCTGATTGTTTTCCACATATTGACGAAAGTAAAGCTTTTCTTCAGTATGCTTTCATTGTATCTTATTAAGCTGCCTTTCTCGTTAAATGACTTTTCACAGACTGAATTCGATTATTTTTTGGTATGCATTTAAAAATGTTCAATTAATCTGTATTTATGGGAAAATCATTTATTACACAAATTGCAAATGAACGTTTCTATCAGATGTGTGTTCAAAGATGTTTGTTTGTTTAACCTTTTTGAGGCGGGAATTTTGTCTACATTCAAGTAGATAGGGAAAGGAAGCTTTAGTGCTTTCCCACTTTTGAGCAAAAAAAAAAAAATGTAGGAAATATGAACATAAAACCTGTGATTATAACAATGCCTGATAACAATGTTTCTGATGTAGCCTCCAGAATATGGCCAATTGTTCACCAGTTTCTGATGGTGACCTTGGACGATGGATCACGTGTTGTATACACACAATGGGCCACTAAATTTGCCGAGCTTCTGGATTCGTCCATAGGGTCTACTGCGCACTTCTATAGCGCATCTGGTTGCTTTTGATCTTTGGAGAAAAACCGCCTGCGAAGCCATCGTCTTTCACAATATCTTTTGAAACACATACTACAGCCGTAAGGCGAAACCTTTCCCGAAATGATTTTCCACAGATAGTATACAAGTAAGGCTCTAGTATGGGTTCCAGTATGTCTTTTTCATTAAATGCCTTTTCCCATTATCTGCATTCAAAAGCTTTTTTTTTAGTATGCGATTGTAAATGCCTGGAGAGACTGTAGTTTCTAGGAAATCCTTTATTACACACATTGCATTTAAACGGTTTTTCTTTCGTGTGTATTCGGAGATGTTTGTTTAAAGCACTGTTTTCATTAAATCTCCTTTCACATATACTACAAACATAAGGTCTTTCTCCAGTATGTGTGCGAACGTGTATTAATAGGCTCCCCCGGATACGAAATGATTTATCACATACAGTGCAGGCATAAGGCTTTTCCCCAGTATGCGTCCGAATGTGTGACAGTAAGCCACTCTTTTCGCGAAATGTTTTTTCACATACAGCGCAGGGGAAAGGTTTTTCGCCAGTATGAATCCTTTGATGAACTTTTAATGCGTTTTTCCCGGAAAATTTCTTGTTACATACATTGCAGAGGAAATTTTTTTCTCCTGCATATATCCGCTGATGCTCCAGTAAGTTTTTCTTTTGTGCAAAACTCTTACCGCACATATTGCACACGTAAGGCTTTTCTTTTTTATTCATTATGTTTAATATATTGTTGAAAAAAATATTTTTCCTACATACAGTACTGAAGGAAAGCAAATTATCCTTAAAGTACATGTACAGTTGATTGGTTAAATGGGTCAAATAAGATTAAAAAAATTGGATTGGTCAAATAAAATTCAATTGATTTCCAGTTGTAAATGTGAAACTCCAGTGGCATAATAACTAATTTTGCTGAGAATTCTATCTAATAGATTCTTTTACATGACTATTTTTAAATCAACGGTAGTTTAATAGAACGAAATTCTCCGTTAGCACATGCTACTGATGAATACCTGAAAAGAAAAAACAATAATATTAATATTTTAATTAAGATGTTTGGAATGAAAGTTATTAAAGATCTGTTACTACAGAAAGGCTAAAGCTCATATTGAGAAATTACTGTTAAGAATTATGCTGAGATATTGATAAGAACAATTCCAAAATAAACTCATGAAATTGGGTTTTACTAAAGTAAAATGTTGTGTGTGTATATATCAGTGGCGTGCAGTCCATGTGTGCAGGGTGTGCACTGCACAACCTGGCAAAATTATGATTGACAATAATTTTATTTTCTGCACCTATGTCTACCTATCTTTATATGGTATATAATAAATATTATTTATAATATATTCAAATATTTTGTTGATTTGCTTGCTTGTATTCCCGCAGTGCGTGCGGTACTAGGTGCTGCACCACGTAGCGCGCAAACGAACATAGGAAGTTCTGATGTATACGCACTGCGCACTAAATTGAAAATCACGCTTTATATGTATGGGCTACTGGAAAAGACAGCATACTATGGCACTGAGGCAAGTGCAGCTATTTTTCCTGCACTTGGCATTCAGAATCATCCGAAGGTACGGTTTATTAAACGTTGTATTAGAGAGGAGACTTTTTTTTTTGTTTGTTTTTTAACTGATTAACTGGCCATACGATTTTGTAGACGGTTAATGTTTAAATTTATATATTGGAAGATTTTGTTTTCATGGAAATATAAAAGAAGTATTTCATCAATATAAAGTGAAATGTTTTAGTGTGGTAAATTAATTTCGGTGATGGATTATATTTATTGAAATAATTAGCTGAAAAAAATGTTGTTTTGTTTTAAAGAAACGAACTTTAACAGCAGAACAATCCAAATTTTCCCATTCATTGTGTCTTACAGACAGTATATAAGTTATATTATGTAACACCATATCCTTGGTTTTGTTTTCAAAAATTGTCAAGATGTTTTTTGCAGAATATATGATTTTCAAATTTTAAAAACAATTAATAAATATAATTTAAACCACTGACCGAACAAGGAACAGTTCGCTCTATTGTGCCAGCATGCAGTGAAGTCCTCTGCCCGTGGAATAGACGTTCGGTTTGTCTGCATCAATGAGCATCTGGATGAGGCACCGCAGCGGCGGACGCCATGTAGTCCTAAGTTTGCTGAACATATAAGTTTTTCGTAGAAGCCCGAAGTGTTCCTTTTTCGACGCCGATATG
>CM063507.1:1966935-1994435 GCA_032207245.1 Pardosa pseudoannulata | reverse complement strand
TGCTACAAAATTAACTTGCTCACAGAACAAAATAATACATGGAGTATCAAGTATAACAGTAGAAACACTTTGTGAATATAGAAACAAAATATAAAATCTGATACATTGAGTTTGACGAAGTCTGACGTCTGAAACGTTGATTTCACTTTAAAATCTAAAATTTGTACATATTTCATCTTCCAAAATATGTATGCTTCTTTTTATATATGTTTATGTAATTATCTTACCATAACACAAAATACGCATCCAAAAGTACTCGTCAAAATGTATAGTAAGAAAGTGGAAAGGTGCTAACATTAGAGATATGTATCCGATCAGATATGTGGATAATGAAATGATGGCCATGAAAAATGCAGTCGAAAATAGACAAAGAGCATTTGGGGATGAACAGAAATGGGGTTTATTTAGCATAAACTCCCCACAAGCTATCTGTTATATATTTTTTTCCTCTGTCAGTAAAACATAGTATTATGGATTGTTTATTTGATTTTGTTAGAAGAACTGCAGAGGTATTGTGAACTTCCATGCTGCTGGGTGATGGAAGAACATTAAACACTTGTAAGGTACTGATGAGCAACATTTAACAACATCTGATGGTCAAATGAATTATAACACCCCCTCACCTTTCTGTTGCTAAACGAAAGATAGTTTAATAAAAGTCTAACTTTGTTTTTGCTTCTGTTATTAAAATAAAACACTACGGATAAATAGAAAAGCATTAGCTAAGTTATAAATTATCTGAAAACAGAAAAAAAGGTAAAAGTGGTAGATGGTTAATTATTCTTGGTTCTCCCCCAAAATGAATTCAAACTTAAAACAATGCAAATTTCTGTAATGAAATAAATGGCCTGTATATAGGTCTAACGAGAATTTTTGTTCACCATATTTCATGAACACTACTTACACAATCCAAATGAAAAATAAACAAAAAATTCAGTTGTCTCAGATTTGCAAACCAAAAGTTGAGTTGTAGATCCCTTTTCTAAATCAGTATCCTCGCTTGATTTCTTTCGAAAGAAAGCTTTACTTCTATCTGATTGGTGTAAACCATGTCTTTTTTATCTTTATTTCTTGTTGAATTGCCCAATTACAATGTTTGTTCTAAATTTTAGATTAACCAATACACACATATATATATATATAGAGTTGTGAGCAGTGGAAAAAAACCCTGTTTAAACCCGGGTTTTTGGGGAAGGGAATTTTGAAGTATTTTGAAGTCGCCAATTCTTATGCACAATGAAAACCACCATTTTTTCATCTTTGTTGTAGACCTCAAAAGTTGATATTTTCCCAAAATTTAACTAATATACTATTCAGCTAATTATACTATATATACTATTATATACTATAAAATAACTATTCAGCAATATTCAACTAGTAAGTCATCTGATATTCAAATGAAAAACTATAGTACAGTCTGTATTGGTTATATGGTCAGCTCAGAAAAATCAAACCATATAAGTGGGGTGACCATATAAGCAGAACAATACAACCCTATTGAATTGTGGCAGGACTATATTCACCTATGACTATCAAAATTACTCGTGTGAGCTTTAACACATGTTTCCTATTAAGTGAGACAGGACTTTAGAAAACTGACCATATAAGCGAGGTGCCCTTATAAGTGGGTGACCATATAGCCGGTACTGACTGTACTACCTTTCTGATGCCAGCAGAAATACTCTAGCATTTTTTTTTTTGTCTCTAAAACAAAGTACTATGGATTGCTAGAAAAAAATTATCTCAGTTATGATATATCCTAAAACAGAAAAAGTTAAAAATGGTACAGGTTAGGGGTTTGGCTCTCTCCAAAATGAATCCAAACTAAACATAACACACAATTTCTATAATGAATAAAAATTTGTAGGTTTAATCAGGTGCGTATGCAAGGGGTTTAAACCTCCCCCTTGAGCTTCGACAAAATGCCAAAAATAAAAATTTTAGTAGGTATTATGTGGGCTATTATTTTTTAGAATTATGAATCCCCCACCTTGAAAAAATTCTGCATAAGCCACTGGGTTTAATCAGATTTGTTGTTCACTTTTTTTTTTGTGGACAGAACAAATAAAAAAAAAATTATGAAAAAGACAATTTCAGTTATCTCAGATTTTGAAAATTCAAAGCTAAGTTGTAGAATCCTTTTCTATCCTGGCACCCCTGTTGATCTCTTTCAATAAAAAGCTTTACTTCTAACTGAATGGTGTAAACCATGTCTTTTTTATCTTTATTTGTTGTTGAATTGTTCAGTAATAAAGTTTGTCTTGAATTTTAGCTCATCTAATGTTTGTTTGTATGTGTGTGTGTGTGTGTATATATATATAAGACTAACTTCATGATGGGTAGTTGAAGTTATGGCCCATAAAAATGAAACCCTTTTAGTTAAAGACCTTTATTAACAGAACGTTGGAGGACAAACTCCTACTTCATTATATGGACAGCACAAACTGAGGAGTCAGCTAGCATGAAGTAAAAGACCCTTAACACTTGGGTCAACATCTAATTCAAAATTTATGGAAAAATCTGTCTCCAATAGCATGCATCTCCTTTTTTGTTTGGGAATTTCCTAAATTGGCGGCTAGGGCAATAGAGTTACAGTTGGTTAGACACTTTCTCTGAGGGCGTAAACTGTAGCCCCAGTGTTAAACTTAGGATAGGGGTTAAAAAGGGGAAAGCAAAAGGATCTGGGGTTTTTTAAAACCCCTAAGAATTTTCTCGAGCCATCTAAAAGATTTTATACAAAATGCCTACAATAGTTTCCTGATTTAGTTTACTTTTCCTTACACACACATATATATATATATATATATATATATATATATATATATATATATATATATATATATATATATTCTGATGAGATTTTAAAAATTATAAAACATACATATATATGTAAGGATATTTTACATACAGATATACATATATAAAAATTGTGTTATATATATAGCTATATATACACACATATAACACAATTGTTTTTGAATTGTAATTGTATTCTTAATAATTATTTGGTATTTCTATTCTTAAAATACATCCTATACAATATTTCAACACCAGAACTAGTGGATCATTTTGACCCAAAAACTATTATGTCCAATTTTCTCAAAACATGACTAATGAAATTGATAAATTTATTGACTTTTCCTAATTTTAAATTCATAAAAATCTATGAAAATAGAATACTGATGGTTTGGTTTGCATCACTATGGTCTAATAGAATATTGAAGAATCTGTGTATTCAGGAAATATGGTTTAATACTAAGTTTTCAAGTCTGGAAAAAAACTGTAGATATTCATTCTAAGTGTAAAATAACAATATGAAGTTAATATATGATATTTATGATATAAAGTTGCCCAAACTGTGGCTGAACTGTATAAGAAACCTTGACTGGTAAGAAACTAAATAATTCCATTAAAGTTATTTATATACATGTTGAATCAGCACACTCAACAAGCTTCAAAAATTGAGCTAAGCGGTCCTTTTAAAATGATTTAATTGAAAATTCTAATATTTACAAGTATTTACATAAATTAATTAAAAGTTAATAGTATAGGATAAATTGAGACCTGGTCTCGAGTCTCGAGACTTCGCTTCGTAAGTCTTTACAGCAACAAATCTCTTACTCGATACCTCGTCTATGGGTGCAATTTTCCTAAGTCCGTTAGGATGAGGCTGCGCATGTGTGGGAATGGATCACATGACAGAGGGGTGTTGGGAAGTTAGGATGGCATTCTCTACCTTGACATATATTTCCAATCATATACGGTACTTTTTGCCATTGTAATATATTTTTTGGAATTATAATAATTTAATGTCCAAAAATGAATGAATGTCATTGTGTATAAATAATTTTTGAATAACAATATTGATTCATATTAATCGAGGTAAATTTGACCCAGCCCACAGATTTAAGTAGACTGAAACACTCAAGGTTCTAGTATTAAAAAGATTATAAAACACACACACACACATATATATATATATAATGATATTTTACATGCATACATATATCTTCTCTTTTCAGTGCTATAACCACCCTGGATGAGTGCTAGCCTTCCCCAGAATTCAATACCAGGCATTCCTATCTTATAGGGTAATCAGGTATTTTCTTCTTTTGACTCATAACAATTAGTTTTTACAGGGCAGAGTAGTTAGTCCTGCATCCAACCTCCAATCTGGAGGGCCAGCCTCCATATTAATAAGTCACCCCTGGAGACAGGAGTGCCCAGCTATACCTCTCGACACTGGGTGCCTAATTTATTCACCTACTGCAACACACATATGCTTCGTTTGGACTTTTCTATCTCCTCACCCTACAACATATACACACAGGGTATTAATGTAAATAACTTGCCAATTTTTTTTCTTATTCATTTATTATTACTTGTATTATGTCTATGTAATCTATGTTTATTGCTACAAAGCTGATACTGTATATTTTTATTTTGTGTATAATTCTGTATGAGATCATCAGTTACTTATTTTGTTATTTAAAATTTTTGTAAAATTTTATGTTAATCCAAAGATCCTCCCTTTGTTCATCCCTTTCTTTTTGCCCGAGGAGGCTATTGTAAGGAAAATTCTCAGGAGTTTTCAAATCTGAAGTCAAGGGCTACAAATTCCCCCCATCCTTTTGCATTCCCCTTTTTAACCCCTAACCTAAATTGACCACTAGGGCTACAGCTTACGCCCTCGGAGAAGGGGTCTGACCAATGATAACTCTACATGGCCCTAGCAGATAATTTAGGAAATTTCCAAACAAAAAGGAGATGTACTCTGTTGGAGGCAGATTTTTCTAGAGGTTTTCCCACAGATGGTGACCCAGGTGTTAAGGGTCTTGTACATATAACTTCATTCTAGCTGACACTTCAGTTTGTCCTGTCCCTATGATAAAGTGGGAACCCGTCCTCGAATGTTATCTTAATAAAGATCTTTAGCTAAAACGATGTCATTTTTATGGCCATGACTGCAACCACCCATCAAGAAGTCTGTCTTATTACATATATATAATATATCAAAATTATGACACTAAAATTCTTTTTCTTTTCTTATTCTTTCATACCTAATTTCCCAGCCACAAAATCTCGTATTTAAAGGAGTGTTCCCTGGCTTACTTTTTATCAGTATTCAAAAACTTATTCTAGAATAAATGTTAATTTTATATGGAATGAAAAAAAATTTGAGCAATAAGCTATTAAACTCTAGCATTTATTTCATGCATATACCTTAAGATAAGTCACACTGGAAACTACCTTTCTACCTAGCTATTTGAGCTTTATGCGTCCATGTATTTTTTTTTCTGGGGTCATTCAGTATAATATGCTTTCTGACACAGTCAATAAGGAGTTTATTTTCCATAACTTTTGAAAATTAATCTAAGCAATTTTAATAAATACAGACCAAAATGCCAGGGAGCAAGACTGCAGGAAAAGAAGTGAGTTTGGATGCCAGACACTTGGACCTATGACATTTGAACTTCAGTTTTTTGAATATGCCATACTTATTTAATAGTTTATTCTTTTTAATTTACATTTCACTTATTGTTTATTGTATTTTACAATTATTCTACATTACATATTTACAGCAATTTATTTACACATTAATTTTATCATTAAGTTATAGTATAACCAGATAAAATTATAGCATAAATCTCTGCTTTAAAGTTGTAAATGCATGACCTTTATCCTTCAGTGTGGCTACAATGTTTTGCATTTAGAAATTATCCTAAAAATATATTGGTCTACACCAAGGATGGACAAACTTTTTCAGAAATTGAGAGAAAATAGGTTTGGTGGGCCAAGATAAATTTTTCTAAAATTTTAAAAACAATATACAAGTACCTAACGGTTTAAATACGTTAATGAGATGAATGAAATTGCGATTTCATTTTTAAAAGTTCCTTATACTGAGGTTCGAAGTGAGATGTACTGATTTTAAGGAACGATGCTAAATGCTCATCTGTCAGTCTACTTCTGAAATTATTCTTTCTAAGGTTCAAAGTTGAAAACATTTGTTCACATATAAGAAGCAAATATACCGCTGATCTTCTGGGTGTGAGATAATAAATTTGGGATATAATATTTAAGCAAAGTAGAAAAGGAGATGGATATATAATGTATAAATATATATTTCTTTTAATTTGCCTCAGACCGGCAACTTAAAATTCTATCAGCAGGCCAGATAAAAACTTTAAGTGGGCCGTAGTTTGCCCATCCCTGGTCTACACTAAACTGCAGCATTTGTTGCCATGACAAACCCATTTTCTACTTCATTTTCAACAAATCTATCAAAATAAAAAATATTATCAACATGTAAAAAATAGTTTTTATTGTGATTTGTTATTTGTTTCAACCATGTTGATACGCAGTAAAAATAAAGGCAAAAATAAAAATTCTTTCGGAATTATTTATTCATTTATTTGAGACACATATCTAGTTAAAACTTCTACTTTCATTACTTAAAGTAAAAAGTTAAAGTACACATAATTTCTAGATTTTTGTTAAATAATTGTTGACATATGTTAAACATCAAAAATTGCTTTTTAAATTTCCAAATTTTACTGATGGTTTCCCTAAAATTACAATTTAATATACAAAAATAAATATTTTTACTGACATGATAAAAAAAAATAATTATAAATCTTTTTTTTTTTTTTAATCCAAATTAAAATTCTTTATAAGATGTATACAGCAATATATTTTTAAATAAACAAATTTAGTTTTAAAGACATGTATAAATCTCCTTTTTAGTATGAAATTGAAAATAAATATACAACCTTATATAATAAAACAATAAACAATATGAGGAAGAAAAACCAATATTAAAGAAAATAAGAACATTTTTCAAAACTTTCTAACTTAAACGCTGATATTATAAAAAAAATGTTACCTTATATGATAGCTAACAGTGAATAACAGAGAGAATCAGCCCAACAAGCCTGAATTAAGATATCACAGGTTTTAAGTCCCTATTTAAAAAGAGGAAATTTAAGTATACAAAAAGCATTTTCAACAACAATTGAATAGGTAAACAATAGAAAAATAACAACAATTGAATAGGCTCAATAGAAAAATATTAAAAATCAATATGATTAAGGCACAAAGTTAGCTTTTTCGTAATTTTCTATACATTTTAAACCTGGGGATTTGAATTGGCAGACCACAAAGCCAATTTTGTGGCTCACAAAAACTTTTTTTTTATTCAAGTAAATTATTTCATATTTTAATAGTAATTTTTGATTAAATTCATTGAAAAATCAATACAGATCTCAACTTACTCAATCTGGTCTTTTCTCATTTTTTGAGATAGCTTTAACATAGCTGGTGGTGGACATCTGTTCATTGATTGATCCTGAGATCATCCAAGGCACTTCAATTATTTTTAAACTTTTATTTGATAATATTATTCATTTTGGTTTTTCATTGCTATTTCTTTTTGGAAGTACTAATTCAAATAAACTGACTATTGATCATCTTCAAAATTTAATTGTTTAGAGGTAGAATTGCATTTTTGTAATTTTTAATTTCGCTCTTTCATGTACTTGTAAAATAATTAGTGTTATATCAGTGTTGATTATTTTGCTTAAAAGGTTATTTTCCTAATTTGGTTTTTTATATCTTGATGTTTATTCTAATATTTAAAACTTATTGTATGGCCTAGTCTAAGACAAGAAGCAAGTTTCTTGCATTTGAATTGTACAAGTAGTCATAATTCTCCAGAAATGTATTTTATAACACAGGATTTGAAACAGTTTTAAAGAGCCAAAATGTCTAAGCTTTAGTCTTAATTAAACTACGAATATTATTTCATAATGGTACTTAAGTTTTACTTGTGGGATTAGCCAATTATGAAAGGTCTGCAATCATGTATAAAGTTTCTAATGGGGCCTTTCAGTTCTTATAACCTGGAACTCCTTGTCTTACACTTATACTGGAGGTTAAGGTATTGATTGTTGACAAATTGCTTTGATTTGTCAACAATCAGATTGCTTTGCAGATTAAATCTCAAACAAAACAAATGGTGAAGTCTTCCTGCTTTCTCTCCAGTGTACCGCAAATATAAGTTTATCACCTACCTTCAAATAACTCTTGTGAAGAAACCATCATTAAACTATTTTATAACTTGTTTATGCTAAATCAACCAACATTTTATGACAGTTGCAGTGTGAGTATATGATTTTAATTTGAATTGTAGTTTCCAAGGAAAAAAAAATAATTAGTTTCCTTCGAGGCAAACTAAAAATGTTTTTAGTTTGTAAATAAAAAAAGCTCTAGCAGAGATGTAACTAGGAGTTAAATTATGAATAATTGTTATACATTTTATTAAAAAATTATTTTTAGTGTTTAAAAACATATATATAAAATAAAATTCACAGCATAATACCAAAAAGCAGAAATTATTTAAATGGCAAGATAAAAAAAATCTTTATCTCAAGGAAAAAAACTTTTTTTTAAAATAAGATAATTACAGTTTCTGTTATACTTTATTAGGAATACAAATAAAATAATATTCTTTATTAAAGCAACAAGAAAACACACACGCACATAAAATGAATATATTACTACAAATAATATAAATAATTTAAATATAAATTAATATATAAATATGCAATATTACAATAATACATACAATTGAATACGGTTTTAAGCAATTATGTGTAATTATATAAAGTAAGCTATATATTTATTTGGTAGAAAATGACGACACATACATATTACATCATTGTGATATGTATTCCTTTAACAATATACAGATGTAATTTTTATAATTTATTTCAATGGCACTAACCAGCGATGGTTTCAATTTAAACAGCAGTATCACTATGACACATACATAAGTCATTTGAGAAATAGCATACAAATATATTACATTTCCGTAAACATTTATATAATATGCCCCCTGTAGAACAATCGAAATGAAAATAACTGAATACCCTGGATTTTAACGTAGAGTAAATACCTGTTATATCAACCTACCATACAGTAACAACCAGTAGTGTTTATCCTGTAGGATCTTTCATTTCTAGTTTGTTTGCAAACACATTGGCGAATGAATCTTGAGCCATTCGTTGTGAATGGTTCAGGAATGATAGTGATTCGAAGTTCACTACTGATGACTCTCCCATAAATGTGATAACGGAATCAACCGGTTAATTTAGTGTTCGCAGTTTGATATTCTTCTGTTAGTGGGCCCGCCGTAGGTAATGTCCACAGCAGCAAAATTTAGAAAAGGTAAACTGCTGAATAATTCTTTGTACATCTGTGTTAATATTAATGTCTTTATTCAAATATGTTTGTTTTCTAGTTGACATGGTTTTTCTTGTTACTTTTTCTATTTTTTTAGCTTGTAGGGACGACATTTTTAAAATGTGCTTACGGCTCAAAAATGACAGGTCAGGGCTTAATTTATAAGAACTTCTATTTCTGATCTTCTGTGTCAACTGTTTGGACGCAAGTATACATGTGATATTTAGGATTTTAATAGTGATTAATTTGTAGCATTAATTATCTGAAACATCTGCATTGTTTCCTTCATTTATATGACTGCTTGTAAACGTCAGCTGACGGTATAACGGCTTGTAAACGTGCAGCCGACACTGCACTAGTGCAGTGTCGCAACCAACGACACGTCGATTCACTGCGATAATTTCAGCAAGGGTGGCATTAAATTTTTTGCTTCTTTGCCGACACCCTCATTACGATCACCAAATTTAAATTTTATGTGGCAAAAATTTGTGCTAACGTGTCTTCTGGTACCATATATCGGGTGATAAAGCTGGCAACAACGAGAGAACGGTCATTTATTGGCTATACTTTAACTCTTTTTTCTCAATATCTCACAAAAACGGCTATTTAAAATCAAACCAAACAAATTCTATAACGTTCTCTACCACACGAAGCAACTGTGTTTCAAATGTAGAACAGATTGGTGCAATGAAGTAGATTTCGATAGCAGAAAAATACTTTCTTGACGTTCTGCTTATATTCGGTCAAAGCATATATGAAAAATCTTTCACAATATGAGTGTGCTTTACGTTTTACTTTTATTAATGCAAGTTAGTATACAATAAAAAGTAATAGATACGATAATAAATGAAAAGAAATGGCTATTATTTGCAGCTAGTAAGAGAGTAACTTCCACAGCATACTTCATTTTTCTCATACAGAACCTATAATTGGGGCTAAATGAGAGTTATTCACCATTTGGTTGGTTGGTTGGTTGGTTGGTTGGAATTGAGTGACACTAATACTTGAATGGACAAACTGAGCCAAACAAAACGAAATTAAAAAACAAAGTAACAGACAAAAGAAGAAAAATAAACACAGGAGAAAGGAATTTTGAGAATGAAATAGCCGAAACAATAAATTAAACGTTAAAGGCACATAAAAATCAAACAAACGGAGATAGTATAAAATAGCAAATATATACAAGATAGATTATTACATTATAAGAAAATTAAAAAATAAAATTGAAAATTGAGAAATTGAAAATCAAAAAATTGTTAAATTAAGAATCAAAAGGTTGTTAAATTGAAAATCAAAAAATTGTTAAACTGAAATACATATTAACAGACAAAAAATCACAGGATTCAGATTTCATAATAAAAACCTGTACAGCGAATAAAGGGAAACAAGCTTGGATGTGGCGTTTGACCAATGATTGTGTCAAGATTCGGTGATAAATTTTTAAAATATTTTATATACATTGATCTGGGACAACAACACGATGACAAAATGTGTGCGTATTTTACAATATGCACAATATGGGGGATCTGCACCCAGCAAGAGATTGACATGAGTGAGTCTACAATGACCCACTCGTAGACGAGTGAGTATGTCTTGTCTCCGAGAAGGGAGTTGGGGCCACTTAGTAATTTTAAATTTTACTTCTCGCAATTTATTTGACGATACGTTTTTCCAACAGTTCTGCCATGTATTAATTCTTTGATGTAATTTTTTAAGTCAGAATAAGAAATACCAGAATTAATGTAATTAGTAGCAGATTTTGCAGCTTTATCAACAAGTTCGTTGCATTTGATGCCAACGTGAGCGGGAATCCAGCTAAAAATTAACGAGATTTTCACGGATGTAAGGTTAATTATTGAAGAAAGTATTTTCAAAATGAGAGGGTTCTGAGTATCAGGAGAGAGCAAAGAGTGTAAAACGCTTTGAGAATCAATGTAAACAATGAAATTTTTACTATTGTGGTGCATCATTTCCTCTAAAGCCTTCAAAATGGCAAAGGCTTCAGCAGAAAAGATGGAGAATTTGGGATGTAATCTGTAGCTATAGATATTTTTCTCGATAATATAGGCACAGCTGACAGAGTTTGTGGATTTTGAACCATCAGTGTAAACAGGAGTGTAGGTTATTAAGTATCAGTGTAAACAGGAGTGTAGGGTAGGTAGTGTAGTTACCAAATGGTGACAGGAGTCACCATTTGGTATCGAGAGTATAGAGAATCACCTGAAAATCATGTGGGTTGGGCTGAACATAGGATTTATTCATTAGGAACAAAACTGATTAAACAGCCATTATCCCAAATGACCAACCTTGTCTTGAATCGATCTTTTTCTCTTTGAAGAAGGAATTGCACATCTAGTCGGTAAAAGTGTCGTAGCCTAAAGCTCTATTATTCTTGGTGTGGTGGAAAAAGGGGTTTTTATGCGGATGTACGCGTCGAGAAAAACATTAAAAGGTTGGTACCTGAAAAAGAAACCGATATAAAAGACAATAAAAAGGTATATTATTTGAATGGGTGTGTATAGTGGAAATACGCGCTATGTCCCTAACCCAATATTTAATATGTTTAAATTAAATTTGGCTTTTCGCCAACTTAAGTTTAAATCTTAAAGTAAAAACACAATAGGCATTAAAATAAGAAGAGGAGAAGTTACTGAATTAATGAATTTTATTGATATTAAAAATATTGATAGAAACCAATTGATTGAGTCTTTTTAAAGATAAAAACTAATAAAAAGAAAGGAGAAAACAAAAATGGACTAAAAATGAGACAATTATGAAGGACGGAACTCCAAGTTCCTCTTCTTTTCACGGGATCCAGGTCTCTCTCTTCCATCCCGTCTGTCCGGGTGAGAACCTCCAGTCTGGAAAGATCATCAAAATTCCTTGCGCCTGATGACACGGTGGAAAATCGCCAAGCGCAGCACTAAAACACGCCAATGTGTGGAGTGGGGATATGTCATATCATGAAAAGGGCGAATTTATAAAACTATTGCAACGCAGCGCTCGCCAAGGAGAATACCAAGTGACGATCCTGGTATGTGTAATGTCATCTGATTGAAAATCCAGAGCGGCTTATGCAATAAAAAAATTAGATTTTCGACTCATCAATGTGATAATTGGGAGCTTGGCACGGAAGTTACAAACAGGGAATTTTAAGGGAAGCTTATAGAATTAAAATAAACTAAATGGAACGGAATTAAAATTAAGTAAATGGAACGTTATGACACTTGGACTGGACTAGGTAAAGTCATTAAATAATCGTCTTAAATCTTAAACAGGGGAGGCATAATTAAAAACCGTAAACATAGAGAATTGATACAAATCTTCAAGCGAACCTTAAACTGCAGTTCATTATCGGCTTAATGAACGATTTATGTAATAAAATTTTAAGTGACAGATGTAACTAGAGAGAAGGCCCAAGGAGTCCAATAACCAGTACCATCGAGAGAAATAAGAACGGTACCGGTCCAGCTAAACCATTGTGACAGAGTAGTTTCACATTGAAAAGATGTTAGCAGCCTTCGACTATTTTATATTTCCAAATTAGATACACATTTAAAATTATTACATCGAAATGCATAGAGTGTCATTAAACTGGCAAACGTCATGCGAAAATGTCAAAATTTTTTAATATTTTTTTCTTTGGTTTACTATATTTAGTTTTAATTTTTGTGTATCTATATATTCTTACACAATTTATAATTTTCGAAAAAAGTGAAAAAAAAACAGGGTTCGAATGGTTATTAAAAGCTATTTAAATTAGTAGTTCGCTTTAAAAGTAAAGTTCATAAAGTTCTTAATTTTAAACTAGGTCCAAGAAAAAAATCCTTTAAAAATATGTAATTCTTTTAATTTTCCTCGTAACGCATTAATTTTTCTTTGACTCATTTTGTCTCATGAAATTATTGAGTATAAAATAAAATGTTTCTTGCTGTAATCCAATTACTTTGAAAGTTATCGTTGTAAAATATTTGGTACTAGATACGGATATCACTATATGTTGTATATATAAAAATATGTTATACATATTTTCAAAATATATATAACATCACCTTTTAAATTTTATCTCTGTACATATCTATGTGATATATAATGACTATATTCTACATGCATGAAAATGTTCGATTCTTGTTTCATTTGGAGAACTACATTTTGCTACAGAACTAGCACCTCCATAGTTCACTATAATCAATGAACACATTTTATTAAAATATTAGCTTATTTTTTCATAAGCTAATATTTTAGAGTCGGGCCTAAACAATTTAATAAATTTTCCTCCAGATATAAAAGGTTTAATTTCCTAAAATCTGAAACTTCACTCGCCAAAATTAGTGAGCAAACCATTTTTAGGAGCATAATATTTGGGCTGTTCAGCATATTTAAAAAATTATCACACAGAAGTGTATAAGTACCGGCCATGTTGTATTCTCTAGCTTCGTGTTAATCTATGCCGAACGATGGCCGAAAGGTCGGGTGCTGCTATTCGATATCGATTTCGGAGGTTCGAATCTCACTGCTGGCATGGATGTTTGGAATCGACTTTTAGCATTAGGTCCCGGTATCACGTATCAAAGCAATAGACCGTAGAGTCCCAAACCAAATCATTGTGTTAATCTATGGGGAGAAATCGTTGTACATCTGGGAGGTTTGTATTGAAAAATTTATTTAAATTATGCAAGTTATGCATGACACAATTTAAAATAAAAGAGTGAAAAATAGTTTATTTTTAATTTTTGATGAGTCTTTCATGTAATTGTCACATTTTTTGCTTGTCACTAACAAATATGAGAACAAAAAGGAAACGTATACCTTTAAATGCGAGAATGGCTTCACTAAAAAAATTCTAAATTTATTTTTATTCCAATAATGCCATCTCTTCTTAAAATAAAGTTTGTGTGACAAATCAATTATACATTCCATAACAGTTGATTAGAAATAACCGTAGATTAAACGCTATGCAATTGAACTCCGTGAGACCGTAACAATGATTTTACGATTACCTCTAATTCGCTATAATTAAATGAACAGTTAATATCGATAAAATCAGGCCTTAGTTCTATTTTTTTTATAAAATGAATATGGTTTTTTAAAAGTTCTTTGTACTTTCTTTGATATTAGTTATCCCTAAATTTTGTTGAAAAAGAGACTATGGGTGCTACCACATTACGGTTGACATATGTCACTGGTAACTATTGTGTCATAATGATGTCAGAGGGGGAAAATTTAAGGTACCAAAGTCCCATCTCTGGCAATTTCTGACGTCATTATGACGCTAAATTCACCATTGACATATGTCGACCGTAATATGGTACAGCTTTATATTTAAGTGCAATCTTTAAACAACTCATTTGTTGGTACACCTCTAGACTTGTTCTCGCCCCAGCAGTGAACTGAAAATTGTACAGAAAAATATAAATTTGGTGGTATTAAAGGTTGAAAGACGATTAAATTTGACGTTTAATTCTTTAAGGGTTGAATGAGTGAGTGTTTCTTGAGACTCAATGGCGTCATGATTTTTCTGCCGTAATCGCTTATTAAATCGTCGATAGCTCGTTCAGAGCCATAGCTACGGGGTATTTCGAAATACGACGATTTCAATGGTCAACTATGACACGGACACTTAAAAGTAAATATATTTTTTTTTTTAATAAAGTTTTGAATTCTTGTACTGTTTTATAATCTAACAGTGTACTCAATAGAAGGGGGCTTTAAGCTTAAAAAGAATTGTTTCAATTAAGTCGTAGCTTTCTCACATTTACAAACATGTATGGTAAAAAAATGTATATCTGTATTTTCATTATTTTGAAAATTACCCGTGCATATAATGTAATTTATAGCATTTCTTGTCAAATGAAAACTGTAAATGTCTTTTTCCCTTGTTATGTTTTTCTTCGAATTCTATGCATTACATACTCCAAGGCCCTTACTATGGTCGTTACAGTTCGTTTAGAACCTTCGTTGTGACATCACTTTGATGTCAGCTTGATCATTTGCTCACATAATGTCAGCAAGCTGACGTTAAAATGACGTCACAATGAAGGTTCGAAACGAATTGCAACGTCCAGAGTAAGCCTCCCTAGACTTATTTTGTGTTAAACATTTATATTTCATCTTTTATAGTTTTCGGTGTCAAAAGCCCTCTAGCGGCCATTAAGAAATTCCATAACAGCGCCACCTACTGGAGTATCTGTTGCATAGCAACTTACAGACTGGTAACCGAAAGAGATTCCAACGCACCCTTTCTTCCAGGTATAGTCACTTTATACATTTTCGGTGTTAGAAGTCCTCTAGCGGTCAGCAAGAAATTCCATAACAGCACCCCCTTGTGGTGTTACAAAAAATCAATTGGTTGAAATGTCTTGTAACATGACTTTTAGATAACAGAATAAAAAGAGTTCCCACCTGCCCTCCCTTCTAGATCAGTTTCATTTTATAGTTTTTCGGTGTTAAAAGCCATCTGGCGATTGTAGCCTTCTTTTTTTAGGACCACGAGGTTTGCGCCATATTCGTAAATACCGGTGTCATGGTTACGAGGTCTGCTAGAATATTCAGTCTTATTTAAATTATGTACGCTTGGTTGCACCTCTAAACGGTCGTTCGGGTACTTTGGAGTCGGATAAGTACTTTCGTTTTGCCGGGATAAGTCTGTAGGGCCTCACGACCAAATAGGCTCGGTTTGGTACATGCATGAAGGTTTAAAAACAGAAATAATAAGTATTACCACGAGTGATTGTGCCTCTAAGTAAAAAGCCCTGAAATTTATATCAAAACCCCTGAACTAATAAAAGTTATTTACATACAACAAATAATTAATTGCATGTTACTAATATTAGTTTTAATGTACAAAAGGTCTCCTACATTGCATACGAAAAAGATTTCTCCCGTATACAATCGAAAATATATTAGTCTATTTATGTGAAAATCCTTTATCACACACGATGCAGACGAACATTTCTCTTTGTGCGTTTGTTTAATTCCCCTTTTCCACACTAGCTACAGTCGTAAAACTTTTCTGTACTTGGGTGTGTTTCATCAGGCTGCCATTTTCAAGAAGTTTTTCTTCAGACAGTACAAACGCAAGGATTTTTCTCTAGTATGCAATCGACTGCATCTTGTTAGGCTGTCTTTCTCGCAAAACATCTTTTCACACAGTCTGCAGGCTGAAAGGTTGGTAAGAATTCGAAAATGAAGAATTAGTCTGTATTTATGGAAAACAGACACTCGCTGTAATTAACTCTGATCACGTAATGCTTTCTCACAGACGAAAGGTTTTCTTCAGTATGCGTACGTAGGTGTCTAATTAGCTTGCTCATCTTATGATATCCTTGTGACATATAGGAAAAAAGGCTTTTATCTTCATGTATTATAAGGTAACTCTCTAAGGTGACCATATCAGGAAAGATTTTTATACAGTATGTGTTCCAAGATGGTACTTTAACGCACTATGTACAGTATATCTTTTTCCACAAATATCACAGCCGTAAGGCCTCTCTCCAGTATGTGTTCGCGTGTGGCATGCTAGATTTCCACTTTCACTAAATGGTTTTCCACAGATAGTACATACGTAAGGCTTTTCTCCAGTATGCGTTCGAATGTGTATTGTTAGTCTGTCTTTATGGCTAAACGTCTTTTCACATTGACTGCATTTGAAAGGTTTAATTTTGTCATGCATTCGAAGATGCCTTTTGAGTCTGTAGTTTTGAGTAAATCCTTTATTACAAACATCGCAAACGAATGGTTTTTCTTTGGTGTGTGTAAGGAGATGTTTGTGTAATGCACCGCTTTCAACAAAACTCTTTTCACATAGATTGCAAGCGTAAGGCTTTTCTCCAGTATGCGTCCGATTGTGCCTCAATAGGCTCCAGTTATCGCTATATGTTTTTTCACATACAGTGCAAGCGAAAGGCTTTTCTCCAGTATGTGTTCGAATGTGTGATACTAGGCGCGTGTTACTGCGAAACGTTTTTTCACATACAGCACAGGAATAAGATTTTTTGCCACTATGGATTCCTTGATGAACAATTAATTCGTTTCTTCCAGAAAGTTTCTTGTCACAAACATTGCAGGCATAAGGCTTTTCTCCAGTATGCGAGCGATTGTGTCTCAATAAGCTCCAGTTATTGCTATATTTCTTTTCACATACAGTGCAGGCATAAGGCTTTTCTCCAGTATGCGTTCGAATGTGTGATAATAGGCGAGCGTTACTGCGAAATATTTTTTCACATACAGCACATGAATAAGGTTTTTTGCCACTATGGATGCCTTGATGAACCATTAACTCGTTCCCCCCAGAAAATTTCTTGTCACAAACATTGCAGACGAATTTGTTTTCTCCGCTATGTCTCCGTTCATGTAATTCTTTCTTTTGAGCAAAGCCCTTACCGCATATATTGCACACGTAAGGTCTTTCTTTATTATTCATTATGACTAATACATTTTTCCAACAAAAACTTTTTTTCCTACATGAAGTACTGAAGAAAAGCAATTTATTCTTCAAGCACGCGTACAGTCAACTAGTTAGGTGGGTGAACTATGGTCAAATTAAATTAGAGTCCTTTTCATTTGTAAAAGTGAAACAATTCAGTGGTATAAAAACCAATTTCCCTTAGAAATCAATTAAAGAGATTCCTTTACATAACTAGTTTCGAATCTACCAGAGTTTAATGGAATGAAATTCCCTGTTGGTACATGACATTTCTGAATACCTGCAAAGAAAAAAACAATATCAGTAAACCAAATAAAATAATTGAAATATGAGAGTTATCCAAGATTTGCCAATAGAAGAGATGAATTTACTGTTAAAATAAGCTGAGATGTTGATGAAAACGTTACCAAATTAAACTTGTGAAGAAATATCGGAGTAAAGAGAAAACCCCCGTGCCTTCTTTGCTCGATTATGTTATTTTGTATTACTAAACCTGCATTTATGTCAAGTTTGAAATTGTATGTTAATTAATAATTATTAAAATTAAGTTCCTGCAACCTGCTTCTACTAAACATACATGCAAACAGTTGTGGATTCTTAGTGACCACAGTCTATGACTTCAAACTCATGAGATAGGGTTTTAGAAAAGAAAAAGAATGTTTGTAGTAGATAGAGTATTCTAAAGCATTAAAGTGTGAAACCTCTTTGAAACACAACCTCTCGTAAAGATCGTTTATTGGTCATTATTTTTGGCTATAGGTTCAATATTAATTTTCCTCCATTAAAGGTTAAGTGGATATTGAGAATTATTGAATATCTTAGGATTGGTCTCACCAAAGTCGTTTAAGTGCTAACCACGATTAACCCATGGCGCCAAGCAATGGTGGGATGCAATTCTTCGTTTAAACAAAGATTAATCGCGGTTAGCCGTTAAAAGACTTTGGTTAGACCGGCCCTTAATCAATCTGCTGGAAAATCTAATGTTATTAGCAATATAATTATATGAAAATGTGTTTAATTTCAAGGTACAGTATTAATACACTGTCTACCAATAAGTATTTGGACACCTATGCAAATGACGATATCTGCCGACCTGAGGTACGTCACGGCCTCCAACGGTATACATTGTGTAGGAAACAGCTTCGGCATTAATCGCATGCAAAATGCCGTGAAGTTCGAAGCTCTCTGATTTCGAAAAAGGTATAATTATATAGAGTATCACAAATGTGGCCGATCCCTAAGGGACATATCTAGCCATCTAAAGTACAAAAATCGACAGTGGCCTATGTGATTAAGAAGTGGAAGGTGAGCGGTGATAGTCGGAATGTGCCCCGAGTCGGCAGACCAACGAAACTAGGAGACAGAGAACGACGAGTACTGTCCAGAGAAATTCGAAAGAACCTCACCCAAATGATGGCCCTCATCCGCAAGCAGTTTCAACAGGCATCTGGAAGAATTGTTTCAATGAATACCATCCGTAAGGAAGCACATCTGCTTGGTTTTCATGGTCGGCCTGCTGCCCATAAGCCTTTGATCACAAAGTTCAACCCCGCTGCTCAGTTAATGTGGTGCAAAGCACATCGAAACTGGACCGTAGGTCAATGGAAACGGGTTCTTTGGAGCGACGAATCAAGGTTCACCCTTTACCATTCGGATGGCAGGGTCCGGGTCTGGCGTCTGCCTGGAGAACGTCTCCTGCCAGATTGCACTGTACCAACAGCCAAGTTCGGCGGAGGTGGAATTATTGTCTGGGAGTGTTTCTCTTGACATGGACTGGGACCCTTGATCCCCATTCATGGTAAGCTCAACGCGGATGCCTACTGAACTATTTTGGATGACAATATGCTTCATACGTTGTGGCAGTTTTACGGGTTGGACCCCTGTTTCTTTCAGGACGACAATGTCAGTTGTCATGTTTCGAAGTTAGCTTGGTATGGTGCCAATGGAGTTCATCGAATGAACTGGCCTGCAAAGAGTCCAGACCTGAACTCTATCGAGAACCATTGGGACGAGCTGGATCGCCGAATTAAGGGGTGCACTACCCGTCCAAAATAAGTGAAGGAACTTGTATGTCTACTCCAAGCCAAGTGGAAGGCAATACCACTAGCTGTAATACAAACACTTGTAGAAAGTATGCCCCGGAGGGTTCACGCTGTAATTGCCTCTCGTAGAAGCTCTAACAACAATTGGTTTTGAATAAAGTTAGTTTTTTTTCCTACACAGGTGTCCAAATACTTATTGGTAGACAGTGTAGTCTTAAAAGCCAATAATTATTTCAAAAGAAGCACCCCAGCTAGCACAGAAAGGTAGTTGTTCTTTTGGTTGGCTGTACGTTGGAAAAAAATAAGAAATGTTGACCTTTAGGTGGTAAAATGTTTTACTGACCAACGGAAGCATTCAAACGTTAGCCCAACGTAGAAATATTCCTGTTTACGCCTTCATAAATACATCCCTACAATTGTCTAAGAAACACAAAACGTAACATTTTGAGTAATGTTACTCACACCGCTTTCGACCACAACCTTTCCCGTAAGCAATCACTGAAAATAGAAAAAAAATAATAGTTAATATTTTTTTTTCATACAAAACGTGCATTGAACTGAACTGTCAACGACTAAATTATCTGCTGCAGTAATAATTCTGTTGATTATAAGTTAGAGAAAATAGAGACAGATTCTTTGATACTTGTTCTTTTAGTTCAGTGAGACAGGAATATCGAATTTTCAAATAATTTCACCAGATAAATATCAACTGGAACCTTAAAAGAGCAATTTTCTCTCTTTTCATTTTTAGACAACCACATTTTAATCGAAGAGTAAAATTACTTTTATTGGAGAATCTAGAGATTTTGGATTCCAAAATTTGAAATTCTTCAATAAATTTTTCAGGAATATAGAATTGTACATTAAAAAAATTCTCTAAAATCATTTCCTATAGTATAATTAAAGAAGTTTAAAAAAATAACCGTAAACAGATAGAATATTACTTTTTAAGAAATGGTGATTATAAACTGAATTAAGAATTGGCGTTTCACTTGTTGGATACTGGTATTGTCCTGCAAACTCTGGCTTATTATCACCAACTTCTTATTTCTATTTCGCATTTACACATCAGAGACGTTAATAGATGGCAATACCAATCATACATTCAACAAATAGATACATTTCAAGCGATATTTTGAATCAATGTATTTTCATTTGAATTTCTATAAATCCTATCAAAGTTTCACTTAAAATCTAAAAGTTCTACATTTCATCTTCCAAAATATGTACGCTATGTATATATATATATATATATATATATATATATATATATATATATATATATATATTTGTAATTATCCATAATACAAAATATATCATATGAAATTTCCGACTATAAGCCGATCCGTATATAAGCCGTGGGTATGATTTCCCTTCAAAAATTTACCCAAGGTTCAAAACTCGTATGAAACCAAATAACAAAAAAGAAAAAATCTTAGAACGTTCAAGTATGTCGCCAAGAAGCCAAAAATATCGCCAAGCAGAACAGCGAAGGAAATATTTTCCAATCGAGTTGCTTCTATTAAAAAACTAGACCAATGCTTCTCATACTTTTTCGCCACAGCATCCAATTTAAATACTGCGGAAATAGAGTATCGGTCACACCTCGAGATAAATACAAAGGCATCTCTTAGCACAAAAGTGGCGAAGAAAACAATTTATATTTTTAATTTTGAATAACTTCATACGTCTTATTTAGTTTCACAGTTTACACTAACTATTCTAAGACTACTGCCATGGAGGACGGTTTGATAATCGCGGCGCTAGACCATGTGATTAATGGTAATTTCAATGGTAATTGACACTAACAAGTTTCATTCCTGGCAACGCTATATGAAGATAACATTTTCTTTAATTTAAGCAGTATAAACTTAAATAAAAAAGATGCTATGTTTGGCAATTCATCTATTACTTCCGGGTTATGTAGAATTATGTTTATTAGAAGATTAGCCGATTCGTTTCCGTCATAGTACTGTCGTTTTCGAGCTATAGTAACTCAAATAAGTAATTTAAAGTTAATTTTTCAATTTTTGTTTTCTCATTTCAATATTTTTACAAGTTTTGTTTACTTTTCGCCATTAGGCATTTTTTTTTGTTCTTTACTGTTTTTTCCTAAACCGCTTTAATTTTGCCGATTTGGTGAATTTTTGTCGCCAAAAACACATATACTACATCTGTCCATTGACCCGTATATAAGCCGATACCCCTAAATACACAATTTAAATCTTAAAAAAAACCCCAAAAATATACTTGGTTTATACAAGGAAATACACGGCACATCCAAAATGTTTAAAAGTGCGGAAACGTTAACCTAACATGAGAGATATGTATTCAATCAGATATGTTTATTGGATTCTGATGGAAGAACTGCATAGGTACTGTAAACTTCCATGCTGCTGAATGAAGAAAGCCCATTAAACACTTGTAAGGTACGGATGAGCAACATTTAACAACATCTGATGGTCAAATGAAGAATTATAACACCACCTCACCTTTTTGTTGTCAAACGAAAGATAGTTTAATAAAAACTAACTTTTTTTTTGCTTTTGTCAATAAAATAAAACACTATGGATAAATAGAAAAGCATTAGATAAGTTATAAAGCATCTGAAAAAAGTAAAAATTGTTAAAGGGGTAGATGGTTAATTATCCTTGGCTCTCCCCGAAATGAATTCAAATTAAAACAAATTTCTGTAATGAAATAAAATGGCCGGTATAAAGATTTAACGAGAATTATTGTTCACCATATTTCATGAACACTACTTACACAATCCAAATGAAAAATAAACAAAAAATTCATTTGTATCAAATTTGCAAACCAAAAGTTGAGATGTAGATCCCTTTTTCTAAATCAGTATCCTAGCTTGATCTCTTTCGATAGAAAGCTTTACTTCTATCTGATTGGTGAAAACCATGTCTTTTTTTTCTTTATTTCTTGTTGTATTGCCCAATTGCAATGTTTATTCTGAATTTTAGATTAACCAATATACACACATATACACTCAAGAGCTAAAACATTATGACCACCTCTCAATAACGAGTTGGCCCACCTTTGCCACAAGACCTTGGTAGATGGCCAGAGACAGATTGTACCAGATGTTACAACGGTTATGCAAATCCGAGATATTGCGAATGGGTGGTCTTTGAACTCTGAGCTGCCGTCCCATGACATCCGAAACGTGTTCTATCGGATTGAGATACGGTGATTAGGTGGCCAGGACATTAACTGAAATTCAGTATCATGTTCCTGGAACCTCCACAACACAATTTCAGCCTTGTAACACGGGGCATTGTCCTGTTGGAAAATTTCATTTCCAGCTGGAAAAACAGAGGCCATGTAAGGGGGCAACTAGTCAGCAATGATGTTCACATTCCCTGTAGCATTCATGGTCAGTTCTACCACAACCACGGGTCCCAGAGACGCCCAAAAGAACGTCCCTCAAAGCATAATACCGCTACCACCGGCCTGTGTATGATCTACTGTACATTGAGGGAGCAACTGTTCACCTGGAAGACGGCGTATAATGACACGGCCATTGGCATGATGAAGGACAAACCTTGATGTGTATATATATATATATATATATATATATATATATATGTGTGTGTGTGTGTATTTATAAATTCATATACCACAATTAATTGATTTTAAATTCTAATTACATTCAATAATATTTTTCTGATTTTATACTTAAAATACATCTTTTTCTGGTGGGAATTAAAAAACAGAGCATTAGAAAACAAAACTGGCTAATTTTATGTTCTGGAAAATAATAATTATTGTGCTATGACTATCAGAGTTTAATTGCTTTTGTGCAAAACTTGCTAAAAAATTTTATGAGAATCTATGTAATATAAACAAGGAAATTTTTAACTTTCCCGACTATGTCCCCCTGAAAAATCATCTGCGCTTTATGACGACCCCTGTTCTACCAGCACGGATTCACCCTCACTAGTAAATATTTTTTTTTATTAGTAAAAATTTTCATGCCCTACCACTAAAAAATAAAAATAATTTTTTTTTAATTATTATACCTCTCTTTTCTACCTTACAACACTTGTATTATTAAGTTGTATTGTTTGCTATGATTACCATTGTACAGAGAGGCAATAATATTTAAAAAAAAAAAAAGAAAAAAAAAGGCTAGACTGAAGAACAGGTGCCCTCGCCAACTTGGCGATAAAGCTCTAAGTATGGTAGCCTAACATTTTCACCTGATCTTGGCGTATCTAAACAATCTGTATCTATATTTTTAATTTATATTATATTGATATCCGGATGTCTTGTGGAACCCACTTTTTATACATTAAATGCGCGTAAAGCTTTAAAAAAATAGATATAATGAACCATTAAAGGTTCACTATGGCTAATTTTTTATAATTTGGAGCTGATAGCTTCGTAAACTGTTGAGGGATTAATTGCCCATAAATGTCAATGCTCGCTTTCTCAGTGGTTTTGGTTAATTTAGAAAATGTATATAATTCTATTACAATGGCGCAATCTGTATGAATTAAAGTCATCCAAATAACAAGGGATACAATGTCCGGATGAAATACCTTTGTATTTTAGTAAACATAGCCAATAATTTCATCATATTTGTCAAAGAGCTCCCTATTCCTCACTATAACAAAAAAAAAATTATAATATCGGCTAAGAAGATATCTAATTATAATTGTATATCATATGTATTGAATTCTCTCTTTCTTTTTTTTTTTTGTGTTTCTTGTTTAGTTTTTTTTATTATATTACTCAATCAGCCACAGGTGTAGGAAAATGTTACCACATTACTATGCATACTATTGGGGATAATGAGCCTTCGCCCTAGGCGTGTCCAAACTAATTTTTCAAGTATCCAGTGTTTAGAACAAAATGGCATGTAAAATGTGGAACTTGTAAACATATCGGTTGAGGCCTGCAGTCAACAACAGATTTCAGATATGCACCGAAAGAGGTAAAATCTTTATTTACCTGGTGGCTGAATAAGTTGGTTTCATCTCCTCTTTTCACAAAATATTTTGTTACACGTAACACAGTTCCTTGTTTGTTATTAAATAAAAGAACAACAATGTATAACAATGAAATATTTATAAACACACAAAGAATGTATTTACAATTCTTTAGATAATATATTACTAAGGGCCGCATGGATTGAAATCTAGTCCCTTTACGAGCTCTCACAAAGTACCTAGACCTTCGCTGTATATAATAGTGCTGTGAGGCTGAGCTTCAAACTTAACACTCTGGGGCTCCAATCCCACTTGAAAAATAGAGTAGGTTCCTTCCTGCTTAAAACTCTTGGTATCCTATTTAGCAACCACCCAGATCAGGTTTTTCCAAGGAATTTTCGTTCCTGGGGAAATTTTCTCCATAGACCCCTGAATTTTCGCTACCTCCTTAGTGTCTTCCCACATGTGCTAAAGCTTGTTTGCTTCATTTGTGTGCTCCGCTGCAGGATTTCATTCATGTAATGTCTGATATTAATTTCAAGTTTTTCATACCTTAGCATTAAGAAGTTAGAGGAGCGTTATGGAATGGTATACGAGAATGGGTATGAGTATTTATCATGAGTATGAATGTCTAACTTGCCATTTCAGCATGAATCTTTGTGATTCCAGAGAGATCAATGATGAGTGCAAATGGCGGTATAGAGTGTATAGGCCATCCCAACATGCGGTTAAAAGAAGTGTACGAAAAGGTTCCTGATTTGAAAGAAGCAACATGCCGGCTATTCTGATTCTACAAATTACATAAATGTGGTATCAGAAATGTTCCAACGATTACATTATGGATGAGCTGAAGGTCAGTTCCTATACAGTAGTTGACTCGAAGATGTTTAAGAATGAAGTATGTTTGAGAGAGAATGCCATATCTACAGTATGCAGGTGTCTGCCTCAAGTGACTTGTTCAGAAAATCCATCATCACATAAACTGCATTCAAAATGTTTCTTCTGGCATGCGTTCCAAAATGTACAGTTACTCTTTATTTTTGGGAAAATCATTTATATCACACGTTATAGACTAAAGAAACAGTCAGGTGTGTATCCGAAGATGATTCTTTAACGATTCCTTTTTAGCAAATTTTTTGTCACATATATTACAACCGTAAGGATTTTCTCCAGTACGTTGCCTAGTATGTGTTCGGGTATGCGCTACCAGATTGCCACTTTCATTAAATGATTTTCCACAGATAGTACATAAGTAAGGCTTTTCTCCAGTATGTGTCCGAATGTGTTTTGTTAGTCTGTCTTTAGAGCTAAACGCCTTTTCACACTGATTGCATTTGAAAGGTTTTATTCCAGCATGCAATAGAAGATGCCTTTTTAGTACGTGGTTTTGAGTAAATCCTTTATTACAAATATTGCAAACGAATGGTTTTTCTTTGGTGTGCGTAAGAAGATGTTTGTTTAATGCACCGCTTTCAACAAAACTCTTTTTACATAGATTGCAAGCGTAAGGCTTTTCCCCAGTATGCGTGCGATAGTGTCTCATTAGGCTCCGGTTATCGCAATATGTTTTTTCACATACAGTGCAGGCGTAAGACTTTTCTCCAGTATGCGTGCGAGAATGTCTCACTAGGCTCCGCTTATCACAATATGTTTTTTCACATACAGTGCAGGCGTAAGGCTTTTCCCCAGTATGTGTTCGAATGTGTCTTACTAGGTCGGAGTTAGTGTAAAACTTTTTTTCACATAAGGCACAGTAGAAAGACTTATAGCCAGTATGGATTCGTTGATGAGCCATTAGGTCGATTTTTCTAATAAACTTCTTGTCACATACATGGCAGATGAAATTCTTTTCTCCTTTATGTCTCCGTTCATGATCGAGTTTGTCTCTCTGTTGTGCAAATCCCTTACCACACATATTACACAAGTAAGGTTTATTTCTGTTATTCATTGTGAATAATATATTCTTCCAACAAAATATTTTTTCTACATATAGTACCACAAAAATGTAATTTATTCTTTAAACACCTGTAAAGTCGACCAGTTGACTGCGAGAGCTAGGATGAAATAAAATTGAGTCCTTTTCAATTGTAAATGTGGCAATGGCATAAAATTCGACTCCACTGAGAATTCAAGAGATTCCTTTACATAGCTATTTTCGAATTTATCATAGTTTGATGGAATGAAATTCTCCGTTGGTACACAATGCTGCTGAATACCTGCGAAGGAAACACAAAAACATCAGTAATCCAATTAGGCTTTGTAAAATGAAAGTTTTGGAGATCTGTTAGTAGAAGGGTTAAAAAATATCGAGAACTTACTGTTAAGAATTAAGCTAAGAAATTGATGAAAATATTTTTAAATTAAACAATTTAAATTAATTTTTTTAATTTTTAATTAATTAGGAAGGGAAATATTTGTCTGGATAAACAACGCATCTGTAATTAAACTCCCCTACTTTAAAGTTGTCTAAAGAATTGTTTAGTAAGTTTGAAGAACTATGCATAGTTTGAAAAACATCATTTCACAATTTATTCTTATTATTTGATTGCAGGATATGCAAAATTACGATTTAAAATCATAGCTGAAAATGATGGCTGCCATGTTTAACATGTCTTGTTAAACATGGCATAATTCATCAAACAAAGCCCTCAGATGGTGAAATTTTGAACTTTTTATTAGTCACTTAAACAAATTTCCATCCCTTCATTATGTTCTGCACAACATTTTATAAATTTCTGAACAATAATTTTGATTGTAGACAACTTTAAAATAGGGAAGTTCAATTATTAACATATGTGTGTGTATGTATATATATATATATGAGTGTGTGTGTGTGTGTATACA
>CM063507.1:1906806-1966835 GCA_032207245.1 Pardosa pseudoannulata | reverse complement strand
ACAGGGTGTTAGTAATTAAACTTCTTTCTTTACTTTAATTTTCTTTACAGTTAAATATACTGTTCAAAAGTTATGTTGTGTAGGGGGTAAAAAGAAATGAGAATTCATCTTCCAAAATATGTACGCTTATATAATTATCCATAATATAAAATATATCGTATATTTCCGAATATAAGCCGATCCGTATATAAGCCGTGGGTATGATTTCCTTTAAAAAATTTACTCAATGTTCAAAAGTCGTATAAAAACCGAATAACAAAAAAAAAAATTCTTGAATGTTCAAATATGTCGCCAAGAAGCCAAAATTATCGCCAAGCAGGTACAGCGGAGGAAACATTTTCCAATCAAGTTGCTGCTATTAAAACGCCAGACCAATGTTGCTCATCCAATTTACATACCGTGGAGATAGAGGATCGGTCACACCTCGAGATAAATACAAAGGCATCTCTTAGTACCTCTCGAAAGTGGCGAGGAAAACAATTTATATTTTAAATTTTAATTAACTTCATGCGTTTTAGTTTCGTAATTTACACAAACTTATCTAAGACTACAGCCATGGAGCATGGTTTGATAATCGCGGCGCCTAGACCATGTGACCAATGGTAATTTTAATGGTAATTGACACTAACAAGTTTCAATTCTGGCAACCCTATATATAGATAACTTTTTCTTTAATTTAAGCAGTATAAACTTAAACAAAAGATGCTATATTTGGCAATTTATCTATTACTTCCGGGTTAAGTAGAATTGTGTTTATTAGAAGATTAGCCGATTCGTTTCCGTCATAGTACTGATGTTTTCGAGTTATAGTAACTCAAATAAGTAATTTAAAGTTAATTTTTCAATTTTTGTTTTCTCATTTCAATATTTTTACAAGTTTTATTTACTTTTCTCCATTATGCAATTTCTTTTTTTATCCTTACTGTTTTTTCTTTTTTACCGGTTTGGTCGCCAACAGCAAACAATGTTGCCAAAAACACATATTACATCTGTCCATTGGCCGGTATATAAGCCGATACCCCCTAACCACACAATTTAAATCTTAAAAAAAAATATTCTTGGCTTATACAAGGAAATACACGGTACATACAAAATGTTTAAAAGTGCTGAAACGTTAACCTAATATGAAAGATATGCATCCAATCAGATATGTTTATTTGATTCTGATGGAAGAACTGCATAGGTACTATAAATTTCCATGCTGCTGAATGAGGAAAGCCCATTAAACACTTGTAAGGTACGGATGAGCAATATTTATCAACATCTGATGATCAAATGAAGAATTATAATACCACCTCACCTTTCTGTTGCCAAACGAAAGCCAGTTTAATAAAAGTCTACCTTTCTGTTTTGCTTCTGTCAATAAAATAAAACACTATGGATAAATAGAAAAGCATTAACTAAGTCATAAATTATCTGAAAACAGAAAAAATGGTAGGGGGTTAATTATCCTTAGCTCTCCCCGAAATGAATTCAAACTTAAAACAACGCAAATTTCTGTAATGAAATAAAATGGCCTGTATATAGGTTTAACGAGAAGTATTGTTCACCATATTTCATGAACACTACTTACACAATCCAAATGAAAAATAAACCAAAAATTCAGTTGTCTCAAATTTGCAAACCAAAAGTGGAGTTGTAGATCCCTTTTCTAAATCAGCATCCTCGCTTGATCTCTTTCGATAGAAAGCTTTACTTCTATCTGAATGGTGTACACCATGTCTTATATTTTTTTAATCTTTATTTCTTGTTGCATTGCACGATTACAATGTTTGTTCTGAATTTTAGATTAACCAACGCGCACGCACACACACACACACACAGAGAGAGAGAGAGAGAGAGTTGTGAAAAGTGGAAAAAACCCAGCTTAAACCCGGGTTTTTTGGGAAGGGAATTTTGAAGTATTTTGAAATCGCCAATTCCTGTGACACAATGACAACCACCATTTTTTTTCTGTCTTTCTTGTAGACCTCAAAAGTTGATATATTCCCAAAATTTAACTATTATATGCTATAAAAAAAATTGAATCATTGGGATTAACTAACTGTATTTGGCAAGGTATCATGTTTAGCATGAAAGTATGAGTATATTTTATATAAGTATCCGATATTTTAATTATTACATAAATATTAGGCAATAATCTATAGTGTCACAAAACCCATAAATCAGTATTTTTCTTGGATAACATCTCTCTCTGTGTATGTATATATATATATATATATATTGTGTGTGTGTGTAGAAATTGGACACAAAATGAAACAATGACATTTGATTACACCTTTAAATGATATATGCGTTACAAAAAATAATAAACTGTATAAATTTAAAGATATTTATTTTTATATTATAAAAGGAGGGGAAAAGTTTAGCATAAAGCAATTTACATTATAAATAAGAATCAAAAATAATGTATATAATTATTGTATTAGCAATTAAAATTGAAGCAACCAGTTATGTGTTTGATAAGACTAACAGGGTAATTAATTTCATAAATACTACTACAAAATCATTTAAATACCCATTGCTATTATATCTTGAATATATATATATATATATATATATATATATATATATATATATATTGCCAAAAGTAAAAAGAAAATCCCTTAGAAATTATATCTTAAATAGCCAATGTTGAAAAAATAAATGTAAACATTGTTAAAATGATTTTTTCCCAAAATTTCGGGTTTATTACCCCAAATTCCCGGGTTTATTCCCACCTCTTCAAAATTCCAGGTTTTTACATCTCTACACACACACACACACACACACACACATATATATATATATATATATACATTCATATAATACAATTAATTGATTTTAAATTCTATTTACATTCAATAATATTTTTCTGATTTTATACTTAAAATACATCTTTTTCTCGTGAGATTTTAAAAACAGAGCATCTGAAAACAAAACTGCGTAATTTTATGTTCTAGAAAATAATAATTATTGTGCTGATTATTAGAGTTTAATTACATTTGTGCAAAACTTGCTAAAAATTCTACGAGAATCTATGTAATATAAACAATGAGGAAATTTTTAACCTTCCCGACTATAACCCCCTGAAAAACATCTGCGCCCTAGGGTGACTCCTGTTCTACCAGTGTTGATTCACCATCTTTTGTAAATATTTTTGTTATTATTAGTAAAAATAAATAATTTTTAAAAATATTATTATACCTCTCTTTTCCACCTTACAAGACTTGTATTATTTACCATGATTACCATTGTACAGAGAGGCAATAATATTTTTTTTAAAAAAAGGCTTGACTGAAGAACAAGTTGCCCCCGCCAACTTGGCGATAAAGCTCTGAGCATGGCAGCCTAACATTTTCTCCTAATCTCGGCGGGTCTAAACAATCTGTATCTATATTTTTAATTTATATTATATTAGTATCCAGATATCTTGTGGAATCCACATTTTATACATTAAATGCTCGTAATACTTAAAGAGATTAGATGTAATGAACCATTAAAGGTTCACTATAGCTAATTTTTAACAATTTGGAACTGATAGCTTTGTAAACTGTTGAGAGATTAAATGCTCATTAATGTCAATGCTCTCTTTCTCAGAGGTTTTGGTTAATTAAGAAGATGCATATAATTCTATTACAACGGCGTAATCTGCATGAATTAAAGTCACCCAAATAATAAGGGATACAATGTCCGTATGAAATACCTTTGTATTTTAGTAAATACCGCCAATAATTTCATCATAATTGCCAAAGGGCACCCTATTTGTCAGTATAATAATAATATATATATATATATATAATATCGGATAAGAAGATATCTAATAATAATTGCACATCATAAGTATTGTATTCTTTCTCTTTTTGTGTTTCTTGTTTAGTTTTTTTATTATTATATTACCCAATCAGCCATAGATGTAGTAAAATGTTTCCACATTACCATGCATACTATTGGTATGAGCCTCCGGCACTAGGCGTCCCCAATCCAATTATTCCAGTATTCAGTGCTTAGGACGAAATGGCATGTAAAATGTGGAACTTGTAAACATATCGGTTGAGGCCTGCAGTCAACAACAGATTTCAGATGTGCAACGAAAGAGGTAAAGTTTTTATTTAATTGGCGTCTGAATAGGCTGGTTTCATCTCCTCTTTTCACAAAATCTTTTGTTAAACGTAACACAGTTCCTTGTTTGTTAATAAATAAAAGAACAACAATGTATAACAATGAAATATTTATAAACACAAAATATATTTACAAATCTTTAGATAATATATTATTAAGAGTTGCATGCATTGAAAACTAGTTCCTTTACTAGCTTTCACAAAGTACCTTGACTTTCGGTGCATACAATAGTGCTATGAGGATGAGCTTTAAACTTCCCTCTCTGGAGTTCAAATCCGACTTGAAAAGTAGGGTTGGTTTCTTCCTGGACCACGAGGAACTCATACATGAATATCCGAGACTATTGTCTGGGGCAGTGACATGTATTTCTTTTTTCTGACTTGGCGCCGTTTCGTTGAGCTGTTTTAAAACTCTTGACAACCTATTTAGCACCCAACCAGATCAGGTTTTTCCAGGGAATTTTCGTTCCTGGGGAAATTTCCTCCATAGACCCCTGAAGTTTTGCTACCTCCTTAGTGTATTCCCACATGTGCTAAAGCTTGTTTGTTTTATTTGTGATTTGCTGGATTTCATTCATGTAATGTCTGATATTAATTTCCAGTTTTTATATACCTTAGCATTAAGAAGTTATAGGAGCATTATGGAATGGTGTGCGAGAATCGGTATGAGTATTTCTCATGAGTATGTCTAACTTGCCATTGCAGTATGAATCTTTGTGATTCCAGAGAGATTAATGATGAGTGCAAATGGCGGTAAAGAGTGTATAGGCCATCCCAACATGCGGTTAAAAGAAGTGTACGAAAAGGTTCCTGGTTTGAAAGAAGCAGCATGCCGGCTAATTTAATTCTACAAGTCACATAAATGTGGTATCAGAAATGTTTAAACAATTACATTATGGATGAGCTGAAGGTGAGTTCTTATACAGTGGTTGACTCGAAGATGTTTAGGAATGAAGTGTGTTTGAGAGAGAATGTCATTTCTACAGTATGTGTTCCAAGGTGTCTGCCTAAGGTGACTTGATCAGAAAATTTATCACATAAACTGCATTCAAAATGTTTCTTCTGGCATGCGTTCCAAAATGTACAGTTATTCTTTATTTTTGGGAAAATCATTTATATCACACGTTATAGACTAAAGAATCAGTCAGGTGTGTCTCCGAAGATGATCCTTTAACGAATCCTTTTCAGCAAATTTTTTGTCACATATATTACAACTATAAGGATTTTCCTCAGTACCTCTAGTATGTATTCGAGTATGCACTAACAGATGGCCACTTTCATTAAATGATTTCTCACAGATAGTACATAAGTAAGGCTTTTCTCCAGTATGTGTCCGAATATGTTTTGTTAGTCTGTCTTTAGAGCGAAATGTCTTTTCACATTGATTGCAATTGAAAGGTTTTATTCCAGCATGCAATAGAAGATGCCTTTTGAGCCTGTAGTTTTGAGTAAATCCTTTATTACAAACTTCGCAAAAACGGTTTTTCTTTGGTGTGCGTAAGGAGATGTTTGTTTAATGCACCGCTTTCAACAAAACTCTTTTCACATACATTGCAAGCGTAAGGCTTTTCTCCAGTATGCGTGCGATAGTGTCTCGTTAGGCTCCGCTTATCGGAATATGTTTTTTCACATACAGTGCAGGTGTAAGACGTTTCTCCAGTATGCGTGCGAGAGTGTCTCGTTAGGCTCCGCTTGTCGCAATATGTTTTTTTCGCATACAGTGCAGGCGTAAGGCTTTTCTCCAGTATGTGTTTGAATGTGTCTTACTAGGTCTGAATTAGTGTCAAACGTTTTTTCACATACGGCACAGTAGAAAGACTTACAGCCAGTATGGATTCGTTGACGAGCCATTAAGTCGTTTTTTCTAAAAAAATTCCTGTCACATACATGACAGATGAAATTCTTTTCTACAAGTAAGGTTTTATTTTGTTATTCATTATGAATAATACATTTTTCCAACAAGATATTTTTCTTACATCAGTACTGAAGAAAATGCAATTTATTCTTTAAGTACCTGAAAAGTCAACCAGTTGACTGGGAGAGCTATGATGAAATAAAATTGAGTCCTTTTCACTTGTAAATGTGGCAATGGCATAAATTTCGGCTTCACTGAGAATTTCAGAGATTCCTTTACATAGCTATTTTCATATTTATCATAGTTTAATGGAATGAAATTCTACGTTGGTACACAATGCTGCTAATACCTGTGAAGGAAACACAAAAACATCAGTAATCGAATATGCTATGTAAAATGAAAGTTTTGGAGATCTGTTAGTAGAAGGGTTAAAAAATACTGAGATCCTTACTGTTAAGAATTAAGCTAAGAAATTGATGAAAATATGTTTTAATTAAACAACTTAAATTAATATTTTAAATTTTTAATTAATTAGGAAAGGAAAATATTTGTCTGAATAAACAACGTATCTTTAATTAAACTCCCCAACTTTAAAGTTGTCTAAAGAATTGTTTAGAAAGTTTGAAGAACTATGCATAATTTGAAAAACATCATTTCACAATTTATTCTTAGCTTTTGACTGTAGAACATGCTAAATTACGATTTAAAATCATAGCTGAAAATGATGGCTGCTATGTTTATCATGTCTTGTTAAACATGGCATAATTCATCAAACAAAGCCCTCATCTGGTGAAATTTTGAACTTTTTTTTTAATCACTTAAATTTCCATCCCTTCATTATGTTCTACACAACATTTTATAAATTCCTGAACAATAATTTTGATTGCAGACAACTATTAAATAGGGAAGGTTAACTATCATCATACTTTATCTATACAGGGTTTTAGTAATTAAACTTCCCTCCTCAGTTTAAATTAATTTACAGTCGAAAGAAAAGCTATGTTGTGAAGGACTTATATAAAGAAATGAGAATTCATCTGAGCAAATAAAAGCGTGTTTCAAAATTTTTTCACTAGTAGGCTTTTATTAAAAAATTAATTACACATTTATGATTGGTTTTTTACTTAAATATCGCTATCTATTTATCCATAGGTCTCTCTGACACAAGAATTCATGCTCATTAAATAAATTGTTTAAAGTTATTGTAAAGTCGATCAGAAACTTCTTCGATCACTTAATTTCAGATTTGAAGAAACAAACAAACAAAAAAAAAATGCAAATGAATTTTTATCAATGTGGAGCAGCAGCTGTTATATAACCTAGAAAATTTCATCGAGATTTTGTTTTCAGCGTGCCTGCTATTACTATTCAACATATCATCATTGCGTTTACCAGATTAAGGTTTGGTAGTAAAATTGTTTTACCAAATCAATAATACAGCACTAGTTGCTCTATGGAAATTACAGAGTTTGAAGGGAATATGAAAAGGTCCAAAGACTCTCTTGGCAGAATTTCTCCTTCCGTGGAGATTGTGGTGATTTTCAGGTTGCCGAGTCTTGGATTGCGGCTTGTACTAAAACCACCATTTCTCATCTCGAGTAACAATTCTGTTAAGTAAGGAAGGATCTTTGTCACCAGCTGAGATTAAGTCTCCAGCCATTTCCATTCGAATTGCCTTTTGGTGTTTGTTTAACATGTGTGGAGCGATGTGTTGACACACCCTATGCATGTTAAGATCCTTAGTCAGTATCTGCTAACATGTAACCTCTGATATCATGATTCTGCTATTTGGCAAATTGTTTGCTGACTGTTTACATGTACCACCTCAGAAACCTTGTAGATGTTTTCATCGCTGCGAGAAGTCATGGGGCGGCCACACTGCTCATCGTCTTCAGCACATTCTCTGCCTTCTCTAAAACAATGATGTCACTCAAAAACTTCTCGATAATGTTTCACTTCTGTACTCATTCTTCAACATTTCGAAAGTCTCCGTAACACTCTTTCCAAAGAAAACACAAAATTTGATATACTGATTTTCTGCTCAACACCATTTTTTTTCAATTGCGGGTTACTAAATGCAAAAAATGCTGTCTTTGTCATCTTTCAACCACGTGATTTGAGACAAACCACTTTTAGAAAAGGGGGAGAATATAGTAACACAAGAACGCTCTCGTAGTTGCACTATTGTGAAAATTTTTTTGCATTATCAGGCTTGCAATTACTGAGGTACTTTTAAAAAGGTGAGAAAAGTGACAAATAATACAGAATAAGTGACTAAAAAGTGACTAAACATTGAAAAAAAAAAAGCTATTTTTTTCTCCTCTTGATTACAGATGCTATTATTAAGATTCTTCTATTTATTTTAACTCAAAATCAAATGATTCATGCAAGATTTGAAGCAATGACAAGATTTTAGCGTCAAATACAAAAAGGTTAACAATTTTATTTAACACAACTAAACATTGCTTTTAATTCAAGAAAATCTATAAATTAGATTTTAATACATACAATACATTAATTTTATAATCACAATTTTCTGCATACATTAATGATGTTTTGAAATATGTACATAGCTAGACTAGAGTATCTAAACAAAAATTGAAGTAAAAGAAAAAGAGAAATGTGTGCTTTGACGTAAGTTACATTAATGTATTAAATGTACATTTCAGTACAAATGTAGATTTCAGGAACTTCTTTACGACTTTTTAAAATCACTTAATTTTGGAAACCATACGACTAATTACATTTTAATAAGAAAAATAAGATTAGAGCATCACATTTTTGGTCTTTTATTAAAATATTTTGTTATTAATTCAGATTTTCTTTTTTCAACACTAGACTTTTGCTGTGATACACCAAGAAAAAAGTGACTGTTTGCTTAAAAAAGTGACTAAAAGTGATCAAGTGTAAAAAAAGTGACTAAAGGTCAATGTAAAAAAAGTGACTAAAGGTCAATGTAAAAAAAGTGACAGACTTTTGGTTTGGTTTTGGTTTGGCGGGCTACAGTGTACTTTTTGCAACATGAGGGCTAATGAGACCGGGACCTACAGCTTAAAGTCGATTCCGAACGGCTACGAACATCCATGCCACTGTGGGATTCGAACCCACGATTTCTGGTACTGAAGGCCAGCACTCTAAACAATAGGCCATCGTTTGGCAGCAGACTTTTGCTGTGATGCACCATGAAAAAAGTGACTGTTTAGTTAAAAAAAGTGATCAATTGTAAAAAAAAGTCAACTAAAAGTGAGAAAAGAGACGGAATTGTAAGCCTGTTTATATTAAATTATTAGTTATTCTAGTTCAATCCTATCATTTATTAGAAGATTTTCAAGAATTTAAGCCACCTTAATGCAATACTTTTATAAAAGGTATCTCCTAAAACCCTATTAATGCTATTAATCCCGAGCATGGACTTTGCTCTCCAAATAACCCACAAAGACTCAATGATATTGAGATCAGGGACACTGAATAAAATGTTCATCATGCTCATGTAACCATGTTTAAAAACAGTGATATGTGTGGTATTCACCTCGGACGTTATCTGTGGCAGTGTAAACCCAGAAAGTTAATTGAAAGAAACCCAGAATTCCAGGGTATCCCCAGAGCACAATCGCTTGTGGTAAGCATGAGTTATTCTACTTGTTCATTTCCATTAATATTATTAAGCAAATCAATGTCTTATATTCTATTGCAAACATCTACAATCTTTATAAAATTAACTATCGACAGATAATAATCTTATATGTAAGCATAAGATATTCGACTTGGTAAAATATGAAATTCTCATTAAACCATTATTATCATAACCAATATAAACCATTTATACCAACACAATAAGCAAGGCAAAACAATGATATAAGGATTTCATAAAAAATTACTTACTTTCCTATTCTTAATTCTTCAGAAATCCAGGAAACTATCATGTGATACATTAAAAATAAGTTCCTTTAAAAGAAATAAATATTTTAGTAAGTTTTAAACAAGTAAAAAGTTATATCAAATATGAATAATTAAATTATTCTTACAAACAAAACTTATTCTTTTATTTATAGTGAAATTTAGGTACAAATGCATTATAGATGCCGTGTTTTTTTGTCGCCAAATTTGGCGATTTTGGGGGGCGATAAGTAGGTTGGTGTGTTTGCCCTGACTTTGGTGGTGGAGTATGGCAGCTTTAATGTGTTCTTGTACCCCATTGGTAAACATGATTTCTGAAGTCAGTACCCGGCACTATTCGAGAAATTTGCATCTTAGCTTTTGGTTTACAGTCGCCTAGGGCAGGTTGTATTTTTTTTTTTTTTTTTTTTTGTTCTTATCATTTTCTGGGGTTTAGTAATTTAGTTATGGTAGGTATAGTTATTTCGGTTCTTACTATTTTTGAAACTGTTAAAAAATATCAGGATATTCTTAGGTATGAGGTGGGTTTTGCATTTCTTTCTAAACTCCAAGTGTGTGGGAACAACGGCATTCCAAATCTTTTTTTTTTCCTTTTGTATCTGACAAAAAAGAATTATTTCAAAGATTTAAGGGAGGTAGGAGTGTTGAAGAATGTTTCTGGCACTACCCTTTCCAATTTTCATTTATTATTAAATTTATTTTGCATTTCTTTTATTATAAGGGGGGGTTGAGGAGGGGAACTCCCTTACATTAGATATTTTATAATATTAGTGCTTATTAAAATGCTATATATTGTGTTTATTCTATTGACACATATAAATATTACTAATCTGTTATTTATTTTTTAAATAATGCAAAAAATGATAATTATTATGCTAATTTTATTTTAATAATGCTTTAAATTGTTATTTTTTCCTTTTAAAGTTTAGTTTTGTTAATATTGTGTTTCAAAAATACCATGTGACCGCTACCATGTTTTTTTTTTATATTTTAGAAAATGTGTATTGCTGCTGTGTTTTACTACTTGGCGATTTTTCAAAACAGGCATTTTTCTGTTGGTCGCAAAAAAAAAAAACATGACGGACGAGCCCACCATCTATAACGCATCTGTTCCGAAATTTAAATTATTTGATATCTATCTGATGATACTAATTCAGAGTACACATATATCTTAGTTAGATCTACCAATGAAGAGAAATACCTTCAATGGTACCTAGAGATCAAGAGTACTCTAAAGAACAAAATATTTTGGATGGTTTGTTACTAAGAAAGTTTCATTTTAAATCTACAGTGAATAAACTTAAGTATTTGTTTAATGCAATTTCAAATTTTTATTGACAATCAAGCTATATGCAATTAAAGGAGTACGCATACTGATATTCTGCAGACTATGCAAATATTCGTACACTAATTTGATTGCCACAATGTAACAAAATTTTATAAAACTTTAACTATTATACAACTGATATTTCACATTGCCTTTGACTTCATTATAATTTATACAAACCTTTTTCAATTTTTTTTAATCTTAATGCTATTTTTAAACATGTCTGCATTATTTTTATATATATTTATGTAAATATCCATAACACAAAATAAACATTTAAAATGTGCTTGTCAAAATGTATAAGATAACAGCAAAGATGCTAATTTAACATTAGAGATATGCATCCAATCAGATATGGATGATGGAAAAATATTAAATACCTGTAAAGTAACTGTTAAACAACATTCAACTAGTAGATCAACTGATAGTCAAATGAAGAATTCTAACACCATCTTTATGTTACCAACATAAAAATGGAGTAATAAAACTCGAAATTTTTTTTTGCTTTTGTCGGTAAAATAAAATACTATGGATCAATAGGAAAACATTATCTAAATAACAAATTCTCTGAAAACAGAAAAAAAAGGTTAAAATGGTAAAAGATTATTAATCCTTGGCTTTCCCCAAAATGAATTCAAATCTAGTACAATACACAATTTCTGTAATGAAATAAAGTAACTTGTATATATAATGAGATTAATTGTTCGCCGGATTTCATGGACATTACTTATGGAATCCAAATGGAAAATAAACAAAATATTCAGTTGTCTTGCAAACCAAAAGTTGAATTATGGATTCCGTTTCTAACTCAGCATCCTCTCGATCTCTTTCAATAGAAAGCCTTACTTCTTACTTCTACATGATTGGTATAAAACATATCTTTTTAGCTTTATTTCTTGTTTCATTGTTCAATTACAAAGTTTGTTCTGAATTTTAGACTATCAATACACACATATATATATCCCTGTGATATTCATTACTTTAATAATATAGAAATGTATTTTTTTATATTATTACGGCCATTTCTTCAATGACAGTTAACCAGCAAGTTTCCATTTAAAACAGCAGTATAACTATGAGCTATGTATGAGGGATTTTAGAAATAGCATACAAACATATTACATTTCCTTAAACATTTATATACCCCATGTAGAACAATCAAAACAAAAACAAATACCTTCGTTCCAAACACGTTGGTGTATGTATCAAGAGCCTTTCACAACGAATGGCTCTGTGATTCACAATTCACTCTGGTAAAAATCAACTGACCGAATCAGGAATTTGTACATTTGAGGGAATGGAACGACTTAATATTTTTCCGATAATTTAAGACTCATTAATTAAAAAAAAATTTCAAAAATATAAAAAAAGTGGTCTATCATTTTTAAAATTAATTTTAAAGTTAGATAACAGCACGTGACTTCAAACCCCTCCGTCATTGGTTGTAACGTCACAATTCATGATATTCAATGTTTACATTTTTTAGCAAGATATTTTATCAATTTCTATAATACATATGTCTACATCTGTTTAAAATGTCTCTCTTACCCGGACTTATCAAAGAACAGTACAACAATCTCGCGAAAATTTACAGCATATCAATGTTTTCGTTTTTGGAAATAACTCGGATTTCGTGGGAGCGTAAAAATTAGAAATCAAAACCAAAAGATATATGTAAAATAATTTTTCATATTTTCCAATTTATCTTAATGTACTTCAAATTTATAAGTGCTCTATTAATAACACACACCTACTCTGTTTGTAGACACTGACAACACGTCAAACATATCAATATTTATACTCACATACATATTTGTTGTTGCAGTATTACATTTTATATATAGAGATAGAAGTAATGCTTAAATAAAAAATTAGAGAAGGTGTTAAAGCTGCTTAAGGAAACACCGTTCCTTCCGCTTTCTAAAAATTATAAAAAACTTAGATACACAACGCAAATTCTCAAAAACACATTCTTTTATTACCAACTACAGAAATTGCCATCAGCAAAAAAGAAACCATGCAAAAAACATATGTGTTGCCATTCTAAAAATAAACCAATAAAAACAATACACTTTTAACATCCTCCCACCTTTTGATTATGCATAATAATCAAAACATAATGCTACAAACAATACAAACATGGTTCATAAAAGGTTCAAATGATGGCAATGATGAACAATTTTTTCAATTAAACTTAAGAATAAAAATAAGAATTAAATAAATTTTTTAAATGTTCAACTGACTGATATAATTTACAAGTTCAGTCTTTTAGTCTTTTTAATTCTTCTTCCCGATCTAGTAAATTTAAACTCATCTCCAGAAGCAGAATCCAAAGTTTTGGTGACGACATTTGACTCGTTCAAATTATCTTGTATGATCGGGGTGGACAAGTTATCCGACGATGTAATTTCTAATGGATATATTCTTTGAATTGGACGCAGGAGTTCTTGTTGTGAAGTTCGCACTCTGACGAGTCGTACTTGACCGTCAAAGATCTTTTAAGATTCTAATTAATCTTTCCCACCAAGCAGCAGTTGGGGGGGGAGGGGTTAAACTTCCATTCAATAGAGTTCACAGCTCCAGATCTTTGTATAAGACTTCAATCTAGTTGTTTTAAACAATAGGCTGCTCCAACAAAATTGGAGCCATTATCGCAGTATACAGTAGTACATCTTCCTCTGCGAGCCACAAATCTCCTAAGTGCCATTAAAAAAGCACCGGTCGACGCAGCAGTAACAAGCTCAAAGTGAACTGCTCGGTATACTGCACAAGTAAAAATTAAAATCCATCCTTTCTTGTTTTCTTTGAGAAATAAGGGTCCAGCCATATCAACACCAGTTACCTGAAACACCGTAGCATCTTTCACTCTATTTTCTGGAAGGGCAGGACTTTCAACTTCTATGTTTTTTAGACTAAATCTTTTGCATGTAACGCAGTTGGCTACCACATGTTTCACTGCTTTTCTTCCGTTTAGAATCCAGTACTTTTCTCTTATAATATTCATTAATATCTGGACTCCTGCATGACAGTTTTTAACGTGAGCATTATAAATTAATCTTTTTACCACTTCATGCTTTGATGGTAGAACAATAGGGTCTAAGAAAATCTTCACTGTCTTTGCGATATATAATTTTGGTTTTTAAACGAATGATACCAATATCGTCTTTAAACGTTTCTAATGTTTTTAATCTGTTCATAGTCGGAAAAGTATCTATAAAACCAATTTTCATCCCTGCTGTCTTTATTATTTGCTAATATATATGTCGTCTTAGACTTTTCATTTTCAATTTCTTCTTCATTCCAGTCAAAGTTTGAAGAAACCATAATGTTTTGAACTTCTAAAACATTTTTCATCCATTGTGGGCCCTCCCACCATTTTGAGGAGATAAGATGTTTTGCTTTGCAGCCTCTGGAAGGTAAATCGGCTGGATTCCTATCATCACCTGGTACGTGTCTCCATGATGTAGGATTACTCAACTTTTTGATCTCTTGAACTTTATTCCTGACGAAGACAGACCAATTTTCTTCCCTCATTATCCATGCCAGCACTGTTGTAGAATCACTCCAATAATACATCCTAACATTTCTCCAACCTAGAGCTTCAATAACAGAGTTTGCCAGCCGCGCTCCAATCACAGCTGCTAGAAGTTCCATTCTTGGAATAGTTGTGCCTCTTAAAGGAGCCACTCGAGACTTTGCGGCAAGCAGAAATAGTTCTATGCTATTATTCTTTTCAATTCTAAGGAATGTAACAGCTGCATATGCATCTTTACTCCCATCCACAAATGTATGAATAGTATAGTTACTTAAATCTTCGGAAGTGCATGGATAGACCTTGGAATCGGTATATCAGCCAAATACTTCAGTTCTTGAAACCACTGTAAAAACTCTCTTCGAAGTTCACCAGTTATTTCTTCATCCCAACTAGTGCTTAATTTCCATGCCTTTTGCAGCATTATTTTTGGACAAAGCATTACTGGTGAAGTGAAGCCAAAAGGATCAAATACTTTGTGTACGGTAGATAACATGTTTCTTTTAGTTAATTTTTCCATGTTAATGTCATCCAACCATTTCATGTTAATTTTCAGTGTGTCCAAATTTTTGTTCCAAATCAAACCTAATACTTGAGTTTCATTCCTTGAATCAGTATCACAGTCGCCAGACCACTCCCATTCTCTAAGATCAAAACCACCTTTTTTCATTAAGGTTTTAGAATTGGAGATAAACTCATCTAATTCGCTTTTGTTGTCCACACTTGTAACGACGTTGTCAACATAGAAACTCTTCAAAAGCTTTTCCTTAAAAGATTCTTTAAATCCATCACATTTTTTAATATGGTACTCAATTACTGAGACCAATAGGAAAGGACTGCATTTCACGCCAAAAACAACTCTTGTGTGGCGAAAAACTCTCAGTTTCTTTTCTTCCATATTTTCCCACCACAAGAACCGAAGGAAATCTCTATCTTCCTTACGAATACTTATTTGCAGAAAAGCCTTTCTAATGTCAGCTATTACACCAAATTCTCCCTCTCTAAATCGTAGAAGAATGTCTGGTATAAGCTCAATAAGATTAGGACCACATTCCAAGCATTGATTCAAAGATGGATTATTTGATAATCTAGCTGAAGCATCAAACACTGGCCGAATAGGAGTAGTATTGCTACTTAGTTTTATCACTGCACGATGAGGTAAATAATTACCCTAAGAGCTTCCTTCGTTCTTTGGAACGTCCTCTATTATACCTGCATCTAACCAGTTTAAAAGAACATTTTCATATTTTTCATATATATTCATACCTATAAGCTTTGAAGTAGCATAATCGAGTCTTTTCTTCGCCAAGTTGAAGTTATCAGGTAAAGGAGACTTATCGTCAGACCAAGGTAAACAAACTTCATATCGGCCCTCTTTATTAATTGTCACTGTCTCTAAAAATGTTCCTTCGTCCGAAGATCAATATCGCTCTTTGATTTCTTCTCAACAGGATCATTAATTCCAATCAGATTCTATTTCCATAGATTTGAGATTTCACTTTCATTTACAAATAATGATAACACTGTCATAGCCAAATTTTCTTCGGAAGATTTTTCCCGTGGCACCTTACCCATTAAAGTCCATCCTAGGTAAGTTTCTACCGCCACAAGACCCGACGATAAGACTTTTCTTTTGCCAGTTACCATTTTCCCCATGATGTCAGCTCCAATGAGAATATCTATGCTTGCACAGCTGTCGCTAATGTCAGTTAGATTAATTTCATTTTCTTCTAATTCTTTTATCCAGGGACCTTTAAAAACTGGTTTAATATTTTCACAAATCGTAGATTGATCTATAACTTCAAAATTACATTTAAAATTTCCATACAAACTTCTTAATTTCACTTTATAGCAATTATGCTTGAACTCGTTGGTGACGACCCCACCAAAAATGGAGTGTACCATTTTTTCACTTCGAAGAGGTGTATAATTCATTTCTTCAGCTACACTTTTCAAAATATAAGACTTGTGTGATGCAGAATCGAAAAGTAACCTCACAATTTTCTGTTTACTATCAGATATCAGTTTAGCTTTTACAGTTTGAAGGAATACCTTGGGACTATGTTTATTAAAATTCGACATGTTAACATCATTTTCTACGGATTTTTCTTCCTTTTTCTGTACAGACATTTTTTGTGAATCCAACATCTCACACATTAAGGGAAAATGCTTTTTAGAACAAACACACCACACACTTTAAAGCTGTTCGGCATTTCTTAACACTAAAGATACCAACACTTAATACATACCTATTTCTACCACAGCCGGTCAAATGACCGGACTTTATTTTTTCTGATTATAAATGTACGAAATATGAAAATTGGAAGTAAATATACAAATAAGCTTTATTATAATTAAACAAATTTTATAGTGTCTATTTTTATGTATTGCAAACACAAAGAATAAGAATTTTTAGAACAGATGCATTATAGTCGCCGGTCCTGTCCGCCATGTTTTTTTTGGCGACCAACAGAAAAACGCATGATTTGAAAAGTCGCCAAGTAGAAAAACATGGCAGCGGTGGGTGTTTTCTGAAAGATCACCAAAAAAACATGGCGGCGGTCCCGTGGCATATTTGAAGCACAACATTAACAAAACTAAACTTTAAAAGGAAACAACAGAATAACAATTTAAAGTATTATTAAAATAAAATTAGCATAATAATCATCATTTTTTACGTTTTTTAAAAAATAAATAACAGATTAGTAATATTTATGATATGTGTCAACAAAGTAAACACAATATATATCATTTTAATAAGCACTAATATTATGAAGAATCTAACATCCCCCACCCTTGTGCAGAGAACAAAATAAAAATGTTCCAAACCAATTAACTTAGAATATCCTCATACATTTTAACTATTTCAAAACCGAAATAACTGCACCCGTCTTAACTAAATCCCAGAAAATGATAAGAACAAAAACAAAATGTTCCAAACCAAAGCATCTTGTTTGGTTTAGAATATTTTGATACTTTTTAACAATTTCAAAACCGAAACAACTTCACTTGTCATAACTAAATTAACTAAATCCCAGAAAATGATAAGAACAAAAACAAAATGTTCCAAACCAAAGCATCTTGTTTGATTTAGAATATTTTGATATTTTTTAACAATTTCAAAACCGAAACAACTTCACTTGTCATAACTAAAATAACTAAATCCCAGAAAATGATAAGAGCAAAAACAAAATGTTCCAAACCAAAGCATCTTGTTTGGTTTAGAATATTTTGATACTTTTTAACAATTTCAAAACAGAAATAACTTACTCGTCATAACTAAATTAACTAAATCCCAGAAAATGATAACAACAAAAACAAAATGTTCCAAACCAAATCTTCTTGTTTGGTTTAGAATATTTTGATATTTTTTAACAATTTCAAAACCGAAATAACTTCACTTGTCATAACTAAATTAACTAAATCCCACTAACCAAATATATAAAAAAAACTCAAATTCGGAATTTCATCATCTCCACAAACGTGCCGTTTTGAATGAAATGCAAATCCAACCTCAGGTCTAAGAATTTCCTGATATTTCTTCACAATGCTACAAATAGTTAAAACCGAAATAAGAACATCCGCCATAACTAAATACAAAAAATAACTTACCTATCTACCAGACAACCTATTAATACAAGTCTGGGACGAAAAGAATATTTAGAACAGAAAATTTGCATAGATAGCCGGGTAATGACGTCAAAAATCACGTGCACCAATAGCTTCCATAGTCCCCTCTCAAAGTTAGGGCATATACAGCAACCTAGTCATCGCCCCAAAAATCGCCAAGTTTGCCACACAAAATCGCCAAGTTTGGCGAGAAAAAAACCCGGCGGCTATAATGCATCTGTACCGAATTTTTAATTCATTTCCCATCGCATATTTTACATAAATCTTATGGGTCATTTGACCCGTTATATGGTATGTTTAGTGTTAACTGGGTGATATGGGGATAAACAGGCAAAGCAACAACGCTTATCTTTAACAATTTTCTGTCTTTCAAATAGACTCATATTTTGAGCTGCAAAACAATCCAAACTTAAATGTTTACCATCACAAAAAATGCATAATTTCTTCATATCTTTATTGGTAGAAGTCGTCAATAAACCCATAGCAGAAGGCACTTTATTTCTCACATTATCTGAACTATATTGCTTCTTTTTCACAAGTTTATACTCTTGTCCCTTTCCTAAACCAAAACCGGCTACAGCTAAACATATTCTCTCTTCTCCTTCTACTTCCTTTTTAAGAAATTGCATCAAATTATTCAACCTTTCTTTAGCGTCAGTGCTAGTATTGGAAATGTTACTACGATTCCAAGCCTTTAAAAAATCCGCTGGGAAACAAGATTCAACCATAGGATATAAAATGGATGCACATTTGTCGGTAGTTACTCCTAGCGTTTCCAATGCACGCAAATAAGACTCAAGCTTATCATACAATGAAGTTAATGAAAATTTCTCTTTAATTTGCACAGAAATAATTATTTTTAATAACTCTCTAACATACACTTCTACTAAAATATCTTCTCTTCCAAAGCGTGATTTTAAACTCTCAATAGCTTTTTCATAGTTGGCGCCAGTTGGCGGAAAACTTTCCACCACTTCCCTTGCACGAGATCCAGAAACTGTTGCTTGAATAATATTGAAATTTATCTTCTCGCGCGATATCGTCATCATTATGTATCTGTTCAAACTGACTCCAAAATGGGAGCCAATCTTTAATATCATCGCCAAATTGTCTGAATTCCAATCTAGGCAATGTAAACTTTCTCTTAGAATTATTCGAATCAACAATACAATTAGATGGAAATAACTCACCTTTATTTTGACACTGAATTTTCGCCAACTCTATCTCTTTTTCAGCTTCATGTTTGAGTTTCTCAAATTCTTTATCTTTTTCAACTCTGAGTTTCTCAAAGTTGAGTCTCTCTCTATCTTTTTCAACTTTGAGTTTCTCAAGTTCTTTTTTATCCCGTTCTTGCAATTTACGTTCTGTTACAGCATTTACTAAAATCTCTTGAACAAATTCTGGATCTTTCTTATACTCATTACTGTTCAAAATAAGAACCTTTAATCCTGAGATTGTATTACATCCTGATATATCTTCTCCGATTTCAGTCGCCACATATTTCAAATCTTCTTTTTTGAAACCTTTTACTCTTTTAAACATCTTGACTTTTCACAAAAGTCCTGTCGCGGATGCCAAAGAATGTTAAAGCTGCTTAAGGAAACACCGTTCCTTCCGCTTTCTAAAAATTATAAAAAACTTAGATACACAACGCAAATTCTCAAAAACACATTCTTTTATTACCAACTACAGAAATTGCCATCAGCAAAAAAGAAACCATGCAAAAAACATATCTGTTGCCATTCTAAAAATAAACCAATAAAAACAATACACTTTTAACAGAAGGTATTTATATTTCTTTTAATTGAAAGTTATGTATTAATGTTATTTAGATCCAGTAAAGTAAAAAATATCTGATAAGTATTTTAATAATGTAGTTGGAAATATATTAAAAGCATTCTTGAAGCAATACACTTAGATTATGTATTAAAACCACCATCATTTATGGTTATAAAAATCCCCATTTATTATCTTTCCTAAAAGTTTCCTTTTTTTTGTATGTAAAATACCAATAATTTCATATTCACATTCAAAAGAGATTCATATCATGAATTATTTTTAAATTAAAATAATCATGGCTATTTTACATTACAGTTTCTTTATTAAATAATTTATATAAATGAATGAAGAAGTTTTGTAATATTATATTAGCATAAATTGATATGTACACAGGCATATATATGCTTGTTTACATATCAATTTATGCTAATATAATTTTACAAAACTTTAACTCAAACAGGTCATACTGTTATACCAGTATATATGCACTTTTGAGTTAATGTTAATTTTAGAAGTAGCATAAACTTGACCAATAACTTGGGCTCATAAATTAAAACAAACAGGAAATGTAATAGGAAATGATTATATATAAATTGGCCTATTTGATGTATATCTAACCTGTTTTTCATGGAAGATGGAAATAACGATGTATAAATTTCTGAAAATTTAATACCCAGATTTTATTTGTTCGTGTTGAAATCTGAAATCGATATTGTGTGTTTGTACTTTAATTATAAATATATATTCACTCTATTATTTATTTTAAAAATCCCAAATTGCTTTTGGGTCTATGAATTGTATGGATTGTTCAGATTCTTCATAATATTTTTTATGCTTAAAGACTGTATTACTTTTAAATTATATATTAAATATACATTTTTATTGTGTACTATAAATGTTAAATAAAAAATGTATATAGTTTTCGGAATTAAATTTACACTTTTTAAGTAATACCAGTAGAGTATTTTAAAAATTTTACTTTTTTCAAATTTGCTTCCAATTTAATTGAAAGCTGTCACAGTGTGAACTAATATATTCAAGAAAATAGTTATCTCCCATGAAAATATTTAAAAACCTTGAGAATACATAATTTTTTTAAGTTATGTATTAAATAATTATTGTAATTTATATCTTTCTTCATAAACTGACTATAAAGTAACTAAGCTTCATGAAAATACTCCAAAATGAGGGATTTTTTTTTAAAAGTAAAAACATTGCTGGTTAACCAACAGCACTTTTAAACAGCACGGGCACTTGGGGCACGTGCCCTGAGCACGAAAATTTAGTCGAGGGCTTGAAACACACATAAAGTGGGGAAAAATTGCAAACTTACGCTACCATCGTTAAGTTTTAATAAATCATTGTACGAGGTAATTGTGTTTGTCATAAACTATATTGTTTCCTATTTACTTTAATTTTACTGTTATTTACCCGATAATTAATTTCCTCATCAAACCTGGTGCTCTTTTTATCCTATGGGTTATTGCATATTTATAAAACAGATTAACCACTATAAACCATTGAATCTTCTCATCAATTTAAATTATTTTAATTCTATTAATATTTATTTTCTGCACCACAGAACTTGTGAGTGTGACAAGGTAAAAATAAAAAAAGGGGATCACTCTAGGTCTTTAAAGCCCTTACTCTGGACGTTGCGGTTCGTTTCGAACCTTCGTTGTGACGTCATTTTGACATCAGCTTGCGGACATTATGTGAGCAAATGATCAAGCTGACGTCAAAGTGACGTCACAACAAACGTTTGACCCGACTCGCAACGTCCAGAGTAAGCCCCTAAAAGTCCTTAATTTTTAGCATGGCTAAACAGAGATAATAATGATTACGTAAAATGAAAATTTGGTGTTTTTGATTTTGAATATTACTTTAATGCTAATTTCTTAAATCTGTTCGGTAATTCAATGTTACAATTTTTATATGACTGTAATTATGATAATAATTTGTCTCTATAAATTTGCATGGGGGTGGAGGGCACAAAAATTGGATTGTGCCCTGGGCACAAAAGTATCTTAGTCGGACCCTGCTTTTAAACGTAATATTTAAAAAAAAAGCAAAGGTTTAATTTTAGTAAAATGGTCTTCATAAATGCAAAGAGATGATTTTTATAATTTGGGGTTTAATTTCTCATCTTTTTTCATAGCATTAGTCCAAGTTTTAGGTATACTAGGATGTATTATATCCACTGTATTATACCATATTTTTTATCCACGTTTATTGCTTTATTTGGCTTGAAATAAGAAGTTTAGAATAAAATTTTATGTAAAATGTGGAACTTGTATATATTTCGGTTGAGGCGTGCAGTAAATAATATACCTTTTTTTTTACATACACAGCTGAAAAATTTTTATTCCCTGTGTCTGAATATGTTGGTTTCATCTCCTCTTTTCGCGCAATATTTTGCTGCATGTATCACCATTACTTGTTTGTTAATAAATAAAAGCACAACAATACATAAGAACGAAACATTTATAAACACAAAAATACCCTGTACTTTTGCTGTGGATGACAGTGCTATGGGGATCTGCTTCAAACTTCCCTCTCTGAGTTTGCAAAGTTCAGAGTCCGTGATCCTACTTGAAAAATGTGGTTTGTTCCTTCCCGGACCACGTTGAATCCATACATGAATATCCGATATCTGCTCAGAACGTGTTACGTCTCCATCGAAAGCAGGGCACTCCACCTGTCTTTTGCAAACTTTTTTCTTCAGTAGGATCAGAGTCTCTGATCCTACTTGAAAAATATTGTTTGTTCCTTAACGGACCACGTTGAATCCGTACATGAATATCCGATATCTGCTCAGAACGTGTTACGTCCCCATCGAAAGCAAGGCACTCCACCTGTCTTTTGCAAACTTTTTTCTTCTAAGCAGATATTTTCCGATATCTCGACACACAACTGTCGTTGTTCCGTATTTTGAAATTTAAGTGGGGAAGCTTGAAAGCATAAAAATTGGAAACTGCTGGTCTAATGTGACCTGGTCAGTAAAATTTTCCTGAAAGAGGTAAAGCTGTTGTCCTTTGATTCCACATTTTTTAAATTTCATTTTTCTTCGATTTGGGAAAGAAAAGTAATCTTAAGCATTACTATATGTTATTAGCGGGTCTACTTAAGAATTGGGTTCTCCTTGGCAAATTTGGTGAAAATATTGGCGATATTAACTAAAACACAAAGGCAATCCATCCAAACATTGTATTTCTTGCTTTTTCTGGCAACTTTAATGAATGCACAGTGCGCCATCGTAATAGAACTATATACTCTTAATTAAAGAAAACGACTTGAAATTTGGACATTTATATTTATGGGCAATTAATCCATTAACAGTTTACAAACGCAACAGCTCCAAATTATTAGAAATAAGCCATAGTGAACTATTAATCGTTTGTTATACCTAATTTTTTAAGCATTGCGTACTTTTAATATATAAGAAAAGAGTTACAAAAGGAGAGTTGAATGCAAATATCATATAAATTATAATATAGATACAGATTGCTTGGGCACGGTGAGATCAAAAAGCGACCATGTTAGGCGACCATACTTAAACCATTATCGCCAAGTTGGCGGGGGAACCCAATTCTTAAGTCAACCCGTTATTAGCTAGTATACGTGATTTTATTATTTTAATGTTAACTATTCTTATATTTCTGAGAATTCAACAATAAGTTTTTTTTTTAAATTTTCAACACATTAAATCATAAATACTTGTCTGTAATCTAATAGTGAATTACGACACTTTAAAAAATTTAGATTTAGCTATTAAAAGAAGTTTATTGCACTATAAAAAATTATGTGCACTCTGTGTATTCAAAGGAATGTATATCAAATAAAAATAATTTATAAAAAGCTAAATGTTAGCACAAATAACTGATTATCTTTATTTTTTAAAAAAGTTAATATGGAAGCAGGTACGCCACTAATAATGGCAATGGTTTAATATGGTTATAATGGTTTAATTGGTAAGGGCAATGGTTAACACTTTACAGACACGGTCGTCGATTAATCGACGTTTCGTTCTCATCGCATACCGACCGGTCGTCGATTAATCGACTTTTGATCTTTCTGTTATATTTGGTTAGGTTAGATTGACAAGTAGCAAGCATTTCGTATTCTTTATTCAGATAATCGGTGCTTTTTTTCTAAGCTTTAGCCCTTAGAAATGAGTGGAAAGGATAGTCTTGGCGAGTTTTATCTCGACGACCTGTCAGATTGTCTTGACTGCCTTTCAGCAAGTAGTACTGATGACAAAAGTGATAGCAGTAGTATAACCATTCGAAAGCGACGTCCTGTACCGCTAATATACAGTGATTCAGAAGACGAGGACGTGAATAATAATGTTGAAGACAATAATGATACATGTCCAACAAGAGTATAATTTGTTGGCCATGAGTAACAAGAGTATAAGAGTAGTATTCTTGTAAAAAGAGTATAATTTGTTACAAGAGTATAATTTTGGAACCTTTCGAAGGCAGCTCTGGTGTAAAAATTATGCCAAGTTCCTCTGAAAGCTTAATAGATATTGTGAATTTATTCATTGGAAGTGACCTGATTGAGCACTTCGTGAGGGAGTCTAATAGATATCATTATCCAATTGTGGAAAAATATAGAATTACATCAAAAACAAAAAAAAAATGGAAAGCCGTCACGGTGACTGAAATGAAGAAATTTTTGGGCCTGATCATTCTCATGGGACAAGTAAAGAAGGACGTTCTCTACGATTATTAGTCTACAGACCCATCTATAGAAACGCCGTTCTTCTCGAAGGTTATGAGCAGGAACAGATTTTTACAAATAATGCAACGCTGGCATTTTTGTAATAATAACGATATTTCTCCCAATTCGCATAGTCTGGTGAAGGTCTAGCCTGTCATTGATTATTTCAAGGAAAAATTTAACAACTTATATAAACCAGATCAACAATTGTCTCTAAATGAATGTTTAATTCCGTGGAGAGGTAGACTGTCAATCAAAACACATAATCCGGCAAAAATTACCGAAACCGGACCGGTGTCTCGGATGATCTGTGGCTGAACGGGCGGTGAAAGGGCATAGTATGTTCGAACCGCTACCGGTCAGTAAAGTGTTAATATTGTAGCGAAAATCGTTCCTTTCAGCAAGGACGCCGTGGCGCAGTCGGTAAAGCGGCGGACTCGTGAACGGGAGGTTCCGGGTTCGAAAACAAGCGAGGCAAGCTGCCTTTAAAAATTGATTTTAACTTGTATTTAATTTATGTAAATTTAGTTCCTAATTTTCTGCGGGCCTTCCAAGTCTGGAAGGTTCTAAAAGTGTATATAAGCGGGATTTCCTTCAGTTGCGGGGTAATAAAATCTTGAACTGGTCTTGAGCGTTTATCAGTCATTTCACCAAGTTCAGTTCATTTCATCTACGCGACAGTTTGGTGGAAGCGCCGGGTAAAGATCGTATTGAAATCAGTCTGGAAGAAACTGAGTGTCGTCGAAGCCGTCGACTCCAAAACCTGCCCCCGGAACACGGACTTTACGAAGGCAAGGCGAGGAAAATGACGGAGCCTGAATTTAAGTCCTCACCGATTCTCGTTACTCCAACCATGATTAGAGAGCCAAGAAAGCCGACTATCTTTAAAGGCGAGCCCGGACAGGATCCAACAGAGTGGTTGAGGGAATATCTTCAAAATTCAATCAATGGGATGATACCCTGAGTTTAGCAAATGTGTATTTCTTCCTAGACGGAACGGCGAAGAAATGGTTTGAGAATAATGAAGACATGTTGCTATCATGGAAGAAATTTGAAGATGAATTAAAAAATACTTTCGGCAACGAGGAGTTGTATATAAGGCAAGCCAATGATAGACTCAAAAGTCGTGCCCAGGAATTTGGTGAATCTACCCAATCGTACATTCAGGAGGTTTTGAGACTTTGCCAACAAGCAGACCCTAGCATGTCAGAGGACAACAAGATATCTCATCTTATGAAAGGGGTAGCCGAGGATATTTATCAGGCACTATTAACAAAAGAAATTAAGACTGTAGCCGATTTTATTAAATGGTGCCAGCATATTGAAGAAATTAATCAGAAACGGATTAGGCATCAAAAGTTTACAAGATTACCTAATGTCGTACCAATAGCCTCCATCGATTCATCGGACCTTGATTTGACGTCCTTAATCAGGAAAATCGTTCGTGAGGAAATACAAACCCTCACCTCGTCGCAAACAGAGGAGCAGGAAATAGGACTACAATCCATTGCAGCCATTGTCCGAGAAGAAGTGGGAAGATCTCTAAATCCTATTTCTCAAGCAGGCTTCCAGAAACCCCTCTCGATACCCAAGCGCCGCATCCAGCCGACGTATAGGAGACCGGAGACTACCCGGGACCAGTTTCGACATGTAACGTACGAAAAACCTAGGAAGACCGACGTATGGCGTACCACAGATAATCGACCCGTCTGCTTTCACTGTGGTCGACCTGGACATGTTGTAAGATACTGCAAAGATCGAAAGGCTATTTTCGATGATTACCGTCGAAACTTTGGACGTGAAGCCCTCTCAAATTACAATAGCAGTCGCGCCGCCGAAGAAAGCAACCGATCAGCCGCTAGATCACAGTCGCCAAGCTCAAATCGAGGTCGTTCGCCGAATCGCCGCTTTAGATCCCCATCACCATACCGAAGGCCCAGTCTGTCGCCGAGTCGCAGGAGTGAGGAAAACTAACTCGGGCGACCTGTGCAGGAGGTAAGGCCGCAGTGAAAGAAAATCCTCCGACGTACATCACAGCCAAGTTAAAAGCGAACACCACCTGTATCACTGCGAATGGACAGTGTGTAAAAGTTCTCGTTGATTCTGGTGCCGATTATTCTGTCATATCCGAAGAATTACGCCGACAATTGAATACTCCTATGTTTATTGAGAATAGACCTATACTGAAAACTGCTTGTGGTAAAACTGTAGCCGCCTCTGGACGCTGTGTATTAAAAATAGACTTGAACGGGACTGTGAAGCCGTTTGAATTTCTCGTTTTTCCGCAGTGTAGTCATCAAATGATACTTGGCTGGGACTTTTTCCGTGCCACCGATGCCGTTATTGATTGTGGAAATCAAGAGCTCCAACTTGCCGAAATCCTTCCATACAATACAGTCTCAACTGAATCAAATTGCTCTCTAATCGCCGCATCGAATTACTTAATTGAAGCTAACTCTACAAGACAAATATCTGCTTTGAATTCAACAGTGCAAGAAGCAGCAAATGGAGCTATGATTGTTGGTAGCGAAGTTCTGAAGTACGAAAAAGAGTTATCTGTTCCAGCTTCAATTGTCGACATTGAGAATGGCTGTTGTAAAGTATGGGTAACGAACTTTTCCCGATGAACCCAACTGATACCGAAAGGGATGAATATAGGCTGTTTTGCGACAATCGAAAATAACGCCATCTGCTCTCTGAGTGACAAAGTGGAAGAAACTCCCAAGGAGCACAAGTCCCGAAAACGGGTAACTCGAGAAAAGTTAAAAGAAATTCTCGATTCTGATCTAACTACCACTGAAGAAGACGAACTATTGAACCTATTAGAAGAATTTAGTGACATATTTGATTTTAAGAGAAATTCTAGGAAAACTCGATGTAGTTCAGTGAGGCACAAAATCAATACAGGTGACAGCGCCCCAATCAAGCAACGACCTTACCGTGTATCAGCCATCGAAAGACGCTTGATTGCCGAAGAAGTACAGCGAATGCTAAGAGAAGACGTGATACAGCCGTCAGATAGCCCATGGTCATCTCCAGTCGTGCTTGTGAAGAAGAAAAATGGTGAATGGCGTTTTTGTGTAGATTATAGGAGATTGAACAAGATAACCAGAAAGGATGTATATCCATTACCTCGCATCGATGATGCCCTGGACTGTCTGGCGGGTTCGAAAATTTTCTCTATGATGGACCTAAAGTCAGGCTACTGGCAAATAGAGGTTGACGACAAAGACAGGGAAAAGACGGCCTTTGTGACTTCAGATGGTCTTTTCGAATTTAAAGTCATGCCGTTCGGGCTATGTAATGCCCCCGCAACTTTCGAACGAATGATGGACACGGTGCTAAGAGGTCTAAAGTGGAATATTTGTCTTTGTTATCTAGACGATATCATTGTGTATGTACCGAACTTCGGAGAACATCAAATACGCTTGAGGAAAGTCCTGAAGTGCATTAAAGAAGCGGGACTAACACTAAATTCTGCCAAATGTTCATTTGGGAAAAAGAAGCTAACTATACTCGGACACCTAGTAGATCAACATGGAATATATCCCGATCCACAGAAAACAGCGGCTGTGGCAAAGTTCCCTACCCCGGAAAATGTCACGGATGTCCGAAGTTTTCTGGGTTTATGCTCATACTATCGACGATTCATCAAAAATTTTGCTGAGATCGCAAAACCCCTGCATGACTTATTGAAGAAAGACACAAAATTTTCTTGGAACCCACCTCAGATGGAATCTTTTTCAACACTCCAAAAGTTATTGACCAATGACCCTGTTTTAGGGCATTTTCTCCCAGACTCGGAAACAAGGATACATTCAGATGCTAGCGGCCATGGCCTCGGAGCAGTTCTGGTACAAATCCAGGATAATAAAGAAAGACCAATAGCCTACGCATCAAGGTCCCTTACTTCAGCTGAAAGAAACTATTCCACAACAGAAAAAGAATGCCTTGCCGTCATCTGGGCGATCGGTAAATTCAGGCCGTATCTCTATGGAAAACCTTTTGCATTAGTAACTGATCACCATTCTTTATGTTGGTTGGCGAACGTTAAGGATCCGTCGGGAAGATTGGCGCGTTGGGCTCTCAGGTTGCAAGAATACGACATAAACATTATCTACAAGAGTGGCCGTAAACATTTGGATGCGGATTCTCTATCAAGAAAGCCCCTCATTGAACCAATAACTGAAAGCAATGACGAAATCCCGTCCTTCGCAACTATCGAAGATTACGGAAAAGAACAACAAAAGGATACACAGTTGAAGACCATCATAACAATCCTCAACAGAGGTGAGGCATACCAAAATTATCAAATAAGAAATGGTGTACTTTACAAAAGGAATTTCGATCCGATGGGACAACAGTGGCTCTTGGTGGTACCAAAAAAACTCCGTAGTGATGTTTTAAGAAGTCTCCATGATGCTCCAACCGCCGGTCATCTTGGTTTTGCCAAAACTTACGACAGGATAAGAAAATACTTTTGGCCAGGACTATATGGGAGCATACGTCGATATGTTTCACACTGCCGAGAATGCCAGAGACGGAAATCCCCTCCACAACTCCCACCAGGGCAGCTTCAGTCGATAAAACCCCCTGACATACCTTTTGCCAAAATTGGAGTAGATTTACTTGGACGTTTTCCAGTTACCCGAAATGGCAACCGGTGGATTATCGTTTGCACAGATTACTTAACTAGATTCACAGTTACAAAGGCAATACCAACTGCTGAGGCCACTGAAATCGCTAAATTTATAGTTGAAGAAATTGTACTGAAGCACGGAGCTCCTAAGGAAATGATAAGCGATAGAGGACGTAACTTTTTAGCCAATATTGTTAAAAACGTTAACCAGTTATGCCAGACGTCACACCTTCTGACGACCGCCTACCATCCACAGACCAATGGATTGACAGAAAGATTCAACAAAACACTGGCTGACATGCTATCTATGTACGTAGACGTTGAGCAAAAGAATTGGGATACCATACTACCGTTCGTGACTTTTGCGTACAATTCAGCAAAACAAGATAGTACGGGATTTAGCCCATTCTTTCTCGTCCATGGTAGAGATATCCAGACTCCTCTTGACGTAATTTTCCCATCTAATACCGAAACTTTTGAAGAAAGTTATGCGCATCATCTCATTACCAGGGCAGAGGAAGCTAGACAGCTAGCAAAACTCCATATCCGCGAAGCGCAAGCTGCAGACAAACGCCGATATGACGAGAGGCATCGACCTGTTAGCTACAATATCGGAGACTTAGTATGGGTCTTTACTCCGGTACGAAAAGTGGGATTATCCGAAAAGCTACTGAGACGGTACTTCGGACCTTATCGAGTAACACGCCGACTGTCTGACGTGACATATGCAGTAGAAAGTGCCGAACAAAATAGAGGACGTCGAAGTTCACAAGATGTCGTTCATGTACTAAGACTAAAACCCTATCTTGATCCAAAAAGACAATTGGATGAAGAGGAGATGCCTACTTCCAGGAGACCTGTTACAAGGAGCCAAACAAGACTGCAGCGGGACGCTGCTTCCTCCTAAGAGGGGGGGGGGCAATGTAGCGAAAATCGTTCCTTTGAGCAAGGACGCCGTGGCGCAGTCTTACCGACTGCGCCACGGCGTCCTGGCTGAAAGGAACGGAAAGGATAGCGGCGGATTCGTGAACGGGAGGTTCCGGGTTCGAAAACAAGCGAGGCAAGCTGCCTTTAAAAATTGATTTTAACTTGTATTTAATTTATGTTAATTTAATTTCAGTATGCAAATTTATGTAAATTTAGTTCCTAATTTTCTGCGGGCCTTCCAAGTCTGGAAGGTTCTAAAAGTGTATATAAGCGGGATTTCCTTCAGTTGCGGGGTAATAAAATCTTGAACTGGTCTTGAGCGTTTATCAGTCATTTCACCAAGTTCAGTTCATTTCATCTACGCTCCAATATGGAAGCAGGTATAAAAGCGACCGTAACTAGGGCGTGGCAAAGGTGGCATTTGCCACGGGCACGTTAGTCATAGGGACGCCGCACCGTGAGGAAAAGTGTGGTTCTAAAGAAGACGATTCGCCCTAAGTAGAAATAAGGAAAAGGTAACAAATATTTTTTTTAGTATAGAACAGATTTTATTTTTAAATCCACTGTTTAAAAATTACTGTTTTATAAATTTTCTTATTTTTTAAAATGCTCCTAGAGACTAAACTTATAGATTCTTACAAAATGTTTACCAAACACTTCTAATATGCCTTTATATAAATCCGGGTATTCGTTTTAAATTTTGAAATTATTGAAGTTATTAAAACTACATGTAAGTTTAGAAAATCCTCAATTTTTTTATGAAGATTCAACGTACAAATTAAAAAATATTCCCCTCAAATAAACTATCCAGTTTATCAGCAAAATAATACCCCTAGTGTTCGAAAATATTTTTAAGTATTAATAAAATAGATATAGAAGAAAAAATTAAAAATTAATATCTAGGAACATTTTAAGAATTAACAAAATATTTTGAGTTCATTCTAAATACACGATATAGAAAAAACAGTTATATATTTTCTCACTATATTGGGTGGTAGGTGCGCAGATCAGTTTTTTTGCCACGGGCGTTAAAGGACCTAGTTACGCCCCTGTATGGAAGTAATTGTACCTTGGACTAAATTGTTGTACACTGGCTCTAAGACAAAGGTAAAATAGTGCCAATCTGAGGTACAAAAGGTACACTGTCTGAATAGTTGTTATTTACATTATCTAGATGTAAAGGTATAGTTATAAATGTAAGACATAAGTTAAAATACAGTGTTTCATTTAGTAATAAGAAATCATTAGAGGCTTAAAATATGATCGAGGCAGGGGCGTAGCGTGTAATGTTAGTGCCCTCCCACAGCTAGAAAATTTGTGCTCTACTCTTCAGCCCACTTTATTTTTAATTTTTATGATCCAATTAATTGAAGCCTTTGAGTTATAATGTTATTATGAACTAATCACAATGTGAAATAATATAACTTTATTTGTAAAATAACGTATTGTAACTTAAATATTCAAATATAGTCAAACATTTTTTATACGAATTTTATAGCCAGAGAATTTTTGATAAATATAACTCTGTTTCTGGAACCGTTTTACACTCATGTCCATAAATTAAGGATAATTCAGAATCACACAGAAATTGAGCTCTAAAATAAAAATTTCACCTGTAGAATTATCACACACATCTTGAAGAAGAATATGCAAATTGCAGGAAACCACCAGATGGCGCGGATAGTACGTCACAATGACGAGAGTGTATGAAAGGGGTATATAAGGAATGGTAGCAAAGAAGTAAAATTGTTCACAAGCGCTTTAAAAGGATTTCAGTGCAATAACCACATAGTTATGGCACAAAGGAAGCATTTGGATGATTTTTTACGTAGTAGAATTATCGGACGACTGGAATGTGGACGTACCCAACTGGAAGTATCCGAGGAACTTGGAATCGCCCAGAGTGTCATCTCCAGGCTTTGGCAACGATTCAAACATGATGGTAATGTGAGTAGATGTTACAGCACAGGTCGCCTCCGAGTTACTATGCCGAATGATGACCGGTATTTGGCAGTTACTGCCAAAAGAAACAGACGGAGCACAGCATCAGACCTGTCTCGTCAGCTCTCTTCAGCTACCGGTACGACAGCTTCAAGGCAGACCGTGTACAGACGCTTAGGGAACATTGGTCTATATGCTCGTAGGCCTGTCAGATGTGTTCCCCTTACCGCAACTCACTGTCGCTTGCGATTATGCTGGGCTAGAGAGCATGCATTGTGGACACCGCAACAGTGGTCTTGTGTGATGTTTTCCGACGAGTCCAAGTTCAGTTTACATTCTGATTCTCGCCGGACTTTCATATGGAGAGCGCCAGGTACCCGTTACAACCAAGAGAACACCATTGAACGACACCGTTACGGTGGTGCAGGATGGCTCGTTTGGGGAGGAATTATTCTTGGTTCCAGAACTGACCTGCATGTTCAGAGTGTAACGATGACAGGCCACATCTATCGGGATGTCATTCTGGAACAACATGTACGTTTGTTTCGGGGCGCCATGGGTCCTGAATTTCTGTATAGGGATGACAACGCCCGACCTCACCGTGCAAACATTGTAGACGAATGCCTTCAATCGGAGGATATCACCCGTATGGATTGGCCAGCATACTCACCGGACTTGAATCCAATAGAGCACGTGTGGGACATGCTTGGCCGACGAATTGTAGCCCGTCAACCCCCTCCCAACTGTCTATCGGAACTTCGGAGGGCATTGCTTGATGAGTGGGGTAATTTTCCCCAAGATCAGATTGATAATCTGATACTCAGCATGCGTAGGCGTTGTAACGCTTGTATTGCATCGTCCGGGAGACATACTCCGTATTAACCATCATACTAACCATGTTATACGGTTTTCTGTAAATAGGTTCTTTTTCAAAATTTGCTCCAGGGAGTAAAAATCGCAATTTTTATTAATTATGTCAAACATATAGCATCTTTTTTGCTCTTTACCTTTTGTTTAATAAATAGACTTTACAAATAAGTCAAATTTGTTTTGCTTTTGTCTCTTTCATTGCCTGAACTTCATTATCCTTAATTTATGGACATGAGTGTATTTCCATTAGACTACCTTTTTCCCTAGTCTTCTTTTCATGTAGACAGTATGCGAAATGTATTTCTCTGGCATGAATTGGAAAATGTTCAATTAGTCTGTACACATGATAAACGCACACGTTATGACCACCTGGCTCATCTTATATTCTCTGTGACATATACAGTAGGGGAATAGTTTGTTTTTTTCACGTCTTATGAAGTAACTAAGGTGACCTTATCAGGAAACCCTTTCTGGCATTATGGCAGACGAAAAGGTTATATACAGTGTGTTTCAAGGTGTCTACCTAAGGTGACTTCATAAAGAGCCATCATTACATATACTGCATTCAAAATGTTTCTGGCATGCGTTCCCAAATGTGGTTGCTCTTAATGGAAAAATCACTTATTACACACACTGCATATTAAAGAAACAGCCAGGCGTGTCTCCGAAGATGTTTCTTCAATACAGCATTTAAAGTAAATTTTTTTCCACATATATCACAGCCGTAAGGCTTTTCTCCAGTATGTGTTCGGGTGTGGATGTTGAGGCCGCCACTTTCAGAAAATGACTTTCCACAGACAGTACATAAGTAAGGCTTTTCTCCAGTATGAGTTCGAAGGTGTATTGTTAGTCTGTCCTTATTGCTAAATGACTTTTCACACTGACTGCATTTGAAAGGCTTTATTCCGGCATGCATTCGAAGATGCCTGGCTAGTCTGTAGTTCAGAGTAAATCCTTTATTACAAACATCGCAAACGAACGGTTTTTCATTGGTGTGCGAAAGGAGATGTTTGTTCAATGCACCGCTTTCAACAAAACTCTTTTCACAAACATTGCAAGCGTAAGGCTTTTCTCCAGTATGCGTGCGATAGTGTCTCAATAGGCTTCCCTTATCGCAATATGTTTTTTCACAAACAGTGCAGGCGAAAGGCTTTTCTCCAGTATGCGTTCGAATGTGTGATACGAGATCTGTGTTAGTGTAAAACGTTTTTTCACATACAGCACAGTACAAAGGTTTATCGCCAGTATGGATTCGTTGATGAACCGTTAACTCGTTTTTTCCAGAAAATTTCTTGTCACAAACATTGCAGACGAAATTCTTTTCTCCTTTATACCTCCGTTCATGTTCGAGTAAGTCTTTCTGTTGTGAAAATCCCTTATCGCACATATTACACGTGTAAGGTTTTCCTTTGTTATCCATTATGAATAATACATTTTTCAAACAAAATATTTTTCCTACGTTGTAGTACGGATGGAAATCAATTTATTCTTCAGGCATGTGTACAGTTGATTGGTTAACTCGGAGAGGCATGATCAAATAAAAGTATGAGTCTTTTGCACATGCAAACTTGGAATATTCCAGTGGCATAAAATTCAATTTCCCGGTTTAATGGAAAGAAATTCTCTGTAGGTACACGATGCTACTGAATATCTGCAATAGAAATACAAAAACATCAGTAATCCAATCAGAGTTGGGAAAAAAATCATGATTTGAAATTTTTTTTTAAAAAAATCAGATTTATTTGATTTAAATCAGATTTTTTTTTAAATTTAAATCGGATTTTTAAAATTTTTTTCTGAATACTAATTTTAATTGTTGTTTTTATGTTTTTTGCAATATACATAGAATAATTTGTTATAAGAAATAACATCTTAGCTATCTAGTATATTCTACACAGATTACCTTAAATTAAATATATAAATTTTAATCTAAATACATTCCATTATTTTGCAATTGGATAGTGCAAACTAAATAAGATGTATATTTAAAGAACAAATTAAATATTCTTTTAATGCAAACTATTTATTTAAAAAAACAAATCACAATTATTTCAATATTTTTTAAGCACCGAATTATGGATTTAATTGTTTCAATAAAAACACTAGCTTTGATGCTTTATCCTTTCCTAATTGGTTATGAAGGCTAAAATGAACAATACCAAAAGAAGAAAACTGTCTTTCCAAACCACGGCTGTTGTTATTTGGTAGACAAACTGGATTTCAAGTTCTGTAATACTCTCTTTACCTCCCATTACATAAAATGAATTCCACCAGTCATAATCAATCCTTGTACTACACCTACTACATACTTTCTGATAACAACCCCTAAATTCTTGGAAAACATTATCTATTTACACTTATTTACTTATTGGTATTACTGTGCTGACTGACTCCCAATTCTCCTGTCTTTGGAATATATGTTTTAAAAGAAGTGAAAAAAATTATTTAAATCAATGATTTTTTCAAAAAAAATCAACTGATTTAAATCATGCCAACCCTGAATCCAATTAAGCTGTGTGAAATGAAAATAATTGGAGATATGTCAGTAGAAGGAGTAAAACTCAAACCTACAATTACTCTTAAGAATTACGCTAAGAAACTGATGAAAACATTTTAAAACTAACTCGAAAGACTGGGTTTTAAGAAAAGAAATATTTGTTCAGATAAACAGTGTGTCTATAATTAAACTACCCACTTTACAGTTGTTTAACAGTTAAAAGTAATGTGCAGAAAGTTTGAAGAACTATACCTAATTTGAAAGGCAGCATTTCCCGTACGGAACACAGTTCATAATAGAACATGCTATATTACGATTTCAAGTGGTAGTTGAAAATGATCGCTGTCATGCTGAACGTGTCTTGCTGTAATTAAATTATTTTAACTAATTTAAATAGCTAAATGTATAATTTATAAAAAAAATCACCTTCTGCTAGTGAAATTTCAAAGATTTTTTAATCGCTGAAACAAATTTCCGTCTCTTCATTAGTCTTACAGACCATTTATTACATTTTAAAACTTTCTGAACAAAATTTTTGATTGTAGACAAGTTTAACTATCGACATCATATATATATATATATATATATATATATATATATATATATATATATATATAGTATATATATATATACATATATATACATATATACATATACATATATATACATATATATACATATATACATATATATACATATATATACATATATATATATATATATATATATATATATATATATATATATATATATATATATATATATACATCGTATATTTCCGAATATAAGCCCATCCGTATATAAGCGGAGAGTGCAATTTTCCTTCAAAAATTTGCCCTAAGTTCAAAACCGGTGTATAAGCCGAAATAAAAAATCAATTTCTAGAACGTTCAAATATGTCGCCAAGCAGGTAAAACGAGGGGAAATATTTTCCAATCAAATTGCTTTAAAGTTAAATGCTAAACCAAAGTTTCTCAAACCTTTTTCACCAAAACACTAATAAGTACCGTGGAGATAGAAGATTGGTCGCATCTCGAGACAAATATAAGGACATCTCTTTGGTGCTACCATATTACAGTCGACATATGTCATTGGTAACTTCTGCGTCATAATTATGTCAGAGAGGGAAATTTGTGATACCAAATTCCCATCTTTGGCGATTCCTGACGTCATTATGACATAGAAGACACTCATGACATATGTCGACTGTAATATGGTAGCAGCCCTTATCTCGTTTCGAAAGTGGCGAGGAAAAACAACTTACATTTCAGATTTTAATTAACTTCATGCTGTTTTTATTAATTTCACAACTGTACGCAAACTTATCTAGGTTACTGCCACGGCACACAGTTTAATAATAGCGGAGCTAGACCATACAGCCAATATTGTTTCATAGATACTAACAATAATAGTTTCAACTCTGGTAACTCTATATAAAGGTAAACTTTTTCATGAGTTTAAGCAATATTAGCTTTAAAAAATGCTACGTTTAGTATTTTATCGATTGCTTCCGGCTTACATAGATTTGTGTTTTTATTACAAGATTAGCCGATCCACTACCGTTACACCACTTTTTTTTTGGCTATAGACTGAAATTTTCCTCCATTAATGGTGGAATAGACTTTCAAAATAATTTTATTTAATCAATTTTCTAGCAAATCTAATATGCCAGTAGCAACATAATTTATTGAATGTATTTTCAATTTCAATGTACAATCTTCAAGTTTAATCATCGTTTCAAAAGAAGCATTACTGAATGTTCCACGCACATAACTTTCAAATACCATAAGAACAATTTTAGTCGGAAGATAACTTTTAGGCCTTAGAATAAAAACTTGGCGGTTATCATAAGCAATCATGGAAAGAGAAAAAAAAATGTTAAAATATTCCTTTTTCACATAGAAAATGCATAATGTTTCTCATAATTTCAAAAAGGATACGATTTTATTGTTCGAAATACTTTAATTTTTAATACTTTTTATTATACTCTATAAGGTAAATTGTCGATAAATTTCAAAGGTCTATAAGTTTATTTATATTGATTATATATTGACTGATATTAACGCAGCTTCTAGTTCTTAGTTATAGATCACAATTCAATGCGATAGGAAAATCAAATTTTCAGACAAATTTCTCGAAGATGAGAGTTTTTTAGCCTGGCTTTTGCAAAATGCTAGGGTTTCCTGGAACTTTGACAGAAATTTTGCAAGTTATCACTTTTTGCTTAGTCAAAATTTGAAAATTTTAATATTTATAAAAGACTGAATTCTTAAAAGCAGTTTGTAAAAATAATTTTTTTTTTTTTTTTTTTGATAAAACAAATCTTAAGTTTTGTCTACAAATACAATAACCGAAATGCATTGGTGTCTCTGTTATTGAATTTACAACTTTAAAATTTAAAATTTTTTTCAAAGTACAGTGTGAATGATATATTAGTAAAATCAAAAACTTTCTGGTGTGATCCTAATAATTTTGAACCTTGGGCAAACAAAAATTTTTGGGTCCCCTAGCTTTTACGAAATATAAAAATAACTAATATAAAAATAAAACCACATTCACTTAAAATGATACTAAATTTATCTCACAACTCATGGTGTCTGATTTTGTGGAAGTAAAAGTGACAAAACAATGGGTCAAAGTGGCATTTATTCATAAAAATACCCATAAAAATACTAGGGACACAAAGAAAAATTACTGAGCCTCTGAGGCCAGTATTCCAGTTTCTCCAAGGGAAATGCATTATTGCAAATTCAGAATTAGCAAAGGGAATGTGGTAGAGGGTCTAGCATTCTCTGGATGCTAACGGATACATTCTATTTCTTGCTATATACTTTTCTTTTTCTTAAGAGAGAATGCCAAAAATTATACTGCCTCAGGTGCCAGTTATACTTGTTACTCTATCCATTAAACCGTATGCTTATAAAAACATATATAAATGAATATTTTCAAATAAATTTTCATTGAATTTAATAACTTATACTGCTGAAGTCTTGCAAGTTTGAAGATAAGTAAATAATACTAATATATTTATTTTAATAATGGTAATACAGAGTTACATTAAATCAATGTATTTACTTTAGAGGTGTACTGGATAATAAAAAATATTAAACTAACTTGTCTTAAAAAATTATACACCTCTAAGGTTGTAATATTTAACAGCATTTAGTAGAATATTCCTAATATTCAGCAGAGGTAAGAGTAAAACTTTACGACGCACCACACTTATTTGACTGGTTATCCTGTAATGAACACTAGACATACCAATACTTAATACATACTTATTTCTACAATAGCAATGGTCAAATGACTGCTTGTGGTATATAATGATATATCACAGGCATTATTAAAAACAGACAAAACACAAATAAAAATAATAGAATAGAATATTCATCATCATTAGCAGCATTGGCACGACAGCCCTTTATGGGCCTGGGCCTTCCTTAGAAGCTTTTCCCAGCAATTGATCTCCAGTTCTTTACCTTTAAGATGGCAAAATCTTCATCCACACAGTCTTTCCATCGTTTCTTAGCCTTCCTTTTGGTCTTTTATTGGAAGGGAGTGAATTAAAAACCCTCAAAGTTGTTCATTCTGGGCTCATTCTCATTACATGTCCTGCCCATCTCATTCTATTCAGCTTTATAGATTTGATAACATCATCACTGTTAAAGATCTTATATAATTCAAAATTATATCTATTTCTCCAGACAGCACCAAAGATGGTTCGCAGGATCTTCCTTTCGAAGGTTGCCAATATCCTCTCTAGGGTCCAAGTCTCCGAGGCATAAGTCAAAACTGACTTGATCAATACCTTATACAGTAATATCTTTGTGTTTCTTTTTATCAAGTAGAATTTCAGTAGTGATTTTAAAAAAAAAAAAAAAAAAAAAAACAGTGATTGGCTGCAATAATTCTTTTTCTAATTTCAGGATTTATGTCATTTTGGCAGTTTATTTTGGCAGTTTATTTCTGATCCTAGGTAGGTAAAATTTTTTACAGATTCAAATTTAAAAGAATCTATTTCAAAGAATTTGGGGATGGTTTCTATCTTACCACAATACATATATTTTGTTTTCTCCACATTCACTCTAAGATTCATTTTTCTAGTTGATCTCTCCAGTACCAAGAAACTTTCAACCAGTGCTGTCTTAGATCTTCCCATAATGTCCACGTCATCGGCATATGCCAAAATATGTACTGATTTACTAAATAAGAATAGAATATTAACTGTGCATATTTCTTAGAAAGTCGTGAAGTTAAATGTACAAAAGCAATAAGATGATATGCACATTTTCAATGCAAATGTTTTTGATTGGTCATTCTACACGTGATTGTATGTTTGTTGTTAATTTATACTTCTCTATACATCCTATATATTATCCACATGATTATCCTCTTTTAGACAGAACCTTCTTTCAGATCAAATATATGTACATTTGTTTCTTATCTCTAAGTTTCTACCCAGCCAAGGCAATTAAAAAATATGGGCTACTTCTCCCATACAATTCGTGAAGAATATTTTTACCAGTTAAATATATATTCTGAATGGCTAAGGCCGGGGCAAAGTATGACCACTCTTACCAGTTACATATATATATATATATATATATATATATATATATATATATATATATTATTGTGGTCCAGTATTAAGGCAAATGGAAAAGTCTTTCTTGATAGCAATAAGTTTATTAAATCATTGTTTCATTTAAAGCAGAACTAGTGCCATTTTCATTTGTTTGAGTTGGAGACACACGTAGAGTGTTCACATTTTCATGTCCACGTGTCAAGTAACTGTTATTTGTTTGCAAACTCATCAAATTGTTCCAAAATGCTTCAGCATGACCGGATTATCCTGAAAGCTTACGCGAGCGTGGGTCTTTTTCATTTATTTTATTATTATAAAAGAGTTCCTTTTTTAAAATTGTTTATAACTTATGTAATTTCTAACTACCCCTTTTTTAGACCTGAAATATACATAAATTATTTAAAAAGAGAAATAACAAAATTGCCATAAATTTTCTAATTACGTTTATTAAATAAAAAATGGGTCTAAAGTGGGGACTATAACACCTGACCATTGCTTGATACCAACTTAATATCTCAAACTTGAATATTTAAAATATATATAGTAACATATTTGCATTATTAGAATTACATAGTGTTTATACTAACAATGTTAAACACTGTGTAATTCTAATTCTGAAAAGGTTTAAAAATTATAAAAAAATAGAATAACAATAACAAAAATATGTAAATTTATCCCATTTCTTTCTCCATTTCTAAAAAATTACACTTTCACACATTTTTCTTCTTTTTTAATAAATAAAACTTTTTTGGTATATTTTGAGTAGGTAGGTGAGTAGAAAGACTTGTTTTTCATACTTCTAAAAAGTATCCTACACATATATGTACTATATATTTCATCAGGATAAATAATAGATGCATTATACACAGATCTATATAAAAAGCTACACCATTTATATGAAGACAACAGGCCAGGCAAAGCAATGACGTAAGGATTTCATATAAAAAAATTACTTACTTTTCCTATTCTTGATTCTTCGGAAATCTAGGCATGTATCATGTGATACATTTAAAAAAATTTCCTTGAAAAGAAATAAATATTGTAAATAGGTTTTACACAAACAAACAAAAAAGAAGACAAAATACGTAAAAAATATTAAATATGAATAATTACAGTACATTTTAAAAACAAAACTTATTCTATTATTTATAGTGAAATTTCGTTTGATATCTATTTGATGATACTAATTTAGAGTATAATTATTTCTCTGGTAGATCTACCAATGAAGAGAAATACCTTCAATGGTACCTATAGATGAAGACTACAACCAAGAACAAAATATTTTGGACAGTTTGTTACTAAAGGAGTTTCATTTTAAATGTACAGTGAATATACTTTAAATGTATTTGCTTAATGTCATTTTACTTTTTATTGATGATCAAGCTATATTAATATAGTGGTGATATTAAAACTCAGGATTTTATTGACAATAATAAATATAACAAATTTGTTTTTAAATTTAAAATTATTATTGTTATAATACTAAAATAAATTCTGAAAACATACATTTTGTAAGAAAGTAATCCTTTTCAAGCAAGCATACCCCCCCCCCCTCCAAAAAAAAAAAATTCCGATCTAGGTTTACTTTAGGAATCTTGTTTTTATTTCAAAATTTCTATCTGCTTCTCTTTTAAACTACAAAGGAAAACAAGGCTGTAACCAGAGGTAGGGTTATAAGGGTTCAGACCTTCCCTGAAATTGTATTACTTAAATTAAAATGCTTGTTATCTAATTAACTAAATACTAATTATATATATCTGCATAAATTGTTGTGCTATTTAAAAACTATACTATGCAAGTAAGTCGTATATATTAGTTTGTTACATTATAACAAAATTTTTAAAAATTTTAACTATTTCATGCAATTGATTATACTTTACATTCCCTTCGATTTTGTTATGATTTACACAAACCCTGTTCAATTTTTCTTATATCCCAATGCTATTTTTAATGAATATCTATTAAATGTTTGTGTTTAACTTCTTAAAACTATTAAAAATTATTAAATATTGTTTAAAAATTGAATCATCTAAAAAATGGTTTAAATGATTATCAAAGATATTGTATTCTCATGGTATCTCTCATCATTTTTAAATACTGACTCAATAAAAAAAGAGAAAAAAAAGAAAGAAAAGAACAAGAGAAAAATATTGCAAGTCAATGGACAAGAGGTAAGATTTTCTACTTGTCAAATTTTAAAAAGTAAATTTTTTGGATACAGCCCTGAAAGAAAATGTAAACACTTTAAAAAGTTTCGCTTAAAAGTTGAGAAAAAAAGGAGAATGGCTAACATTAGCATTAGGCTGTCATATATGTAGCAATCATTATAGACAGAAAGAAAAGTGTAAATTTTAATTTAATTAGAAAGATTAATCATCATTAGAACTATTCAAATGAGTGTTCAATATAAAGTTATACTGAATTTAAAAATTCAGTATCACTGTCTGTGTGTGATTCATTCCCCCCCCAGAAAAAAAATATTGTAAAATAATTTTTGGGTTTACCTTTTTAATGTTCTGAGATTTATATCTTTATTACTCCTTACTCATTATTTTATGTTACGATAAATACTAGATAAGTCTAACAGTATAAAAAAACTATACTATAATTTAAAAAAAAAAAAGGTATAAAGATAATAAAATGTTTCAAAACAATATGATAGATAGTATGGTACTTAAAGGGTCAAAGTCCATATCTGTCAAATTATATATAAAATTCAATTTGCTTACTAAAATTGTTTATGTATGCTATATTCTAACAAGCTTTATAACTGATTGATATACAAAAAAATAATATAATTGCTTTTTATTAAAAGAATATAATAAGCATAAAATAATGGCAGACGAAAAAAAATCTTGCACCATATAACTAATATTAAATTAGCAATTGATATTAATTTAAATACCTACGAAACTAATAATTTATATGCAATTAAAGCACATTTTCTTCTAAGGTTTTTTACATAAATTGTGTAGATTTATTTTACAGTTAGTCAACTAAAAACACATGTTGTTAAACCAAATGACATTTATAAGCACAACCATATGAAGAATAGTTCCTCAAAACAAAAGAAAAATATCTTCTTAGTCTGTTATACTGTATCATAGAATTATTTGGTAGAAGGAAAAGAGCATCTATAACATGTCACCATTCACCATAATGAATTCATATCACATAAAAATAAGTAATTTTCACATTTTAATTATTTTAAATGAAAGCTACTCTGCTATGGTATTATGTACTATGTCTGGATTGTTGAATGCTTATATAATATTTATAACTTCAGTCCTTCTGTAGGACATCATGTATTATATAATTGGTCTAGTCTAAATCATAATATAAGTAGTAGCTATATAACGTAAAGATCCAAGGATGTGAAGTTATATACTTATATATAACGTTTATAAAATATAAACCAACATATTCAATACAGAAATAACTAAGTACCTAGAAATTTATTCCTCTCCTGGTGCCTGAGCAAACCTTGTAAACAAATTGATCAGCTGACACCAAAACAGTAGCAGTTCAGAAAAAAAATTACTTGGTTCAGTAGCGCCATCTATTTGCTAACATATAAACTAAAACTATTTAAATAAATTTATATATCTTGAGCAGTTTTTGCATCATTTTATTTACATTTTTGACAATATTTTAATGAACAATGACATGAGCTTGAGCTGTATGCTGTATCCTGATCTCTAATTGTTTTTCTTTCTTAATACTTCATATTAAAAGACGGAGAGTGGAATGAATGTGGTTAGCAGAGATTTAAGCTGCAAATTTCAAGCTTTACTCTTCATTAAAAGCAGTTAAAAATGAATTGTGTGTCATTACATTTTCAAAGCTGATGAAAACAATTAATGTCTCTTTTACTATGGATGGATTTAAGCATCAAATCAAATTTACGAAATGAAATAATTATTCAATATTGATGTACACTTTTGGATTGCAAACTTAAATTTAAGATTATGAATGACTTTGATAGCAAAATGTAAGTTCCTAAATTATTATATTAATGATATTTTCCAAAAAAATTTTTATTTCTTTAAAAATCAGGCTGCTTTCTCTCTATTATGGACAGCATGAGGCATAAAGTTTATAATGGCATAAATTAATTTTAAAAACTGAAAATAAAAAAAAAAGATGATAATAAAAAATGGATAATTAAAACTAACAAAAAAATAGAAAATTAATTTTTTTTCTTTTCACAAATGAAAATAAAATATTAGAAATTATGCCAAAAACGGAACAAGTTCATTTCTTTGCAAAAATTAATTTTAAAAACTTAAAACAAAAAAACTTACAAAAATAATGATAATTTAGAATTCAAGTTTTGAAAAAATTACAAGCAAAAAGTAGAAAATTAACATAAAATATTATCAAAAACATAAACAGAATTAAGCAAAAACTGCCCCAGATGATATAAAATTACTTGAATGGTTTTAGTTTATATATTAGTGAATAGATGGCGCCAGTGAAAGTTAACTTGGATCATAATCTGGGATATTAAAAATTCCTACATTACCTATGGCTCATAACTTTAAAAATTCTTGTTGCTAGGCTGACAGTCGCTTCGCGGATCTGGAAATTATGTGGATACTGACTTCTCAGACTGGAACAGCATAGAGAATCCTCAGAAATGAAATTAAACTATCAAGACCATCAGAATGAGTGTGGAGTCAACGTCATCTGGGAAACCTTCCCCACGGGCGTTAGCGCTTTCTCATTGGTTGACTTATTAGTGGAGGTCGGCTAACTGTTAGCAGACAGAAAGTAGGAAAGGTGATAGGATAGAATCTAGGATCCACGAACTTCATTAGCACGTTGACTACCAGAGGCATTTTTGAGGGTTTGCCGAAAGCTCCGACGTAAACTTTTCATTACGCGATGCATATGGTGAAATATTATTTGCAGCACATAAAATGAGTTGTAAAATCATGCTTGAAGCAGTTTTCGTGGTGGTGGTGGTGGGGTTACCAGTGACTCCCACGGCGTGGTAGGCAATTGTTCGAATGTCTTTTTTTTTTTTTTTTTCAAACATGCGTACTTTGATTGTTAAGTGATTACTCTCATTCTTTAACAGTAGCTAGGAAGAATTAGAGCAAAGAATTTGACTAAAAAAGGGTGTCATTTTGTTCCGACTGCGTTGATTCGCCTTTTCTTTGCCTTGAATGTTTCAATCTGATTCATCGCAATATGCACTGATAAAATGTATAAATGTGTCACGTACTAATAAAGCTATTTTTGTATGTTCTATATTGCATTAATTTCGTCAAACCATTATAATAACAATGGTATTATTGAAAAATTTATCAGTACCCATATTTAATTATGTACTTTTATTATTTGTTGCGTCGTCGGTTACTGGTGGCCCCCACGGTGCTGTAGCTAAGTCGAGTGCCGGTCAACGGTGACCCCCATGACAGTCAACGTGTTAAAACTATTAACTTAGAGCAAATGCTTCCAGTTACTAGGAAAGGTTCAGAGGGAGTGAACGAAAGAATAGGAAGTTTTTTTTTTACCGTATAGAGCGATTTCATGCAACGTTACGATCTACTTTAATGCCCTTCTCATTCATTTTCCTGTTTACGATAGCCAATAGGCAACCAATATGCTGCCCTTCCGTTTGAAACAAAAGCCAGAATCGTCATATGTTGAGATGTGTCCTGCTGCGTGAAATAGCCTTCATGGAGTCAAAGCATCAATGTGTATTATTTTTAAGGTTTTAAAACATTTTTTTACCATGCAAGTACATAATACAGTAGAACCTCTTTTTAACGACCCCTTCGTTAGAACGACCATCTTAAAAAGTCCCAATTATTTTACCATAGGAATAATGTTAATTTTGAATCATTACAACGACCCCAAGCGTATTATTTTTCGTTAGAGCGATCGCCAATTTTAGACCGCAGAACTCATGAGCAAGTGGGCTATTTCAAAATTATTGTACTGTGGTGCGACTTCCAGAAACCTATACTCCTCTCTTTGTGTTTGCTTAAAGGAGGGGAGGGGGCGTGACAAAAAGGGGAGAACTAAATCTTCAGTTATCTTTTGATGAGTTTCTTGCCGTAGATGAAACTTTACAGTGCTATGAAGAAAATTTGAATGAGGGTGATTTTATTGCCTGTATTATGAAGGAAGAAAGGAAATGAAATGAAGAAATCTGAGATTCCGACGACGGAGAAGAAATCGTCCAAGCTTTTGAAAAAGTGAATGGAAAAAAAATGCAATCAATGCCTTGAGGACAATTTAATTCTGAAAATATTCTTCAAAATCTAACGGATATGGAATCAGTGATAATGAAAATTCCCAAATGAACTTGAAACAGTCGTCAATCAAAGGCTTTTTTTTTTCAAAAATTCAGTAATGGAAATACAAATAAATAAAAGTGTTCTCTAGGTATGTACTGTTGCATAATTTCTTTCCTCAATTATTATTATTATTATTATTATTTTCAATTCGTTACAACGACCATAGGATGTTGGTCCCACAGGGAGTCGTTATACCAAGGTTCTACTGTATTTTCATTTTTTTTTTTATTATTTATTTATTTTCATATTAGAGAGAGAAAATAGTTTTAAGCCGGTTACGATTGCAAGCGTCTACCGGGTTATATTAGAAGAATTCCAAAAGAAGATAATTTATAATATTATTATAAAAATTTTCAGCTAATGGATTGTAAAAATTTGAAAGAGTGGGAATATATGATTCATTATGTATGTCGTTAATTCAGACATACCAGTGGGTATTGGCAATCATTTTGATTGTCATATTTTGCTGAGCCTTTTAATACTGGAAACTGCTGCATATGACCAGTCAGGCGCTTCTGTGACGTCGTTACACCCCATTGGCTTCACAAATTGATTTTGTTAAAGCCCAGGGCAGGGCGACACTCTGTCTGGGTTTTTGACACTACACTGCAAAGGATTGTCGCTTCAACCACGCCTTGAGATGTCTAAGGGGAATCCGAAGGACAGACGGGGCAACGAAATGTCAGACAGTAAGGCGCCTCCGAACAAGTCAATCAGCGGCTACCAGGACGCCGACGCTAAAAGAAAAGGCCAATAGGAAGAGGTGAAAGGTGACGTCAGGCGGCTCAAGTTTTTCACCGGAGAGTCCCCAGAAAAAAGAGAACGGAAAGAGATTCAATTTCCAGTGGTTTTTTTTGGGGGGGGAGAGTTTTTCTCCAGATTTTTGTGGGACTCAAGGAGGCCCAGTTGTACCCCTTTACAATGGTATACGTCGGCACCTGTCCGCATATTGTTTTTTAGGTTCGCCTTGAACCTGGGACTTCTAGGTCCTCACCAGCCCGCCTGAACTCTGTGATTTCCATTTAGAAAATCTGTACATATTGTTGTCAAATGAAACACCTTGGTTTGTTCACTCATACACAAAATACTAGTCAAAAGTACGTGTCTTAATCTAACCTTTGGCCAGGCCGACTTCTCAACTCCATAAAATAGTCAGCTTTTAATTGGGTAAGGGAAATTTATCCCAATGAATTTAATAATACAAGTTCTTACTTAAGCGGCTCATTTTAACTTGTTGGTGGCTTGAGAAGTCGATCTGTGTAACGAGGGGTGCAAAAAAACTTCGCTTTATGAGGTTCTGCTCGTGCCTGGTTCTGGGTTAGCCTAAGTTTTAGTAAGGTCAAATGTATTCATTTTTTTCTTTTTCTAGTAGTAATATTGTTTAACAGTTTAAGTTACCAGTTTAAATTCAATACCATGTTTATTTGCCTTAAACCTTTTCTTTGTATGTTTTAAGTTAGTTTTATTTTTAAAAGTTTGTTCATGTTCATTTACATTTAAAACACATTGCTGATACTCTACAACGATAACTTTTACAATTTAAGACTGTTTAAGAAGTCTTTAATTTTTAGTTTGACTAAATTAGATTGACTATCACGGGTTATGGGCCCAGTCTTAGTAAATTTTTTTTTAATGCAGAGTTATCACATGTGTGTAGATGATAATCTTAAATTAATCCTAGTTTGGGGAGAGGGATACAGTTTTGAATTAAGATTGAGTAATTGATTTTTTTTTTTTTTTTTTTTTTTTTTTTTTTTTTTTTTTTTTTTTTTTTTTTTTTTAATTTCTGTTAATTTAAAAATCTCTCTTTAATATAATTTTAGCATGGCTAAACAGAGATAATGATTACGTAAATTGAACATTTGGTGTTTTTGATTTTGAATATTACTTTAATGCTAATTTCTTAAATCCGTATGCTAATTCAATGTTATAATTTTTATATGACTGTAATGATGATAATAACTTGTCGTCATAAATTTGCATGGGGGGGGGGGGCACAAAAATTGGATTGTGTGATGGGCACAAAAGTTTCTTAGTCGGGGCCCTGGTCCCCACTGTGAAGCTATGTCGGTAATTTCAACTTGATAGGTTCTATTGTTTAATTAAGAACTTAGGAGATAAAAGAGATGTGGAAAGTTATAGTTAATTAGCAATTAGTTTCCGAACGATTTGACTTGCTTAAAACCTCCTAAACTGATTTGAGTTGCCATTGCAAAATTTTGTCAAGATCGTTTCAGCAGTAATAACGTACTATCGTAATCATGCCAATGTTTCAGATAAGGCGCCAAACTAGCGACCCGAATGTCGCTGAATAAGCAACCATATGGTTCGCCTTTCCAAATCATTAACAAAATTTATAAAGGTTCGTTGATATGTCGAACGCAAGTGTTGGAATGCGAATTTGGGATTTACAGAACAGTGATAAAGATGCCGTGGCCCTTTTACAAAAATACATTTTATCAAACAATCGGAAATGTAGTAACTCGGACAATTTAAATTTTGGATTTCACGATAGGAAAGTTAATCATAAGTACAATTTCATCGACCTAGAATATATGCCCAAACTGATAAAGAAATAATAGCAATCGTTCAAAGAATGATACTGCGAATTATTTTGGGAGGCATAAAAAGTAAGGATACATGGAGAAAAACAAACTTGGAAATTTAGAAAATATATAAAGAGCCAGACATAATAAAATTTATTTAAATTCAAAGATTGAAATAGGTGGGACATTTGATCAGAATGGAATATGACCGAGCTACCAAAAAGACATTCAATGTAAGGACCGATTTAACCAAAGTCTTTTAATGACTAACCGTGATTAACCCATGGTACCAACCAATGGTGGGACGCAATTCTCCGTTTAAACATAGATTAATCGGGGTTAGCAGTTAAACGACTTTGGTGGGACCGGCCCTAAATCAACTATAACCCCAAAAAGGCGAAGACCAATGATCCGGTGGATCGAAGGACTTGAATCAGATTTGTAGGTCCTCACAATCAAAAACTGGAGAAGTCTGTCCAAGAAGAGAATTGGAATTCGATTCTACGGAAAGCTATGTCCTACCCTGGGCTGATGCGCCACTGAAGAAGAAACGAATGCCCAGGCCAAAACGATGGAAAGAATATGGAGTTCCGCCGAATGGAAGAATAAGAGACAACGGGGAACATTGCGACATCATCTCGAATTATACTTTAAATTAATTTTTTTAGAATCATTAATTTACTACTATTATTATTTGAAGAGAGCTAGCCGAGATGGCACTTTTTGCGCTGTTGACGGCTCTTATGTAATGTCGCCAAATGGTTGCGATAGTACTCAAGTACCGTTCTAGCTAATACGAAATCATAGCTAATATACATACCTACACCCACAATGGATTTTATATTGAAAGATTATCGTTCACTGCATTAGCTACCAAACCTATGGATATATAAATATTTAATGGTGATAATACAATTAATATTGAATCTTATTAGCCGAAAAACTAAATTAAAAATTTATAAGACGCTTATAAGACTTGTTTTACTCTGCCAGTGAAACATGGACCCTAAACAAAGATCCACAACAATCACTGAACATGTCTGAGGGAAAAATCCTCAAAGCAATATTTGGTTCAGTGTAGGAAGAAGGTTGTTGGATAGCCAGATATAACTTTGAATGAGGAATTTGCACATTTGGGGGATTCGAACAACTTCCAGACTCGTAAATTCAAAAATGTTCTCAAAAATGTAAAAAACTGGGTCCATCATTTTAAAAATTAATTTTAAAGTTAAGCGAAAATCACGTGACATCAAAACGCTCCGTGATTGGTTGTGACGTCATCGTTCACGTTATCCAATATTTTCTTATTGCTTGTAAGCGCGCACTATTTTCCGATTTTGTTTTTGCAAGTTCTTGGAATTTTCTAGCTATCAAAATTTATTTTTATTTAAACCTGAAGGTTTATTTTATCGATCTCGATAGCTTAATTATCTCAGTTTGTTATAAATGACTGTTCTACCTGGATTTACCAAAGGACAGTCGGACAACCTCCCAAAATTGACATGATGTCAATGTTTTCGTTCTTGGGAAAAAAACCCGGATTTTATGGGGGCAGAAATACGGGGAATTAAAACCCAAAGGTATGTAAAATCATTTATATATTTATCCAGTTTTACTTAACATGTATTAATATTTTATTCATGCTAATCACAGCTCTTCTGTTTGTAGACATAGACAAGTCAAATAAATATACATATATCATATACACACATTTGTAGTAGCATCGCTTTTTATAAATAGAGATGGATGTAATATTAAAATAAAAATTATTGAAGGTATTTATTGTGAGACCGGGAACGGGAGGTCCCGGTCTCACAATACACACACACACACACACACACACACACACACACACACACACACACACACACACACACATATATAATATATATATATATATATATATATATATATATTAATTAGAATATAGCCCGTCATATGACGGGATCAGTAAAATTTTTAATTTTCCAGAATTGTAAAGTACCCTATAAGGCAGTGTTGTGTATTTTCCTTCTATACATCTCAACTCCACTCTGTTGTATTCGATTCATTTTCCAGCATGTAACGGACGTACTTAATATGCTCTGAATAAAGTATTTTAAAAATAACAAAACATAGCAATTGGCGACGAGGATGGGATTCAGAAATAGCTTTGATCTTATCTGGTGATTTGTGAAGTCCAGCAGCGCTGATAATGTGTCCTAAGTATTGAACTTTTTCTTCAAAAAACTTGCATTTATTAAAATTGAGATGTAGATTGAATTCTTTTAACTTTTGAAGTACTTTAATTAAACGTTGTTGGCATTCTTGTTTATCTTTACCCTGGATGATTATGTCATCAAAGTAGGCTATTGTACCATCTAAGTCTTGAACGAACTGGTCTATAAATTTGTGGAATTCATTTGGAGCAGTTTTTATTCCAAAGAAAAGTCTTTTAGCTAAATATGTACCTCGATGGGTTGACAATGTTTGCAATTTAGAAGTTTCTTCGTCGACTTTCATGTGTAAATATGCCTTGTAAATATCTAACGTACAGAAAAATTTACCATCGCGCAATTTATGGAAAATGTCCTCAATTCTAGGAATTGGGTGTCTTGCGTTTTGAAGCTGGTTATTGAGTGTAAATATTTAACCTTTATAATAAGCCGCGGAGAATTGTTGCGTATTTTCCTTCTATACATCTCAACTCCACTCTGTTGTATTCGATTCATTTTCCAGCATGTAACGGACGTACTTAATATGCTCTGAATAAAGTATTTTAAAAATAACAAAACATAGCAGGCAGGTAAAAAAATAGTTTGTTTTTTGGCTGAGAATTAACTTGCAACAAAAAATAATCGATGATTAAATTTAAAATTATCACATATATACATAATCTATTATTTAAGCCAAATATAAAAGAAAATTATTTACGTAATATCTAAGTTCAGTGATAAAACATATGAAAATAATGCAGACGATATTTAAATAATTTAAAGGAATGATTAAATGAGCTTTTGTGCGTCCGTGTTAAGTTTTTTTTTTTTTTTTCGCGGCTTGTAGTTGGTATGTTGTTCTTCAGTTGTATTCCTCACCTGATTATGAGCACATCTGCTGCTCTCAATATTGATCTTAAATGTGAATAAGTGTTTTGTTTGCTCTCCCACTTTGGATTATTGAACTTTAACTACCTGAACCCTACTGTGGACTTCGACACATTTTCGTTTGGGATTTTAGTTGGACTTCGATCCGCGTCCATCACAGAGATTGTCTAAAATCAGTTGACTTTTTTTTATTTGTCTGAATATTCGCATTTTACTTCTAGAATTATCGACAAAGGCACGATCAAAACGAGAACGGGAATTTTTAGGGAATTTAGACTATATAACTAAAAATCGGAAGAATTAGTTTTCAGACCGGAATATCGGAAACACATCGAAAAACTTCCGAGTACATCGGAAGCATTGGCACTTATGAAATATCATCTGTCCTTTCCGTGAACTAATTTTTTCTTTTATCTGGCTGAATATTTGCATTTTACTTCTTGCTGCAATACAGAATTATCGACAAAGGAAAGAACAAAGCGAGAAGGGGAATTTTTAGGGATTTTAGACTATATCACTGAGAATCCTAACAATTAATTTTCCGATCTGAATATCAGTAACACATCGAAGAAATTCCGAGTACATCGGAAGCATTGGCCAATGAAATATCATCTGTTCTTTCCGTGAACTATTTTATTACACTCCTTGCATCTATCTGCAAAGCTTTTTTCGCGTGTGTTTGTAGATGCACATTTAAGTTGCCTTTTTGCGAAAATCTTTTCCCACACACACTGCAGATGAAAGGTTTTTTTCGCGTGTGAGACCGAAAATGTGTCTGTAGTTGAAAAGAATCAAAAAATCCTTTTCCACAAGTACTGCAAATGAAATTTTTTTCTCCAGTATGCGCCCGGAGATGTCTCTTATAGTGACTCTGGTCATTAAACGCCTTACCGCATGTACTGCACACGAAAGGTTTTTCTCCAGTATGCGTGCGGATATGTCTGTTTAATGCACCCCGTTCACAAAACCTTTTTCCGCACATACCGCACATGTAAGGCGTTTCTCCAGTATGCGTCCGGAGATGTTTGTTCAACGCAGCCGCTTGGCGAAATCTCTTCTGGCATATGCTGCACACGCAAGGCATTTCTCCAGTATGCGTCCGGAGATGTTTGTTTAACGTACCCGTTTCGCGAAATCGTTTTTCACATATAGTACATTTGTAAGGCTTTTCTCCAGTATGTGCGTCCGGAGATGTTTGTTGAGTGTAACCGGTTCACGAAATCCTTTTTCACATACAGTGCAGACAAAAGGTTTGTCTGCAGTATGTGTCTTAATGTGTTTCATTAGGATGCCTTTTTCGTGAAACGTCTTATCACATACATTGCATGCGAAAGATTTTTCGCCCGTATGCAATCGCAGATGACTGATTAATTGAGCCTTTTGGAAATAACCTTTACCACAGACATTGCATAGAAATTTTTTTTCTTCCATATGTCTCCTGAGGTGAGCGTTTAAACTAGTCTTTTTTTCCAAATTTCTTGCTGCAGAAACTGCAGTTATGATTTTCTTCTTTGGTATTCATTATCACGTGTATGATGTTGCTTGTTTATTTGTTTTCTAAAACATCGTTTTCTTAAACATACTACTGACAAAAGTCAAATTTTCCTTAAAACTGCAGTAGCATCACTGACCAACTTCAATGGGAATCCAATTGAACATGGTCATACATCTACCTTTATTCGAATATAAGACAGTTTTATGGAATAAAAATTTTTTGTTGTTACATAATGCTGTTGAATACCTGCAAAAGACAAAATAAAAATGAGTAAACTAATTAAGATACTTAAAATGAGAGTTATTTGAGAACTGTTATAATAAGAGGTAATTAATCTGATATTGATAAATAAATGTTTAAAATTATTCTGCGAAATGAATGAAAATATTTTCAAATGAAACAGAAGGAACTAAATTTTATGATAGGGAAATTTTCTTTTTTTTTTTTTTTAATACGAGGCGCATCCAGAAAATAAGTTTCCCGATGTTTTCATCTTTAAAGTAAACGTACATAGCTGTATTAATTGCGCATGCGTAACAGATCTATGACGTATTAATCATACGCCAGCTGGACAAGTCCCGATTCATGCCAGTATCAGGGTAGCAGTGGTCCGAAATGGAAGCTCTAATTGCATCTCCCGCCGCCTGTAAGGCTCGGTCGGTGATCTTGAATACACAAAGCATTGCGCCAATTGAAATTCATCGTCAGCTCTGTCAGGTCTATGAGCCGAAATTGACACCCGAACGCAAAATTCAACTCTTAGGAGCAGCACTGACATTTCTGCTACGGTAGCCCGATGACGGCGACGAGTTCCCCGACATTATCATCATGAGCAATGAGACTTAAAATCGCACTTTACCCGGAAACAAGCAGCAGTCAATGCATTGGCATCATAGTGAATCTTCGGTCAGGACCAAATTCAAACAGACGCTGTCAGTACATAAAGGGATGTGCACGGTGTTCTGGGACAGGAAGGCTGGTTCCATTCACAGACGGCAGAGTTCTATGATAGAGGTATACAAAAGTGGATCCCACAATACAAATGTCTCAATTCTGGTGGTGGCTATGTTGAAAAATAGCTGAAACATTGCTGTACTTGTTGCCAATAAATATGTCCGTGAAAGTGCGAGTTCTTTTTTTCTTTTAAATAGGGAAACTTACTTTCTGGATGCGCCTCGTAGTAATATATTTAAGAACAAAAATATTGGAAATACCGTTGAATTTGTTCTGGGCTGTGTAGAATAAATGTAAATTGCACTTTGAACTATTTTGCCAAATATGAACAGTAACCATAACTTTCATTCAACCGCGGCGATTTTGACACATTGATGCCGACATATAGGTAAGCGGCAAAAAATTCCTTGGCGCTATGGCGATGGCGAAAAATATTTTATGGCTTCCTTCGGGAAAAAAGGTAATGTGTAGATCATAATATTTATTCATTGCGCAGTTGGCGGTTAGGCGTTTCTAAGGACCGGTCTCACTATAGTTGTTTAACAGCTAACCGAGATTAATCTCTGTTTAAACGGAGAATTGCATTCCACCATTGATTGGCGCCATGGCTTAATCGCGGTTAGCCGTTAAACGACTTTGGTGAGACAGGCCCTTAAAGGCGAAGAACACTCTGTTAAAAGTGATAAGACGACAGATATGATTATGTTTTATATGGTAATAATTTCAATTTTACTCACTTTTATAGAAATATATTTCGCATTATATCTAATATATACCAAATTAACGTTTGACGATGCAATTTGAGGAATTCATTGTTTTTCTGGGAGTCCTGACATGACAAAGAACTAGCATAATGTTTACAGTTTTACCCTTACAGTAACTTCTAATGGCTCCTCTACACCATGGTCCATGATGGGTGATTGCAGTGGTCAAGAGGATGACGGCTATCACCACACATTGACCGTTAGACACTAGACACTGGGCCACTAAACAGGTCAGTCTTGTTGAGCACGAATTGGTCAGCCACCTACTGCTACAATTGTGCATGAGGGTCGTGTTTGATTTTGAAAAAAATATCGTTTCCTAAGCCTTCCTTCAGGATCACCATTATCATCGTCTGTCCCCAACGACCACTAAAAGACATCCTCCCCTTTATACAGTGGTGATGGCTTACTTGGGAACTGCAGGTCGAGAAGGTTGCAAATCCAGAAACATGTTGTTGTTCAACAATAGAAACAATTATTAAAGTCAAAAAGTAAATTGTGGATATCAGTGAAAACTTTTAACGCCATTCTGTTTTGCCGTAAAGGTACCTGTAAGGAGGTCAGATCAGTTACCTGATATGATTGTGTGCATGTGGACTAACCAGTGGTCATGAATGTATTAGTTGTGTTCTTTCCTATTCTCTCTAAGTTATGTTGAGGTGTATCCCACTGCTGTTGGAAATTGACATAAGAAGAAATGATGAGTCAGCGTGTAAAGGTGAAGGAAATGCTCGTGAAACGCGGGTAAAGTCTTGAAATACTATGGCAACCCCAAAAAAGAGACGCTCGTGGTTGTTGTTGGCAAAACTTTATCGCCTATCTCACTTGACGTAACCTCTCAGTTTATAATGGCAACCTTAATAGAGAAATTCATGTTTTGTTGTTGGAAATAATTTATCTCCTATAGTCATAGAGTAGAAGAGTCATAGATTTCTTACTCTAAAAATTGTAAAACCAATTCTCACTCCTAATCATGGCTACATTCCAGTAATACCATGATTAGGAAATGAACTGGAAATGGTGTATGCTCACTTACAGCTGCCTGAAAGATTTAAAGTTACGTGACTAAAAATTATCCTACAAAGCAGAGATAGACACCAGCTATTATTTCTAACTCCAAGATCTTTACTTATAAGACGATTTCAAGCAGTAGGGCAAATTCTCAAATTATGACAATTCTGTCTTTAGTTTCAAATTGAAGGGCAGTTTATTGTTTGTCTATTGGCTGATGTAAACATGAAAATGAATGGGAAGGGCATTATAGTAGTTTGTGACGTTGCGACAAATTGCCTTATTCTTGTTCAATAAAACATGCTAAAAAGAGATGACAGTTTCAAAGTGAAGTTTCCTTGTACTTACGTACAGCCGTATAGCTTAAAGTACTCATCATGGAACAGATGCATTATAGACGCCGGTCCCGTCCGCCATGTTTTTTCGACCAACAGAAAAACGCGTGTTTAGAAAAATCGCCAAGTAGAAAAACATGGCGGCGGTACGCGTTTTCTGAAAGATCACCAAAAAAATATGGCGGCGGTCACATGGCATATTTGAAACACAACATTAACAAAACTAAACTTTAAAAGAAAAAAATTAACAATTTAAAGCATTATTAAAATAAAAGTAGCATAATAATAATTATTTTTTTACGTTATTTAAAAAAATAAATAAGAATAGCAATATTTATGATATATATCAACAGAATAAACACAATATATAGCATTTTAATAAGCACTAATATTATAAAAAGTCTAACATGTGAGGGGGGTCCCCCCTTTCAATCCTCGCTTCTAATAAAAGAAATGCAAAATTAATTTAATAACAAATGAAAATTGAAAAGGGTAGAGCCACAAACATTCTTCCACACTCCTACCTCCCTTAAAAAACTTAATTTTTTTTTTACCAAATAAAAAAAAAGAAATTGAGATTTGGAGTACCGTTGTTTCCACACACTTCGAGTTTAGAATGAAGTGCAAAACCTACCTCACACCTAAGAATATCCTGATATTCTTTAACAATTTCAAAAATAGTAAGAACCGAAATAACTTCCCCCGTCATAACTAAATTAACTAAATCTCAGAAAATAAGAACAAAACAAAAATGTTCCAAACCAAAGCATCTTGTTTTATTTAGAATATCCTGATACTTTTTAACAATTTTTAAAATAGTAAGAACCGAAATAACTTCACCCACCATAACTAAATTCCAGAAAATGATATGAACAAAAAAAAAAATTACAACCTGACCCAGGCGACTGTTAACCAAAAGAACAGCTAAGATACAAATTTCTCAAATAGTGCCGGGTACTGACGTCAGAAATCACGTGCACCAATGGGGTGCAAGAACACATTAGAACTGCCATAGCCCACCACTAAAGTCAGGGCAAACACACCAAGTGCTGCTTTCTAGAGATTTCGCTCTTCTCCAGCGACTGCTGTAGAAAAATGGCTTTCTAGTTCAAATAACGGTGGTTCAGCATTTTTAAAAACAAAACTTTAATGGACTAAGAACACAGCGTATTGTTAGGCCGCCGCCTTCAAGATAGACATAACACTAACTACAATTCTTTCTACCTTGGCACGGGTATCAGCGCCCTCTAGCCTCGGAAGCAATTATTCTACAACTGCTGCATTCGAGTGCCGGGTAGTTTGAAGGTGACTTGCGATCTGACCACCACAGCGAGGACAAGCCTGGAGGGCCCTCGTGGCCATTTGGGTCCGGATCGGTACTCGCTTGCGTATAGAAAAAGACAAATATTGAATTATACAGAATTTATAAAAACCCAGTTATAGATTATTTCACCAGTATTATAAATATATCACAGATTATTTCACCAGTATTAAGGTTACGCTAGTCTAGACTGTTGAAGGCGGAGCTTAATTTTGTGATCTAAGAGTACTGTATTTTGCTGAACTCATTATGCACAGGCGTGGCTTGGTTAGTAAACGCCTTGCCCACCGATCACCTTCGTTGAATCGTCGTCGGGATCGAACCCCGATGACGGCAAAATTTCCAAATCCAAATTAAAATTCTTAAAAATTGTTTTTTGTGTTTAATTACTGTTATTTAGGCCCTTTTTGGATTTTTAGACCATTTTACTTATTTTTAAAACTCGTATTTTTATTTTTTCCAAATCATCAAAATTTTCGTACCCAATCATCACTGCCAAGCAATTTAAAAATTATAACATCAAAATTATGACAATAAAAATTATTAATCCAATTAAATATTATTTTTTAGGCCTTTATTCGATTTTTAAAACAACTTATTTATTTTTAAAACTTATATTTTTATTTTTTCCAAATTTTTTAATATTTTGTTTTACTCATTTATTTTCAAATTCTTTCGGCTTATTTTGTACGGATGTCACTGGCCAAAAAATATTTTATGTTTTACTATCCCTAAACTTTCTACTCTCTAGTCTTGTGTTATGAACTCACGAATCCACCCTTCTATCTCTTTCCTCTTTTATGTGTTTATTTTTTCGCTCGTTGTCATTTCTGTGCTCACTGATAGGAACCTCTGGATTAACGGGCCAGGCCCATAGAATCCAGTTGCATCACCACCTTTGATGCCTTTGATGCTAGTCTAGACTTATAACCAGATTGAATGTATACAACTACACACAAAAAAAGTTCTCATGGATAAACCATTAGGCACACGGAAAAGAGGACGGCTGAAACTCAGATGGTTGAACTGTATTTAGATTGACTTAAGACTTTAAAAATTGTTGATTGGATGTGCAGAGCAAAAGATAGGACTGTCTGGTATTGAATTTTGGAGACAGATTTTTGATGGAAAATTAGTCGAGTATTATGTAATTTTCCAACACTTCTATATTTGCAGCGGCGTCAGAGGATTGATATTAAAATTTTATTAATAAGAAATAATACATGAATTGACTAATTGCATAAAATAATACATGTGAATTAGGCAAGCTATTGAACAGCAGCATAAGTTAGAAGTATCCCCAGCCCACAATGCTGAACAGGTTTACACACACACACACACACACACACACACACACATATATATATATATATATATATATATATATATATATATATATATATATATATATATATACACACACATGCGGTAGGTAATTAACATATGGTTTTCAGTCACGGTTAAGAAACTTGACTGAAAGTTAAACACATCGGATGAATATCATTAACTAATAATGAGGTCATGTTGTAAAGAAGAAATATTTTTTTTAAATTTCCCAATGGAGTGCCTGTGACCTGAATGCTTTTTTAATACCAGTAATTGACTTGGTATGTAAGGAACGTTAGCACGTTATGCCTGATAAATTAAAATCAGAACTTAAATAAATATAATAAAATTAAATATAAATTGATAAGCCTGATAAATTAAAATCGAAACAAATAAATAAAAATAAAAAATGAAATAAAATAGATAAAAAAGAAAATTAATAAAAAAGAATTAACAGAATTAATAAAATAAAAATTTAATAAAACGAATATAAATTAATATGTACAATATTTTTCAGAAATTACTGGTTTAGGTGGTAACTCATAGAATTGAATATAAATACAAATTAATGTGTACAAT
>CM063507.1:1886806-1901806 GCA_032207245.1 Pardosa pseudoannulata | reverse complement strand
AAACAAATGGGACACAAACTTCTTTTGGAGAATCTTTCTCTTAAATGTTAAACAAATTAGACTTGGATTTAATTCGTTTAACAAATGTTGCACAAACATAGTAGATGTTAAACAAATTAAACATGGATTTTTAAATCTTGAATATCAGTAACATTTTATTTACCATATATCTGTTTTCTGGTACAATAAGCACTGGATTCAACTATAACCAGACACAGAAATAAATAATTATCCCCTTTAACACAAGAATGCGTCCTCGCAATGCTAAATTTACACAGATCAATCAACATCCGTTCGAAGTCTAGCAAATCACTTTTCTTCTACCCACCACAATGATTGGAAATGCTGCTGTTGTACTCTTCTACCCACCACAATGATCGGAAATGCTGCTGAAGCACTCTCCTACCCACTACAATGATTGGAAATGCTGCTGTAGTACTCTTCTACCCACCACAATGATTGGAAATGCTGCTGTAGTACTCTTCTACCCACCACGATTGGAAATACTGCTGTAGTACTCTCCTACCCACCACAATGATCGGAAATGCTGCTGCAGTACTCTCCTACCCACTACAATGATTGTAAATGCTGCTGTAGTACTCTCCTATCCACCACAATGATTGGAAATGCTGCAGTAGTGCTCTCCTACCCACAACTATGATCGGAAATGCTGCTGTAGTAGAATACTCGCTTTGCAGCTAAAATACGAAGCCCAAGCGATAGCGAAAGTTTGGCGAAAAGCGTTTTCAACATGTTGAATGCCACGGCAATTTTCAGACATCTGACTTAAATTGGCAATTTGATTTAATCGCATTATATTATTCTTGGAATAATTATGTTTTTGTCCATTTTTAATAAATTTTCTGTTTATGCAAGCCAGCATTGATTTTTTGTTCTTTTCCCAAAAGCTATCTATCAATATTAACACCGATATACAGTCTGTATCGATTATATGGTCAGCTAAGCGGTCCAGAAAAATCAGACCATATAAGCGGAGTGACCATATATGCGGAACAATACAACACTATTGTGCATATACCGTTCATTTTAATCCATAACAGAACAGCCTTATCCACATTCCCATAAGGTGATAAGCTCTGACGTTTTCTTTCTTGATCACCGATTTCAACTCTTGAGGAGAAAAGTTTGGCAGCTAAAATGTTGTTTAATGTCGTCCGGGTAATCGAATTTGCTTTGGCGGAAACAACCTTTGAAAGATTAGAATTTTTAAATTTTCCAATCAATTCATTTTTGGCAGCAAATGATAAATTCTCTCTTTTCGAAGCCATAATTAAAAAATGAAAGTTCTTATTCGTGACGTATGTTCCAAATGCAGCAAAATTTTCCTTTACTTGTTTCGTCTCAATTTCAACTTAAGCAGGGAGAGATTACTTTAACCAATAAACAGACAGACGTCCATCTCTTGTCAAGGGGCAAGAGAACTGAGAGAGGTGAGAAACTCCGACGAAGAGTCTATACTAATAAGAAAGGGGAAAAGGGAGGGAAATAAAGGCTTGAATTCAGGTCATCTCCGATTTCGCACTAACTTCATAAAAAAAGGGAAAAGAAAAAAAAACGGAAACTCGTTGAAAACAAGAAAATGACCATATAACCGGTAACAGACTGTATAAGCGGTTTAACACATGTTCTCTATTAAGTTAGACGGGACTTTAGAAAACTGACCATATAAGCTGGGTGACCTTATAAGCGGGTGACCATATAGCTGGTACTGACTGTACTACGAGTTTATTCGTAGCTGCACAAAAATGGCAAGAACACACAGTACGAGACAACTCGTAGTTGGCGTCCTAGAAAAGAACGCAATCTGCGAGTTATCTCGTAGTTGGCAGTCAACGTGTTAATTAATTAATTTTTTTTTAATTCAAACTACCGTGGTGGAAATTTTCAACCCGGAAGATATTATTTCCAAACCCGGATGGATAATTGAAAAAACCCGGAATACCCCCCGGTGCACAATCACCCCCGACTTACGCATCCTCGGAAGATATTCCTTTCTTACATTACAGCGGATGAAAGGTTTTAGAAATATAAACAGGTAGGAAGTATTTCAATTGATTACATCTTCAAAACTTTACACACACATAACATTTATAAAGAATGCATCAACATTGCAGCAAAGTGAAGTACGTGTACGATTGTCTCTTTTAAAGACTTCTAAACAAAATTCTTATATACCTGTAAATTTTTTCTTCATAATACAGCTATTGGTAATCTATGGCCCACGAAATGTTCCTAAATGCCTCGAAAGAGAACGGTAATTAAATTTCGACTATTTTATTTTCATGTTTATTATTGTACCTACACTGTTTAATAAATGTTGAATGTAAATATGCTTTTAATAAATAAGTCAAAACTACTTACAGAATTATCACCATAATCTACAAGTGATAATCATAAGGTGATTTGCAATAAATTGTGCCGCATATTTATAATTACTGCTTTGTTTTTCTTGGAATGAAGTGAATTCAGTCTTATGTAGAAATGTACCTAAGCTAAAGCATCGGCTGCTAGATTAATTGATGCCAGCATAAGAAATATTCTTGTTATACACAGATTCTGAAGTTGTTTGTTTGTGTGTTTGAAGATGTAAAGTCAATCTTTTCTTTTTAGAAAATCTTGCACTACACAGATTACATGCGAAAGGTTTTTCTCCCGTGTGCGTTCGAATATGCGCATTTAGGTTGCCCTTTTGGCAAAATCCTTTCCCACACACTATACACACGAAAGGTTTTTCTTGAGTATGCGTTCGAATGTGCGTTTGTAGTTGAAACGAGTCAAGGAAGCCTTTTCCACAAGTATCACAAATGAAACGTTTTTCTCTGCTATGCGACAGGAGATGTCTGTTGTAGTGGCTCTTATCACTAAACCTTTTCTTACAAATACTACAGACGAAAGGTTTTTCTCCAGAGTGCGTACGGATGTGCTTCATTAAGAGGCCCATACTATAATATCCTTTGTTACATATATCGCATATAAAATTCTTCTTCTGCTGTTGTTGCTGAGCTCCTATGGAGAGGTAAAGAGTTTCTCTCATATGAGCTACGAGATGTGTGTCTAAGGTTTCCTTGTCAGGAAATACTTCTTCACATACTTTGCATACAAAATTATTTTCTTCGGAATGCTGCTGCGCTTCTAAAGAAAGATAAAGAGTGTCTCTCACATGAGCTACGAGATGTGTGTCTAAAGAATCCTTGTCGGGAAATACTTGTCCACATTCTTTGCATACAAAAGGATTTTCTTCAGAATGCTGTTGAGCTTCTGAGGAGAAAAGAGTTTCTCTCATATGAGCTACAAGGTGTGCGTCTAAGGTTACCTTGTCAAGAAATATTTGTCCACATACTTTGCATACAAAATTATTTTCATCGGAAAGCTCCTGGGCTTCTAAGGAGAGGTACAGAATTTCTCTGACGTGAGTTACGAGATGTGTATCTAAGGTTACCTTGTCAGGAAATGTCTGTCCACATTCTTTGCATACGAAAGAGTTTTCTACGGAATGTCGCTGAGGTTTTGAAGAAAAGAGAGTTTCTCGCATATGAGTTACAAGGTGCGTGTCTAAGGTTACCTTATCAGGAAATATTTGTCCACATACTTTGCATGCAAAGGGATTTTCTTCAGAATGCTGCTGAGCTTCTAAGGAGAAGAAAAGAGTTTCTCTCATATGAGTAATAAGGTGTGTCTCTAAGGTTACCTTGTCTGGAAATATTTCTTGACATACTTTGCATGCGAAAGACTTTTCTTCGGAATGTTTTCGAAGATGATTTATTAGTCTGCAGTTGCGGGTAAACCCCTTATTGCAAAAGCTGCAGACAAACGGTTTAACTTTGGTGTGAGTTTGGAGATGTGTCTTTAAGGTACCAACGTGAGAAAACGTTTTCCCACATTCACTACAGACGTAAGGCTTTTCTCCGGTATGCGTTCGGAGATGTTTGCTCAGTGTACCCGCTTCACGAAAACTTTTTGCACATATACTGCACGTGTAAGGTTTTTCTCCAGTATGCGTTCGAGTGTGTCTCAAGAGCGCGCCCTTTTCACAAAACGATTTTCCACACTCGGTGCAGGCGAAAGGTTTTTCGCCCGTATGCGTTCGGCTATGCGAGAGTTGATGGCCTTTTACGCGAAATGTTCTTCCACACAAATCGCAGGCGAATGGTTTTTCGCCCGTATGGATTCGCTGATGTCTGATTAAGTCAGTTTTTTGAGCAAACCCCTTACTGCACAAATTGCAGACATAATTACCTTCTTTATTACTCATTATGAGATATTTAATAGATTTTTTCCGACAAAAAACAGAATTGATAGGTTAATTGGAAGTTCTTGTCAATGTAGAGAGGTTTATTACAAGTTTTACGTGCATCCATTCTCAGCGTCTACAAATATCTCTGACAGTGGTAACTGTACGTAGATTCTCATTCCGAATAACGATTAGTTTGACTAGTTAGTAAACAGTAACTAGTTAGTAAATACATTTTATAAGTAATTTTTTCCCACTTGTTTAGAGAACAAAAACTCTATTTTCATTATAGCAATATTAGGACATGCTACAAATGTCTTGCTGGCAATTTATTTTTTCTCGTTCGCAAGAGATGGATAATTTCACTACGTATTTTGCCTTATATTTCCTTCAAAACGAAACAGGATTATTAAATGCCTTGAAATTCATTATCATGAGGAATTGGGAAGTTCAACTGCGGAACGCGTAATACACACAATTCTTTAATTCAATTTTATTCAAGAGAAATTATTTAAGTCTATCTTTTAATAAATAATTTTTATCACCTATGCTTTCCATATTTTTCCAGAAAACCTGCTTCCAAGCACAAAACAGTGACGGATTGGTTTTTCTTGAAATATACCTCACAAGCTAAGTCCGTATTTCATTATGTACCTTTAAAAGCGGTCTTTTAAAAAATTTCTTTTTCTTCGACGAATGTGCAGTGATATTGGCAACGTATTTCTTAATTTTCATTATTAATGAGAATGTACTAGTATTATTTATTTCTAATCAATTTGGAAAAACTCCAATGGGAGAAATGACCGACTGTACTGCAAATTAAGTTGAAAAAATTCATTTACATCCTTTTTTTTTTTTCTTTTTAATCTAAGACATCATAATGAAACAAATTCTTCGTTGTTTCATGACGAGTACCTGCAAAGAAGAAAAAAAAAAATAAGTAAATGAAGTAATATACACTGTCTACCAGTAAGTATTTGGACACCTATGCAAATGACGATATCTGCGGTCCCCATTCATGGTAAGCTCAACGCCGGGACTACTTAAGAATTGGGTTCCCCTTGGTAAATTTGGCGAAAATATTGGCGATGTTTACTAAAACACAAAGGTAAGCCATCCAAAAATTGTTTCTCTTGCTTTTTCTGGCAACTTTAATGAATGCACAGTGTGCCATCGTAATAGAATTATATATTTTTACTTAATTAAAGAAAACAACTTAAAAGTCGGATACTTATATTTATGGGCAATTAATCCCTTAACAGTTTACAAACGCAACAGCTCCAAATTATTAAAACTCAACCATAGTGAATCATTAATGGTTGGTTATATCCAATTTTTTTTAAGCATTGCGCGCTTTTAATATATAAGATTTAATATAAGACTAATATAAGATAAATTTTAATATATAAGAGTTACACAAGGAGAGTTGGATGCAAATATCATATAAATTATAATATAGATACAGATTGTTTGGACACGGTGAGATCAGGAGAAAATATTAGATGACCATACTTAAATTATTATCTCCAAGTTGGCGGGGGAACTCAGTTTTTTAGTCAAACCCTCAACGCCGATGCCTATTGCACTATTTTGGATGACAATGTGCTTCCTACGTTGTGGCAGTGTTACTTTAAGGACGACAATGCCAGTTGTCATGTTTTGAACCAAGGCTTGGTATGGTGCCAATGGAGTTCATCGAATGGACTGGCTTGGCCAGAGCCCATACCTGAACCCTATCGGGAACCTCTGGAACGAGTTGGATCGCCGAATTAAGGTGTGCACTACCCTTCCAAAATCGGTGAAGGAACTTGTATGTCTACTCAAGCCGAGTGGAAGACAATACCGGTAGCTGTAATACAAAGACTTGTGGAAAGTATGCCCCGGAGGGTTTACGCTGTAACTGCCTCTCATGGAGGCTCTACCAACTATTTATTTTGAACAAAGTTAGTTTTTCTTTTCTATCACAGGTGTCCAAATATTTATTGGTAGACAGTGTATATTTAATGAGTTATGAGATATATATTAAAATAAAAAAGGACTAACACTGAAATTGAGAAATAGCTGAGAAGGATTACGCCAAGAAACCAATGAAAAACACCTTCACATTAAATCCAAGATATTAGGTTAGATAAACAAATTTCTGGCAATTCTATACCTAAAATGACAACCCTCGGTTAAATTTCTTGTTTCGCTTTTAATTTTGATAACTTTTGGTGACTACGAGGTCACTAACTTACATTTTGCCCAACTCAACTAATTTTATATAACTACTTTACGTAACTTAGTTAAGGTTGGTAGCGTCCCCATATGATATATTAGTAACCTCTGATTAGCTGGCTCCCTTTCACCCTCACTTTACTATATAAATGAATGTACAAAGTTTGGATAGCAGAAAAAAAATTGTTGCACTAAACCAGGGTGCCCAACCCAAATCGGTTGGTGGGTCAAAAAACAATTTACTGAACTGCGGTGGGCCGCACATATAAAAATAACGCAAGCTAACCATGCGACTAGCTAACATAATCTCCAAAAGTTTAACCGTTGATTTAAAGAAATATAATGCGTTTTCCTGTGTTTTGTTGACAAATGGCAACTGATACTTTTGTAAGCAACAAAAATGTATAATTTGAGTTGCAACACTACTATACTGTTTTATACATCAAATTAAACATTTTGGAGGTTAAAATTTCAAACGCATCGTTAGCTTGCGTTTTCTAAATAAACAATGCCTTAATTATTTCTTTACAATTAATGATAACTTCACTATAGCCCTAAATATAATTTATAACTTTCTTTCAATACAACTTCCACTGACTGGTCGGACAGAGCAGGTGCACATATCGTGAGTCAGCTGGTTATATAAGTAATGGCCGACTGACAGAATATTCTAGAACACTCCAATTTCAACCTACTCAAAGACCAAGTTTACATTGGTTACTATCAAGTCTTAACGTACATAATATGTGATATTTATTATAGCAAACATTAACAACTAAAATTTTATGTTTCAACTCTATATAGTCAAAATAACTAAAACTATATAGACAGTTTAAAACTTCAATTCGCCCGCATATGGCCCATGGGCCACGGGTTGGGCATACCTGCACAAAACCCTGTATTTTTATTTTCAAATTTTACTGATTTCTTTCATATTTCAAGGCCTTTAACAACTGTTCTTAAACCAAACTATTATTATTACATAGTTATTATTAATTTAAATTGCCAAAAGGTTGCAAATTAGGAAACTGCTTAATACTATAATGCCTGAACATTTGGTACTTACTATTCCCAAGAACGTCAATGATGCATATAAATATATATGCATAACACATACACACATATATAAATGTCATACCCTTAATTTGCATATTCTAGTGTTATATCCTGGCTATTAAATATTTTTAAAGTACATGCACATGCATATATATGTGCATAATAGTCTTTATCTATTTATTTTTGTATCTATCTATCTATCTATCTTTGTATCTATATCTATGTATTTATCTATATATATATATATATATATTGCACAAAATATAAGTTTAACTAATTTTTATTAAAAAATAATTATTATATTAATAAAATTTTAATCTACAATTTAAAAAAAACCCAGAATAATATACATTTACCCACCCATTAAGCTTTCTTGCTTTGAGTTTCCTTGGTGAACAAATCTTACTTGGCAATAGGGTCAATAGGATAATACGTAAATACCAAACTCAGTAGCTTCAGCCAAATGACAAATAAAAATAGAATTAAACAATTCAATGCATTTTTTTTTAATCGGTAGTTTAGCGGATCCATGACTTTCCATGACTTTTACTCATTTTACTTGAAAAATCAAGACTTTCCATGATAAAATTAATCCATTGTCTAAATCCATGATTTTCCATGACTTTCCAGGTGTGCGGAAATCATGTATGTGTGTTGTATATGTTGTTGTTTTTGTACTAAATTGTGGAACATAGGAAATGAAATAAAAATGGTTCCTAAAAATAGACTATTTCACAATGCATTTTTGAATAAATAAGTCTTGTCCTTCTACAGTGGCGGCCAACATGAAATTTTGAAGGAATGAAAAAGTATCATCCAAACACATGCCATGTTTTTTCCCATCCTGGGAAATGCTAAAATTCTTTCTGTTAAAGTATCGATTCATCTCGACATATGTTTCCCTAACACAATGTTAAAATTTCTGTGTGTTTGTTCTCCAGTGATCTTTGCCACTTAAACCAAGAATTTATAATCTAATAATTTATAAGCTACATCTTATAAATTATCTCCAAAAAAGAAAGAGCTCTTAAGAAAAGAAATTGACAAACTGTTAGCCAATGATGTTATAGAAGAATGCAAATTGCCATATGCAGTACCGGTTGTTTTAGTCCATAAACCTAATGGAGATATTAGATTGTGTATAGATTATCGCAAGCTGAATGTGATAATGATACGTAATAAGTATCTACTGCCTCTTATGCATACCCTTATACTGTGTTGTGGAAAATAGCGAACGAAATAAAACTGGTACTTAAAAATAGACTAATTATTTCACAACACCTTTCCGAATAAATGAGTCTCATCCTTCAACATAATTAATTATAAAATTTAACATTTTCACCACAATTACTCTTTTGATTCAGGATTTATTTATATTTTTTAATTTATTTATTTATAATATTTTATGCACATGAAAATACAAAATATACACAATCTATTATTTAATAAAATACAGTAACTAAAAACTGGAACACCTTGGCAAAGAGGAAAGTGGAATGGATGAAGAATCTGAAGAAAATCATAGCCCACAAAGGGCTATCGAGTCAATAAAGAAGAAAATAATAGTCCTTTTAGCATTATAAGATGTTCAAGCAGCATACAGCTCATTGTCTAATGGTTTCATTCTCATTTTTTTTCTAAAAATGGAAAATCATTTAACAAGTAACAATTGATTTTTTCAATAGTTGCTTGGTAATAGTAAAAGTATGGCATCACCTGAAGAACTTGCTAAAAAATGAAAGAAAGCTGTTGGCTTGAAAATAACAAAAATTCATACAAGATTATTAAGCAAAAAAAGTTCAAAAAAATTGTAAGTGACATTGAAGTTGACACATTAAAAATTGCAATGGTTTTAAAGGACAAAAGTTAAGAGTGAAAAGGTGATTAAATTTTTAAATAAAAGCTATAACTAGACAATGAAAATATCTTATTTATGAAATGGCAAAATTGGTGATCCTGTTAGGTAACCAGCTGTCAAAAAACTTTTAAATATTTCAAACTAAGGTATGCAGTATCTTTTGAGATTTTGAAGTCAAATGAAAGGAAAAAATAGAAATATTCATTTATAACAAGTCATGGATAACTTTTTAAAAGGTTTAGGTGTAAAGAGGAAACTCATATAAGGTGAAACCATAAACACAGCAACAACTTTAATACTTCATAACAGAACATTTATTTATTGTAATCCATTACTCAATGCAGAGGGAGAGAGTAAGTTTGTACACATTACTGAGAGCTTTACACATTCCTTCAACAACCTATGTTGCAGTAGAATTGTTGGGACTTAATTATACAAATCATCACAGTTTCAACCACTTGGAAAAGATTCAACCTGCTTAATTGGAAAATCAACAGTGAGGCAGCAAGTATAGATGTAGAAGCAATAGAAGAATTTGTTGATGAATTGGATGGAATAATCAAAAAAGACAACTTCTGTCCTACTGAACAAATATTCAAAGTGAATAAACTGGCTTTTGGGAAAAAGAATGCCTGAAAGGTAAAGTATGCATAAAGAAACTAAGGCATTACTAAGTTTAAAGGTTTTTAAACACAGGATTATGTTGTAATGAGGGTATGTCATAAGATTCAAGTTAAAGTCCTTCCTGAATTATTACTCTAATAATGTGCATAAAGAACAATATTAAACACAATATGCCAGTTTACTATTATGTAAATAAAAAGGTATGGATATGCAATCTTTTATTTTAAGATTGGTGTACAGACTGTTTTATTCTTTCAGGAAAACCAAACAAGTTTCTTTTGACTGTTAAATCAAGGATACCTACCCCTAACAGGGTTATACTGGTTTTAACCATGGGGTTGTTTAAACCAGTGGTTGTAACCAGTTTTAACTGCCCTGGTCAATGTCAATTTTGACTACTGAAATTCACTATTCAGTTTATTGAATATTGTTCAATTATATATTTCTAGCATTTGTAAAAACTAAGTTAATATTTATTAAAAATATAATAAATAACATATCAGCAAACACTAAATTAAAAAAATATAACAATTAACAAAATTCGAAGATATATCACAATTGTTTTAATTATTTTTAAAATAAGCTCTTTTATATAATTTGTGTTGAATTTAAAAAGTGATTATAAGTAATGAATTTTGTAACAGTCTCTAAATTTAAACAGATCTGTGATTTATTTTAGATTATTTCAAACTTTAAAAAAATAAACTGGTTTATATTTTTACAATTTACATGGTCCATCTTTAAATTTTTAATACTCTTGTTGTATTGCATAAGCATATTTTTACTAAAGACATTCATAAACTTGACAGTATATAATTTTTTAACTGCACTGTTATTTTTATTACTTATTAAGTTTCCTTATAATTGCAAAAGAATTATTAAAATTAAGATAATTTAAAACAATTTTTGACTTTGTTTTGGATGGTTAAAACCACTTTTAACAATGCCCAAGTCAAAATCAGTTTTGACTAATTAAAATTACGCATAATATTGATAATTTTATAATACTCCTATTTTTTCCAGCTATTATACTGACTTATCAAACAATTTGTTTAACAATGTACTCATTGGAACAGTATTCAGTGTTAAAGCAAAGACTTTTTCATTTGCAACTGTGTTAACTTTATTTTTTCTATTCATGCCAATAGATGGCGCCAGTATTTCTGTTTAGACTTATGTTAAGTTTTTTTTGTAAAATAAAGATGCACTTGAGCTTCTAACACCGTGTAGGTTGCTTGGTCATTACTCACAAAGTAAAAAATCTAACAGAGTAATAAATCTAACATTCAGTTGTAAAGTGAGGAGTACTAGCATGTAAAAAAATATAAATACTGCATGGTGCAGAATTTATGCTCACCATGGGTGACCAATTTTTAAGACTGGCAAGTAAGTTTTGCCTACTGAAATATTGTATTTCAAACTAAACTATATCAAAAATCTTGTTAGTAGACCCACCTTGACTGATTTTGACAACAGCTGCAACTGACAAGCGATATTTCAGTACAGAAAGTAGGGCTACATAAACAAATTGCTAAAAGAACAAAAACTTTTTCTTTCATGACTTTTTAGTGGTTCATGACAATTTCTGGGACCTCTGAAACCTTATAGCAACATAATATTGAGTTATTTTTTTGTAATAAATATGTTTCAATTTAAACAATTGACACTAAAAAGTTTTTACACTTCATCCAATAGAATTTAAAAAAATGTTCATATTTTCTATGAATGTAGGACAGTGGCAAACAAAATTTTAGTCTAACCAGTATGTTTAAAAACTAAAATTTCAAACCCTGAAATCTTATATACTTGTATCGCTTTTTTAGTTTAAAGCTTTTTACATTGTCACAACTGTTATAGCAATTATATTGACAAATACTGTCCAAGGTCACTACTAGAAATAACTGGGCTTGAGAATGATTTTCATGTCAAAAACTTTTCCTTTCACCAGAGCCCATCTAAGATACTTTTACGCCCAGGGCACAATCCAATTTTTGTGCCTTCCACCCCCATGCAAATTTATAGTGACAAATTATCATATTTACAGTCATATAAAAATTGTAACATTGAATTAACAAACAGATTTAAGAAATTAGCGTTAAAGTAATGTTTAAAATCAAAAACACTAAATTTTCATTTTACATAATCATTATTATCTCTGTTCAGCCATGCTAAAAATTAAGGACTTTTAAAGACCTACAGTGACCCACTTTTTTAATTTTTACTTTGTCACAATCACAAGCTCTGTGGTGCAGAAAATAAATAATACTAGAATTAAAAATAATTTAAATTGATGAGATGATTTAATGATTTAGAGTGGCACGTTGCTAATAATCTGTCTTATAAATATGCAACAACCCATAGGATAAAAAGGGCACCATGTTCATTGAGGGAATTAATTATCAGGTAAATAACAGTGAAATGAAAGTAAATAGGAAACAATACAGTTCATCACAAACACAATTACCACATACAATAATTTATTAAAACTTAACGATGGTAGCATATGTTTGCAATTTTTCCTTACTTAATGTCTTTCAAGCACTTAACTAAATTTTTGAGCCCCCTAAAATTTTCGTGCCCAGGGCACATGCCCCAAGTGCCTGTGGGATAATCAGGCCCTGCCTTTGACATATAGTTTCATGATCTATTTCTCTTAGTAAAAAAGATCTATCTCTTAGATACATGTTAAAATACATTTTACATAAAAACATTTTGTTCACAAGAAGTACATAAATCTTTTCCAGAATGAAATTACAAGAAAAAGGTCCCAGACAAGTCTTTTGTAACATAAAATCCATAGTTACATATCTATAAACATATTTTTCATTTAAAAAAAATTAGAATTTTTTTGACAGATTAGTTCTTATAATGGTATATTGCAATTAGTTTTAAAATCATAAGTCTAAAGATTATGAGTTTGTAGACTTGTACTTCATTTTGACACATTAAAAGAACACAAGAAAAAAGGTTTTCTCTCATTAGAATGTAATTGAATATTAATTACTATACTATGACCTTTTATAGTACTAAAATATACACAAAAATTTCTTTCATTTCTTTGTAACACATAAAAAAAGGTAGCAACTAAATTGTTTATCTATTAGAGAAATATCCTAAAAAGTACCAATTTGGAGATACTTATTTTTACAAGTTTCAACGCATATTTTTACAAGTTTTTTCAATGCAAATGCATGAAAAATAATGGATTTTGAATGCATTTACACATAAAAATTATTTTGTGGCTTTTTACAAAGAACGAATTTCTGCCTAAGAATATCATTTTAAGAAAGACTTAAAAGGATATAGAGGGGTGGAACTGATTAAAAATAATACATCAATGTCATCAATAATACATCAATGGGTGCTTGTAACCACACTTAAAATATCATGAAAACAACTATTCAGCAAAAACTAAAGATAATTTAAAATAATTCATAGCATAACGTGATTTATAATATAATCTCACAAATCCATAAATCTGGATTTCAGAAAGTAAAGAAGTCTAAAATTCCAATCACAATCACACATGTAAATTTCTTCCCATTTTTTAACTGCAATTTTAACCTCAAATTTAAAAAAAAAAATAATTTTAATAAGCTACTAATTTTTAATAATATATTAATTTTTAAAAAATTTATAATGCATACACTGAAAATGTTTGGGGAAAGGTCCAGACCTCCACGAACCCTCCCTATAAATACGTCCTTATTTGACAGGTAAAACCACAATTTCTGTCGTGTTTCAGACGTCGAGTAAAAAATAATCAAAACAACGTGTAGTAATATTTCTATATATAAATACTCAAAGAAAATTTTGTTCGGTTAAAATTATGCTTATTACCATTTAAAATTTCAATTTAGAGATTAGGTTTGTTTAAAAATCTCACCCGGAAGTTACAACTTAAAAGTATTAGCATTTATATAATAAATAAAGAGCATTGGTCGAGAAATGTCTAGAAATAAAAGTTTACAGTAGTCATTAGTTTAAATTATTCAGATTACCTTTTAAAATTTAGCGAGTGAGATTGTTTAAAGGTCTCACACCCGGAAGTTAAAAAATACAGAAGAATAAAAGAAATAAGGAACCATGATAAGGAAATTACATGCATATAAATTATATTTCATAACAAACTTATATAATATATAGCAGCTTATTCAAAAGAAAAACAACTACCTTGATTATTACGCCTATTCCAGCAATGTTTACAAACATTTAAACACACATTCGTGAATGAATTCAGCGCTCATACAGTAAACACGTCAGATCTCTTTCCCCTGAACGACTCATCTGCAATTCACGAGACTTTTAAATTGGTACGTAGTGATCCGATGTTCACTACCAAAGTTCACGCCCATAAATGGTTTTTCGGTAAGGTTTCGGTGGTGTTACATTGGCATTCAGTCGACTCTTTTTCACCGAACAAATGACAGTTCAGCCATCGCTATTTGTAATTCAGTTGCATGTTTTTTAAACAAAAGCAAGCACTCTACAGCCACTGAGTGGTTATCAAACGAATTACCCGTTTATTTTGGTTGTTTCGTAAGAAGTTTCCTCTTTGTCAACTGTTTTCAAGTAAGTAGAAATGGATTTTTAACTTTTATCGTTTACACAGTTGTTCTTTCATTGATAATATAGTGAAGTGGTTGTGCAACTTTATAAATATTAAATCACTTCAATAACGAGAACAAATATTGAATGAAAATCTCAATCCAGTATTAAAATAATTACAACCATTTTGCTGACAAGAACATGTGCAAAAAAAAAAAAAAAAAAAAAAAAAAAAAAAAAAAAAAAAAAACTTTTATTTATTAAAATAAAAAATATGATAAAGATTGAGTTTAGTGTAAAAAAAATCTCGATCTGAAACTTGTCATCCAGATTTGGTCTTTTGACAGGGATCTGTTGAGCAACTCTTGGTGTCATTGTGGATGTTTAAACGGGATGTTCCATTATTTATTCTTAAAGGTTGTAACACTGTTGGAGACTGTGCGTA
>CM063507.1:1796806-1884306 GCA_032207245.1 Pardosa pseudoannulata | reverse complement strand
TTTCCCTTTGACGTTACAGAAGTCGTCATTGAAACCAGTTAATCCCATTTTGACACTAGACAGTCACATAACTTTTAGTCCCCCAACATCTGTGGTTTGACTTACACTTAACGCGAAGCACCTGCAGCCACAAAACGGCGTCCCCCACGCTATCTGTTCCGCCACACTAAAAACAAAACAAAAAAGTGCAACGGCCAATGAAGAGATTCAAGAACGCCCAAAACACGCCCTTGAAAAGTGTAAATGGTCAGACACAAAACCCCTAAAAAAAACCTTAGATAAGATTTTATATTTTTAAGTAAGAAGTTCACACTCGCTATTCTGGCAGTTAGTCAGGAGATATTCTCTACTTAGGCGTGATTTAGTTGCGTCAAGCAGACTAGTCATGAGTATGCTTATAGCAGATTTTCGAAAGTATTTCCTCCTTAAGATCTCCCATGTCTGGCCTATCAACAAGAAATAAAGATTTTAGAAGGACAATAATGGACTCTTCGTGACTGCTTTATCCAAGTCATGACATATATATACATATATGGGATGATTTTACTATTCTTCTCATCATCACCTTCGTAATATATAAGGTTATAGTTATCGGCCATAAGTATTGATTAAACTTTGCAATGTTTGAGAACGTGCAATGTTTGAGGCGTTTGAAAGCTTTATCACCAAACTTTGAATAGTAGTAGCATATGCCACTTTTATTACAACCTTTTTGAATGGATTTACTCTTAGAACGTAATCAAAATTCGTTACGAATAGGTCGCTGCCTTTTAACTAGATCTGTTCGGCGTGTAAAGAACTTGGATCCTCCAAAGTCTTTTTCATTTGTTTATTAACACCAAACACACATAAAAGGAAAGGGGAATAAATCCGCACTCAAAAACTATACATAATAAAAAGGGGTTTAACAATCCCCACACTCGGGCTAACGCCGCACATTTTTTTCGACTGCAGTTCACTCTCTGTCACAAAGGGTGGTCACATGACCACGCTGGCTGCGAGCTAGTTAGGCATGCGCAGAGCTGGTCCGAACATGCCGCCCCGCGTTGCAATGTACATAGTACATTCAAGGTTCGTATCATTCATATATCATTACATACAATGAAAAGAAATAGTAATCAACATAAAAACAATTAAAGTAAATTTATATGACATAGAAATAAACAACTTAACAATCAAGTAATGAAATTACATGGGGAATTATTCAAATTAATGAAATTATATCAGTAAGTAAATTTGATATAAATCACAGTATTCTGTAACAAAAAACATTTCAAAATTTTATGTTTCTATTGGTAACACGCACAACTTTGAAATAGATCTTTTAAATATACCTGATTTGGTTCTGACATCTGCAACACGAATAATATTATCCTTACCAGAATAAGTTTTCATAATACGCCCGAGAAGTCATTTGCAAGTAGGCAAATTTTCTTCTTTTAACAGGACCATATCGCCCTCTTTTATATTCCTTTTTTCAAACATCCACTTTGTCCGCATCTGCAGATTATTTAAATATGTTACACTCCATTTTTTCCAAATTATATGTACAACCTTGGTAATTTTTTGCCATATGTGCAATCTGTTTGTTTCTATATCTGCAAGAGAAGGTTCAACAATTGATGTTAACGATCGACCTACAAGAAAGTGAGCAGGAGTTAAAACTTCTAAGTCATCAATTTCTGATGACAGAGGAGTTAAGGGACGCGAATTTAGCATTGCTTCGATTTGAATCATTATAGTTAAGAGTTCCTCATACGTAAACCTAGAATTACCTATGGTCCTTTTTAGATAGTATTTAAAAGACTTAACCCCTGCCTCCCATAGACCGCCGAAGTTGGGTGCTCTGGGGGGTATAAATTTCCATTCAATGTTCTCTTCTAAAGAGAACTTCGAGAGATTTTCATCTTGTCTGCTCATCAACTGGTAGAACCTTTTTAGCTCCTTGTTTGCACCGACAAAATTGGTGCCATTATCAGAAGTGATAGTTCTAAATTTTCCTCTTCTAGATATAAAACGCTTAAGAGTAGCTATCATGCAGTCTGCGGTTAAGTCTGATAATATCTCTAAGTGTATTGCGTTTGTTACAAGACAAACAAATATACAAACGTATACTTTTATGAGGGGTCCTTTTCGTTGATTTTTGTTCTTTATATGGAAAGGACCACACAGATCAACACCAACATAATTGAAAGGAAAATCAGGAGTGACCCGTTCTTTGGGCAAAACTCCCATTTTTTTGAGTAGAAATACGAGGACATGCCTTAAAACATTGAATGCAACTGTGAACAATTTTTCTACAACGGTTTCTCCCATTCAAAGGCCAATATTTTTGTCTAATTTGATACAATAAGTTTTGCGAACCACAATGTAAATATTTTTCGTGAAAATATTGGATTATCAAATCGGTCAATCTACAGTTGGATGGCAATAATATAGGATGTTTTGAATCATAACCGACCGAGGAATTATTTAATCGACCACCTACCCTTATGAGGCCATCTTGATCTAAAAAGGGATCTAAACTTTTAATCTTACTTGTATTATGAACACTATTTCCCTTTTCTAAGGCCTTGAATTCATCCAAAAATGCAGATCGTTGAGCTCTTTCAATTAGGACTTTCTCAGCTAATTTGATTTCCTTACCTTTCAGGACACCTGAATCTTTAGTACTTGGATCTTTACAATTATGTATAAATCTGAAAATGTAACCTAAAATACAAACAATTTTAAAATACTTATTACTAATCTGTAGTAAGTTATCTAAATATTCTGGAACAAAGTTCAACGAAAGAGTTAATTTCGAGTCCAAGGAGTCTGAATTCCTTTTCATTTCGGGAAGATAGTCCTCAGGAACAGGATCAACTTTCGAAATTGAATCAGGAAGATCGTGGGATGATAAGAAGGGGGGACCCTTCCACCACATAGTGTTACCCAACAGGGAGTCTGCACTAAGTCCTCTTGTCAAGAAATCTGCAGGATTGGTTTTCCCAGGGCAATGGTACCAAGAATTGGGATCTGTCAGGTTTTTTATCTCTTTAACTCTGTTTGCCACAAAGCGTTTTCATTGACTGGTTGAACCTCTGATCCAGTACAAGGAAATCGTAGAGTCAGTCCAATGATAGGTTTTTGTTGGTTTTTTCGTGTTCACAATTTTCCGTATGCTTTTTGTTAAGCGAGATACTAACAACGCTCCAAGGAGTTCCAATCTTGGAAGGGAGATCTTCTTGAGTGGAGCAACTCGACTTTTTGACGCTAACAAATTAACTTCAATGTTACCTGTTGCTTTCAAAACACGTATGTAAACAGCAGCACCATATGCTTTTTTACTAGCATCAGAAAAGCTATAGATTTCTATTTCATCAAGGTCTTCCGCTATAGTTGAATTTAGACTAAGTCTAGGAATTTCAATTTTGGCTAATCTTGGAAGCTCTTCGCACCAGTGTTGCCATTCTTTTTTAATATCTGGAGGTAAATCTCCATCCCATTGAATTTTCTGTATCCATAATTCTTGGAAAAGACACTTTACTCGAATTGTAAATGGAGTAATTAATCCTAGCGGGTCAAAGAGTTTTCCCACTGCTTGAGAGAGGAAGCGTTTCGTGTTTTTGTTAAAAGATAGAAAGTCTATTAGTCCCTGGATCTCCCTAGTGAGGCAATCTTTTTCCGTGTTCCAAGTCATTCCAAGAACTTTAGTCAAGTTAACACCCAAGCTAACAGAGTTGTACTCAGGTTGAGTGTCAAAATCTTCCTTTTTCCATTCTTCCATCAGGCTACTGTCATTTGAAACCCATTTTCTTAATTTCATTCCAGCCTTTTGCATTATCCCTTTAGCATCCTTTGAAACTTCTAGAGCACTTTCAACGGTATCTTCACCTGCAATAAAGTCATCAACATACAAGCAAGTATCAAGAAGTTTTGACGCCTTCGGATATCTATTACTGAATTGTTTGATATGTTTTTTAATTGTCGCTGATAAGAGAAAGGGTGAAGCACTGACTCCAAATAAAACACGTTTGAATCTATAAATTTTAAGATCTTGCGTGAAATCTTCATCAGTCCATAAGAAACGTACAGCATCTCTGTCCTTGGTAGCTAACGATATCTGTAGAAATGCCTTTTCAATATCTGAAATTATGGCAATTTTGTTCAACCTAAAATTAATTAAGATATCAAGCAAATTAGAATTAAGATTGGGGCCTGACCACAAATAGTCATTTAAGGATAACTCGCCACAATCATGGGAGCTTGCATCAAATACGATGCGTGTTTTAGTAGTAAGTCTCTCTTGCTTATATACTGGTTGATGCGGTAAATAATAAATAGGTCTTTCATTTATTTCAGGGGTTAGTACTTTAACTTCTTCAATTATATCCTTCTGAAGGTATTCTCTCAAAATCTCTGCGTATTGTTCCTTCATTTTATTATATTGATCAAGTTTTCTTTTCAGACTCTGTAAGCGGTACTTGGCGACTCTAAAGTTATCTTTCAGCTCTCTCCAATCTCTTCTCCAAGGAAGTACTACTTCATATCTATTTCCTTTTAATTTTGTTGTTTGATCAAAGATTTGAATAGCTTGATCTTCTTCTGGTTTTAGTTCTTCATCTTTTATTCCCAGAGACTCCAATTCCCAAAACTGTCTTAAATTGTTATTCATTTCTTCAAACTCTTGTATCAAGTGACACTGTCCATATTTATTTGAAGGTGTTACTTCGTTTAAAACCCCAGTTGGAATCCACCCAAAAACTGATTCTTGCAAAATTAGATTCTCATTGACCTTATACCGATTTTGTCTTAAAATTTTATAAAATAACTCAGCTCCAATCAAGGCATGAATTTTTCCCACTTTGAAGAACGTGGGATCAGCGTAATCTATAAATGGAGGCAGTTCAATGTTAGATACATCTAACTGAGTTGATGGGATGTGATCTGTAATTTTAGGAACGAGTAGGAATTCTATATTTTCTTTGAAACTTCCATCCGCATTAAATATAACGGTTTCAGTTTTATTTCGAACATTATGAGTAGATCCATTTAAACCCTTTACAGGAACATTAATTTTACGCTTTGGCAGACTTAATTCGTCGGCGCATTCCTTCAGTAATATGTTTACATTCGAAGCACTATCCAATACGGCACGTATTTTGTATCGTTTTCCATAAGCATCGTTGATGAAAATAAAACAAGTACTCAATAACACAGATTTTTTTTCTTTCATTATATTGCTGAAAGTTTGGAAGGATTCAGATTGTAAATTATTATCTACTGACTCTGACACGTCATTTGTGGGGAACGGCTGTTTATCTTTTATTCCAGACGAAACGTTAACTGGCGCCACTGAAACAGTTTCGCTATGCAGTTTCTCTCGATGGAGAAGCGAATTATGTCGTAATGTACAATAAAAGCAAGAAAATTTAGAAGTGCACGATTTTACAGTATGGTTTTGGTTTAGGCAATTTATGCACAATTTATTTTGTTTTACGAAATCATATCGTTCCGAAACACTCATTTTTTGAAAATTAGAACATTTATTCAAACTATGCGAATTTTTGCATAAAGGACACCTCTTAAATTTCAATTTTTCATTGGAATTCAGCATAAAGGCTTTCGATTTGTTTGAATAAGGCGTGCTTTTATTTGAGTGCTTGATAGTGGAATTTCTATTCACACTTTCCAAAGTCGAACTTCTGTTTTCTAAAAACGACATTAATTCCATGAATTTCGGATACTCTGTTTTTTTTCGTTGTGTATTCAAACAGTTTTCTTGATTCTCTGTCTAATTTTTGCAAAATGATATTAACGAGGAATGCATCGGAAAGGTTATTTTGTTGGTATTTTAATACCTTCAGCGCTCTTAAGTTCTTGTTTATGCAATCAATAAAATTTCTCAATTCCATTGACGATTCATGTTGAATCTTTTCATAGTTTATTATGGCTGTCAAATGAATATCTACGAGTAAACGGTGATTCTCAAATCTTTCTGTTAGTGCCGCAAATAAGGACTCGAACGAATCGTCAGAGCTTTCTAGCTGCTTAGCTTCGGCGCTTAGAGATGCGCGCAAATAATACAGTTTCTGAGCATCATTTAATTCATCATTGTTTATAATTAAATTTGTAAACTGCATCTTAAATGTAAACCACTCGTCATATTTACCACTGAATACAGGTAATGGTATGTCCGGTAATTTTACCTTTGTGTTATTAACACTTTTGGTTTCATTGTTTTCAACATGTGTATTAGCTTCATTTACCTTTAAAGATTGAAGTAAGGTATGGAGACTTACCTCAATATTTTCGAGGCGATCTTCCATCTCATCTAATTCTTTTTCAAAGGCAGGTAAATCCTCTATATCTGGATTATCATAGTATGATTCTCTGAATTCATCAACTTTCGATTGAAGGTCAGATAGTTTGCGAAGTTTGATTTTAAGTTGAGTGTTCGTAAAGGCTTTCGTTTTTGAAACATCTTGGACATAGTTTTCAAGTTTTGTTATAGTACCTTTGAGGGTACTTTTCTTTCGATTCATTTTATCCATAGCTTGCGCTGGGGCTGAAGACGGACCAAAAAAATGTTCGGCGTGTAAAGAACTTGGATTCTCCAAAGTCTTTTTCATTTGTTTATTAACACCAAACACACATAAAAGGAAAGGGGAATAAAGCCGCACTCAAAAACTATACATAATAAAAAGGGGTTTAACAATCCCCACACTCGGGCTAACGCCGCACATTTTTTTCGACTGCAGTTCAAACTCTGTCACAAAGGGTGGTCACATGACCACGCTGGCTGCGGGCTAGTTAGGCATGCGCAGAGCTGGTCCGAACAAGATCATTAACTAGTAATGAGAGTTCTGAGATTTATTTTTGCAGTTTATCCAACATAATTCCGTCTCTGCAAGATGCGATCATTGCATCTAGATATGATTAGTGTTTAATTTTCTACCATACTTAACAATTTCGTGAGTTTATCACGACTGACAGATGAAATTCAACGTATATTGAATAGAAATCCATAAATTTAAAAAATACTTTCACTTACTTTCTTTGTTGACAGCAAGATTGCACATTACACTTAAAAGTTATGACTGTTTTTCTATCGCCAAATTCTAAATCAGTTAAAAGCTTTGGTAGTTTCTGAATTCTGCTGTCAGAAAAAAGATATCAAATGATATTTTAAGAGATTCACACTATCCGCTTTTTGGTGGATTAAAGTGAACTTAGTAAAGTGACTCGATGGACAATTTCAGATACCTATGCCAAAATTTCGGCGTCAATCAAACTTTCCACAAGATCAAATTGTGTTTGATCTGCAATTGTAGCATCATTTCTGAATTGGGTTTCAATTTGCATAAATCAGATTTTTGGGTCCGCTTTCCAAAAGAGTGACACTTTGACACTCCAGATACCGATCTTACCTTGAGAACAATCAGCAAGTTCTGTGGCATCTTCTACGTCCATATTCATATCACGTCCAAGGTCGCTCTTTTCAGTAGAATCCAAGTTTAGTGGGTCAGCCGCCATGTTTTGGCTGTATTTTTGTTCACTGATCGTCAAATTGTCGATAAGTGAGGATTACACTTCGTGTTTCGCCTTGTGTTAAGTTTATATGATTTCAAAACATATTTTGAACAATAAAGGGTTTTAAATTTTGGTAAAGTGAATACAAATGCAAACTTAATTTTTTAATGTATTTAAACGCACTTTTCACTGTTTTTTAAATTAAACAGGAAGTGATTTTTGCTATAGGTAGAAATTTAGCAAAATATAAGCCTCATTCGGTTATATTTAGGCAAACATTGCCAAAACCCTGTTGTTATTTAATTAAATTATTTTAAAACTACCAAATAACTATAAGGGAATGAAGTATGCTAAAAATTACGGTACTTACGCATTAAAGCCACCACAGCTACAGATTTGGCGGTTTTTAAGTGCCGCCAATCTACACCTAAAATATTTGCGACAAATCATAAAATAAAACACTCTATTTAAAATCAAAACACTTTCAAAACTCAAATCATTAATTTTACTTTTGATAACAATCAAATTTTACTTTTTTTCAAACAAGAAGGAATCCAAAAGGTTACTGCATGCGCGTGCAAACATCAAGATTGCTCTTTATTGGCGCATTAACGCAACTTCTGCTGCAGTGCACGTTAATACGTAAGTACCAAAATTACTTTTAGAAATTATTAGCTTAAAATTCTAAAGGAAATAAGGGACTTAAACTGTTTTTGGTATCCAAGGTCCACAATGCTCCCCTTGATCACCCCGTAACAGCAATCATTTAGCCTATCACTACTAACAACAGAAATAATATGCTTTAAAATAATTTTTAAATGTATTCTTATCATTTCCCTTATATCGAAAATAAAGGCGCCGATTTAACCCCACCCCCTTTTTTTTCCAAGCTTGCCGGGAGAGCCCAAAAAGAACAAGGATTGCTAGAAAACTGAGTTAAGGTATCCGTCTACGTTAAAAACGTCTTTTTTTTTTTTGTGCCAAAAATCACAGTTTGTTTCATTTTTCTGTTGTAAAATTTCAACTTTTAGGTTTCTAAATCTGTTTTTGTTTTGTCTCTACGGCATTTTAAAGAAAAGTTACAGCTGTTTAAACATCAGTGACAGCTGTCAAAACAAAACGGAAGTAATGACTTCCGAACCGGAAGTTGTGAATTTAAAGCCTTTTAAAGAGCATTTTTTGGACAAAACTTTTTAAATTTTCATGAAGATTAATTTAAACATTTTTCTAGTATTTTTAATAATTAGCAACTTGGCAATTAGAAAGTTTTGAAGCAAGAAAGTGTGGGGAATTTTAAACATGCATTTTAATTTTTTAACAGTTAAAGTTGCTTTCATAAACTTCAAAATGAGTTTTCTCAGAACGGTATTTTTAATGAAATGTTGAAACTTGAAATGTGATTTCTCAAAAAGTTCTTAAAATATTTTGTTGAAAATTATTATGAATGTTTTTGATAGTATTTACTAGTGAATGACCTAAAAGCTTTAAATTTGGATCATTTTTAATGATGTTACACTCATAGTTAGATATAAAGGTAATGAAAATTTGTTAAAAATTCAATGTGTACGATTTGAAGAACCAACATTTTTTACCAAATGAAAAGTAAGCAAAAATTTTAGATGATTCAATAGTCCAGTGAATAAGAAATGTGTTGCATTAAAAAATATTGAAATAATTTAATTTATTAAAAAATTAGACCTTTTGAAAACCACTAATTTTTTTGCTAAATTTTCTTCATTTATTAGAAATTTTATAAAAACTTCTCCAGGAATAAATATTTTTTAAGTGCAATTCTCTATGATAATATAAAAAATGAATCTAAAAATTTAAAAACTTGAACTAGTTTCTACGTTTAAAGAAAAAAGTTCTCCGAACGTAGACGGATACCTCAAATAATTTGGCGATTATATCCTTTGCTTGGCGTGCTCACTAAACTGAAATACAGCCCCAATTTGAAGTGGTTGTGCAATGTAATATTAAATCGTTTCAATAAAGAGAAGAAACGTTTAAGGAAAACCATAATCCAGCATTAAAATAATTACACTCACAATAATACAAACGATCGAACAACAAAAAACCTTTATTAAAATCAAAAACGCTATTATATTTACATTTTATGAAAGACTTCAAGAGGATAATTTTGTGTGTTTAATCATAAGAAGATAAAATTATCTTTAGAATTATTACCATTGTATAAAAGGGATAGTTTAATTATAAAATTAATTTCAAATGCATTGCATCATATATTTTTTTAAAAATAATTTACTTTCCTTGCAAGAAGGTGGCTTCTTATAAAAATTTATGTAAAAGGTGGCACGATTGTTATTTTTAATAATTTACTTTCCTTAGAAGAAGGTAGCTTCTTGTAAAAATTTAAGTAAAAGGTGGCACGATTGTTATTTTTAATAATTTACTTTCCTTAGAAGAAGGTAGCTTCTTGTAAAAATTTAAGTAAAAGGTGGCACGATTGTTATTTTTAATAATTTACTTTCCTTAGAAGAAGGTAGCTTCTTGTAAAAATTTATGTAAAAGGTGGCACGATTGTTATTTTTAATAATTTACTTTCCTTGCAAGAAGGTGACTTATTGTAAAAATTTATGTAAAAGGTGGCACGATTGTTATTTTTAATAATTTACTTTCCTTAGAAGAAGGTAGCTTCTTGTAAAAATTTATGTAAAAGGTGGCACGATTGTTATTTTTAATAATTTACTTTCCTTAGAAGAAGGTAGCTTCTTGTAAAAATTTATGTAAAAGGTAGCACGTATTAACATATCGGTTGTGGACCGCTGGATTAATGGAAGATTACTATAAGAAATACTTTTACATAACAAATGAAAAGATTTTATTTATCTCAGAAAATGTAGATTTAATTTACCTCTTTTACACGAAATCTTTTATACATTTCCTGAAGCTGAAACGTCTCTTTCCCGTATGCGTCCAACAATTCATATTTAAATTGTGCTTCCCGGAAAACTCTTCATTACACATACTGCAAACAATGAGGAATTTTCACGTTTTCCAATTTTAATTTTTAATTTTAAACAATAGAAGACAAAAAAGTAAGCAAAACAGTATCTATATTTCTTTTATTTGAGAGCCTAATTAGGGATTTCTAATGCGCTTTGCCGAGCGATGGCCAAATGGTTAGAGTGGTGGCCTTCGGAACCAGAGTTCGTGGGTTCGAATCCCACTGAGGCATGGATGTTTGTAGCCGTTCGGAATCGGCTTTAAGCAGTAGGTCCCGGTCTCATTCGCCCTCGTGTTGCAAAAAGTAGACCGTAGCACTCCAGAACCAAACTAATGCGCTTTATAGCGGACTCTTTAACGTATCTCAAAAATGATACTTTTCCTTCGCCGAGTTTGTGGCGTCATCGTTCACGAAAACACCGACCGCCAATGCTGTTTACATGTTAAAAGGCAACTTTTAAATTTGTTTCTGTGTATCGTATATAATAGAATTTTTTTTTTGTCTGACATTAAAAAATCATATAATAAATATTGTATTGTGTCACTCTGTAAAAATACAACTACTAATGAGGAATTTTCACGTTTTTAATTTTAATTTTAAACGATAGAAGACAAAAAAGTAAGAGCCGAACGATGGCCGACTGGTTAGGGTGCTGGCCTTCGGTACCGGAGTTCGTGGGTTCGAATCCCACTGTGGCATGGATGTTCGTAGCCGTTCGGAATCGGCTTTAAGCTGTAGGTCCCGGTCTCATTAGCCCTCGTGTTGCAAAAAGTAGACCGTAGCACTCCAAACCAAACCAAAAAAGTAAGCAGGACAGTAGCTATTTTTCTTTCATTTTGGGGCCTAATTAGTGATTTCTAATGGGTTTTATACAGGACTCTTTAACGTCTCTCAAAAACGATACTTTTCCTCCGCGGAGTTTGTGACGTCATCGTTCACGTTGACACCGTGCGCCTATGCTGTTTACATGTTGAAAGGCGACTTTTAAATTTGTTTCTGTGTAAAGTATCACATATAATAGAAATTTTTTTATTATGTCTGAAATTAAAAAAAACATATTATAAATATTGTAATGTGCCACTCTGTAAAAATACAGCAACTAATTGCAATGAGAAGATATTTTTCAGCGTTTCCAAAGATCCACATACATGTAAAATCTGGACAACTGCGATAAAAACGGATGAGAAATTAAACACCAAATTATCATATAAATCATCTCTATGGGTTTGCGAAGACGATTTTTTTTTTGGTAAATAAATGCTTGCTTTTGTTTAAATATTACTAATTTAGAACAATTAAAGTATATAAAAATACATCTATACCTTATAAAGGACTGTTGATTAACCAGTGCTACTTAACTTTTAAAACTGCTAATTTTCGAGTATTATCCCAGAGTTCAAGTACAATAAATGTTTGATAAAGCATAGAAATTTCGTAAAACATAAAAATCTAAAGCATATAATTATCTAATAAATAACTCGAGGGAGGGGAAGGTTATGTATTTTCAAGGTATTATAAATATTTTCTTCAGAGATGCATACTTTCTTAAGTGTATAAATTCACAGTGATATTTTTCGATTAAATTGGTGACTAATTTGAAAAAAAAAGAGTATAATATTTTTAAAATACTTAATAATGATATTATTTTAAAAATTAAATTTAATTTCAGAAACTTGATACATTTTTTAATTTAAAATTAATATTAAAGGCAATAAAATTGTATTGCTATTAAAAAAGTGTAAATAATTAAGTAAAGCCGTTTAAAGATTTAAAATTTCTTTTCATCAAATTTAAAATACTTAAGAATTAAATTAAATTTTTCATTTAAAATACTTAATAGTGATTAAAAACGTAAATTTAATTTCAGAAACTGTATACATTTTTTATTTAATATTAATATTTAAAGATAATAAAATTGTATTACTATTTTAAAAAGTATAAATAATTAAGTAAAGCCTTTTAAAGATGTTAATTTTGTTCTCACATATTTTATAAAATCAGCCAACATACGTATGATAACTGAATGCCAATGATAATATTGCTGCAATAGCAAGGTTGTAGCAAACAGTATACATAATTATTATTAACTAGCATATAGCCCATCATATGACGGGATTAGTAAATTTTTTAATATTCCAGAACTGTTAAGTACCCAATGAGGCAGGTAAAAAATGGTTTGTTTTTTGGCTGAGAACTATCTGGTTCACTCACAATAATTTATTTATCTTCCTACTCCTCTAGAGTCTCCCGATCCTGTAATGCAGTTTAGAATCACGTTCAATTCATTTAGTCAAACCGTGTGGTTATGTATAATAAACAAACACACAAAAGAACAAACTGCTTAATTTCCAAATATATATAAATTAAAAGTTAGATATTTATTAGTCCGTGAAATAGACTCCTAGACTTATATGAAAAGAATTTATTGTTAATACCGGTGGTAAAAGTTTCATTGCAACAAAAAATAATCGATGATTCAATTTAAAATGATCACGTATGTACCTAATCTATTATTTAAGCCAAATATAAAAGAAAATCATTGACGTAATATTTAAGTTCAGTGATAAAAGATATTAAAATAGTGTAGACGATATTTAAATAGTTTGAAATATGAAATGATTAAATGAGATGTTTAAAGGAATGACGTCACAATGCTAGAAAAAATTGTCATTTTTACCTATTTAAGTGATAAATGGATAAATTTAATCGCCTGGTCTTAACCGGGGAAAATAGAGCTTGAAATAATGACATTAAACTCTCGAAAAGGAGGGAAGGGTTGGATTGCGAACGTTTTAAAGACGACAGCATTTTTTGCTGTGATATGAAGCATATTTATACCAATTTATTTTAGAATCGGATCGCTAGTTTAGGAGAAGATAAACTTTATTCGATTTGAATGGATGCCTCTATACATTTCAGGTCCAACCGCTTCATAAATTGGAGGACAGACGTACAGATAACTTAGACTATTATTATATAGGGGATTGTTGTTCTTATAGGATTATTTAATGCTGATTTTTTTGTTTTATTCAAATCTGATAGGCTATATCATCTTAAATGCCATTTTTAAAATATATGTTTTGAATATGGCCTACAATGATTGGTGAACTCTGAAACTCTGGTCCTTTGGTAAATCCAGGTAGAAGAGACATTTATAACAAATTGGGATACTTAAGCTATCGAGATCAATAAAATAAACCTTCATGTTTAAATACAAATAAATTTTGATAGCTAGAAAATTTCAAGAACTTGCAAAAAGAAAATCGGAAAATAGTGCGCGCTTATAAAAAAAAAATATTGGATATTAAGAACTATGGCGTCACAACCAATCACGGAGCATTTTCGCTTGACTTTCTTCGGTCGGTCGAACGATCAGGTCGAACTTAAACTGATCTTCGCTTAACTTTAAAATTAATTTTTAAAATGATGGACCCAGTTTTTTTACATTTTTAGAATCTACGAGTCTGGAATTATCAGAAAAATACTAAGTTGTTCGAATCCCCCACATGTGCCAATTTCTCATTGTGAGCATTCGGAGATGTGCATTCGACTGTCCTTGTAGTTAAATCTTTTCTCTCACATATTGCAGACAATTTCTTGAGAAAGTTCGGAGATGCGCATTCAGACTGCTCTTGTGATTAAATCCTATCTCATTCATACTCGAGTCAATTTTTTGTGTGCGTTCGGAGATGCGCATTCAGGCTGCTCTTGTGATTAAATCCTTTCTCACACATACTGCACACGAAAGATTTTTCTTGCCTGTGCGTTCGAAGATGTGATTTTAGTAGAGTCGTATCACGGAAGCATTTACCACAAGTATCACAAACGCAGGGCTTTTCTTCTGTATGAGTCTGGAGATGCCTTTTATAATGACTCTTATCACCAAACGCTTTTTCACATGTACCACAAACGAAAGGTTTTTCTCCAGTATGTGAGCGGATGTGCCTGCTTAAGTGGTTCATTCTGTAGTATCCTTTGTTACACAGGCTACAGACAAATGGTTTTTCTCCCGTATGATCTACGAGGTGTCTGTTTAAGGTGACCTTATTAGAAAATCTCTCTGCACACACATTGCATGCAAATGGTTTTTCTCCAGTATGCACTCGAGAATGTAAGATTAGATTCTTCTTAAGCACAAATGCTCTATTACATACACTGCAGACGAATGGTTTTTCTTTGGTGTGAGTTCGGAGATGATTTTTCAATTCATCCGTTCCAAGAAAACGTCTGCGACAAACAGTACAGTCATAAAGTTTTTCTCCAGTGTGCGTTCGGATATGTTTGGTTAATGCAACCTTTTCTCGAAACGTTTTCTCACACATGCCGCAGGCGAAAGGTCTTTCTCCAGTATGCGTTCGAATGTGTCTCATGAGGCTGCTCTTTTCGGGAAAGGCTTTATCACACTGAGCACAGGCGAAAGGCTTTTCTCCTGTATGAGTTCGTATATGATTTTCTAAGTTGCCTTTTCCCAAAAAGGATTTATCACACATATTGCATACGTATTTTTTCTTACTCGTATGTATTCGGGTGTGAGTATATAAGTTTTTCTTTTTTGGAAATCCTTTACTGCAAAATTTGCAGACGTAAAGCTGTTCTTTCTTATTCATTATGTGATATTTAATATAGTTTTTCTATGTATTTTGCAGATAAAAGATAAACTTTTCAAGCACGTGCACAGTTTACAAGTTAATTGGGAAAGATAGGATTAATAATTTCAATAAAAGACTTCCACAACTGCTTGCATATGTAAATTCTCATTTTGAACAGAGATTAGCAGTTTCATCAGTGAGTAAATATCGACGTATTTTTGAAGTAAGAATTTTTTTCTTTTGTCTTTAGAAATTAGTTCGTATTTCAATTATATCAACAGCACAGTTTACCGGTTAACTGCGAGAGATATGGTCAATGATCTCTTAAAGATATCTTGATATGTTTCACAGCTGCCACAAGAATGTGAGACAACTGTTTGTATACTTGCATTTTGAATCAATGACTAGCTATTTCATCAATGGGTGAACATCAATGTATTTTGGAAACAAAAATGTTGATTATTTTGCGTTTAGAAATGAAAACTCACATTTCACTTATATCAATAGAAAAGCATGCTATACCATAAGCATGCCTCGCAGTACAATTTCTTTTGTTTCTTGCACTAGAAACAAATGATTTACCCTGTACCAAGTACTGGGATTCTTATCTATCCATCAAAAGTAACGGGATAATTAAATGCTTGAAATTTGTTGGTATAAAGCACTTGGAAGTTTGATGAGTGAAAGTAATAGAACAAACAAAATTTTATTCAGTTTTACCCGAAGGAAATTGTTTCTGCTTATCTATTAATATATATTTTTACCATCCATATATTCTTTTCATGATTTTAAAGAAAGTTGATATTCGAGACGTAGGTTTGTTTCATACATGAATTTTTCTCACACGTACATGTTTTTTAAAATGCATTTTTTTAAATATGTGTTTTACATCTGTGGGTACGCGATGATGTTGACGGTATTTCTTAATTTTTATAATTAAATAGAATGTACGAGTATTATTGAATTCTAACTGAACTTCAAAAACTCCAGTGGTTTATGTGACCACCTTCATTTAGAATTCAATAGAACATATTAATGTACAGCGTTTTCCCCCTTCGACATAAGACAGTACAATGGAATAAATTATCTCGTGACTTGGCTATGTGTAGAGGATGGAGCTTGGTAGAACAACGAGGAGGCTTCTAAAAGAAAACCCCCAAAGGATTTAGACCCAGAAGATGACCAAGGAATAGATGGATGGATCAGGTCGAAGATCTAAAGAGTTGGAGAATCACTAAATGAAAACAAAAGACATCTAGTCGGGTAGAATGGATAAAAGTGTTAAAGGTGATCAGGGCCCCTCGGGGACTGTAGTGCCGATAATAATGTTGATGACATGCTGGTGCTGAATACCTGTAAAGGATAAAATAAAAATATGAGTAAGCAAAGTAATATATTTACAATGTGTAAGAAATAAATGTAATATTTTTTAGACTCTTGATCAAGGCTAGACAGGTTTGGTTAATTTATATAATTTTGATGTAAATCAAATCTTTTTGGTGGTGTGAAAGAAAAAAAAATGGCGACATGTATAAACTCGGAAGTTTATGGAACCTTTACAGATCCCTATATAATAAAAATTATTGAAATTATATTGAAAGAGTGAATTGTTCTTTTAATGTTATAAGGATGGACGAGGGAAAAACGGCTAGGAAAGATTCATTGGCAAGCTCTGTAGGTAGAGTTGTAAGCAGTAGAAAAAAACCTGGTTTAAACCCGGGTATTTTGGGAAGGGAATTTTGAAAATTTCCAAAACATGGGAATTTTGAAGTATTTTGTTTACTTTTATCCAACTCGCACAAGACAATTTTTACATTTCATAAATGATTTGACAATAATAGTTAACTGGCAACTGTAATGAATAAATATAGAATTTTTTTCGATTGTTGATCAAGGCTAAATATGTTTGGTTAATTTATATAATTTTGATGCAAATCAAATCTTTTTGGTGGTGTGAAAGAAAATGATATTTGGCAACGATTTGTGAACTCGGAAATTTACAGAACCTTTACAGATCCCGATATACAGTAGAACCTCGGTATAACGAACCCTGTGGGACCAACATCATATGGTCGTTGTAACGAATTGAAAAAATAATAAAAAAAATGAGCAAAGAAATGATGCAACAGTACATTCTTAGAGAACACTTCTATTTAGTTGTATTTCCATTACTGAATTTTTGAAAAGAAGTCTTTGATTGACGCCTGTTTCAAGTTCATTTGGGAATTTTTCTTTATCACTGATTCCATATCCGTTAGATTTTGAAGGAAATCTTCAGAATTAAATTGTCCTTCAAAATATTGTCGCAAGGCATTGATTGTATTGAGGGTTTCTTTTTCATTCACTTTTTCAAAAGATTGGACGATTTCTTCTCCGTCGTCGGAATCGCAGATTTCTTCATTTCCGGTAATACGGGCAATAAAATCGTCCTCATTCAAATTTTCTTCGAGGCACTGTAAAGTTTCGTCTACCGCAACAAATTCATCAAATGATAATTGAAGATCCGGAAATTTGACGCTGAGGAGCTGGGTCATTTCATTAGTGTCTGGAGTGTCATCTACCTAGGACATCAATGTCGTACGTGACGAAAGGGCCCTTTAGCAAACACAAAGAGAGGAGTACAGGTTTCTTGAAGTTGCACCACAGTACAATAATTTTGAAATAGCCCATTTGCTCATGAGTTCTGTGGTCTAAAATTGGCGGTTGCTCTAACGAAAAATAATACGCTTGGGGTCGTTGTAATGATTCAAAATTAACATTATTCCTATGATAAAATAATTGGGACTTTTTAAGATGGTCGTTCTAACGAAGGGGTCGTTGTATCGTGCGGTAGTTTAAAAGAAGTTCTACTGTAATAAAAATTATTGAATTTAAAAGAGTGAATTAGGCTTTTGATGTTATAAGGATGGACGAGGGAAATACAGCAAGGAAAGCAAAGATTCATTGCCAAGCCCTGTACACGCCTTATCTCACGCCAACATGTATGTGTGGAAAAAACAACAGATTCTGTTCCGGATTTCTTTTCCCGTTGAAGAATGCGCGGATTTCTCGTGTGAACGGAAAAATTATCAACCGATATCACCTTATCACAAGTCAACCTAACTAAAATAAATCGGTTGAAAATTTTTGATGTAGCACGAGAAATATGCAAATTCTTCGCCAGTAAAAAGGAATCAAAAACTAACACGTACATGTTGATGTATGATGATTTTAAAATGACGGCATTCCTGGATTTAGAAAAGAAATAGTTCGAATAGATTGTGCTTCGAGAAACAGTGCAGATTTTTTGTGTGGCAAGGGGGAGATTTAGGTGACTTTCCCCTCTCCGAAATTCTAAAAAGATCGTTTCTTGGAATGAAAATGGAGTAAGTGTTTAGTTGTGTCATCTGCCTCACTTTGCATAGATAACAATGTGCTTAGAACAGTGTGTTTAGTAACGTTGAGTTAAACAGAAGGAGAAAATTGTATTCGGTAAGTAAGAACAGATTGACTAGCACTCTTAGCAACTCATCCCAATATTGATGTACAATAGGGAGAAATTTTGAAATTTTTTGTAAATCTTTAAGTCGAGCATATTTTATAATATACATGTAAAACGTTTGAACATGTTCATTTTCTTTCAAAATTGTTTTCTTTGTTTGGTTATACTTCTGATTTAAAAACTGGAATTTAATATGATGTATATTTTATATCTGTTTATTGTAAATTTTACTATTAAATTTATTGTGCAGTTATTTCAATATTATAGGCTTTAAATTTGTTCATATCTTTTTTTAATCATTTTGATATTTTAAAACACCATTGCATTATGATATTCATTATGGGTATACATATATAACAAAACCTGTAGATTCACTGAAGTATCATGGTTGACTTAAGAATTGGGTTCCCCTGCCAAGTGGCGATAAAGCGCCAAGTTTGGTAACCCAGAACCGCTTTCTCCTCTCTTCGCCGTGTTATTTTTTTAGCTTATGTTCATTTCAGAGACTGTTCTTCTTGTGTAACTCTTTTGTTACGCTTTAATACGCCTAATTTCTATTGGTTCTGTGTTTAAATGCGCCTTATTTTTATTGGTTCTGTGGTCAATGGAGCTTTTAACACAACATTCAAGCCAGTTAGACTCGCTTTCTGCTATTTTCGCCTGAGGTATATTGTTTAATGCACTTCTGATTGGTTTGTGTGTGAATGAGGGGCTTATCAGTAATAAATACAAATGCCCGGTGTGTAAGAATGATATGCATCTGGTCGAACGTACGAAGCAAGTGCATCCAACAGCTAAAGTAAGTGCTTATGTTTTTTAATTTCAAGTGATATTTCATGTTATTTTAATTGTAAACTCTTTCGTGTGGAATGAAGGAAGGTTTTGATGTGTTTATTTTTGAATGGTTGTTGATTTAAGCATCATTTTTCTAGATGCAGTTAATGTGTTATTTTTCATGTGTATATAAAAAATTATCACATTTTTAATAAACTTATATACTATTTGTAGTAACATTTATGGAGGGTCAAGGGGGGCCGAGCCCCCCTTGGTTAAAAAACTTTTTCGATAACTCAAAAATTTATTTAAAAAATTAAAAAGTACTAACCTTTTAATATTGTTTGAAAATTTAAAAAAAAAAATCTCTGCGGATTTTTTTATTTATTTTATTTTTGATTTATCTTTTAAAATGAAATTTTTAATCGTTTTGTATGCTTAAAATCAGGAAATATTTTAAGAATATTAAAAAACAAAAATAATCAATTTTTAATGTTTTATTGTTTGAAAATTAAAAAAAAAATCTCTGCGGATTTTTTTATTTATTTTATTTCTGATTTATCTTTTAAAATGTAATTTTTAATTGTTTTGTGTGTTTAAAATCAGGAAATATTTTAATATTAAAAAACAAAAATAATCTATTTTTAATGCTTTAAAATTGTCAACCAGTTAATATAAAGAAATAACTTGAATAAACAAAATTTGTGTTAGTATAAATATTTTACGCATTTTCAACATTTTGCTATTAAATTGCAAAATTAGTATATTATTTCACCATAAAATAAATCAGTTATTTTAGTCACGCCAAAAATCCGCTCCTGTTCAAAACGTCAGCCTTCCGGTAACTCCTCGAAAAGTAGTTAGCGCCATTGACGCCATTAAAAAACCGCCAAAAATAGCAGGGGGGGACCCAGTAGACCCAAGTATCATTAAAAAAACAACAACAATATATCTTTCCCCTTGGTCCCCCTCTGAATATAATTTCTGGCTATGGTGCTGTAGTGTGGTACAGATGGTAAAACTTTTCAACCAATTAAAAACTTTATCACATGTTAACCTGAACCCAAATAAATTGTTTGAAAATTTTTTGCTTGAAACGTGTGATAGGGCCTTTAATCAATTGAAAATTTTTCACACTCACACACACACACAAAAAAAAAAAAAAATTAAGTATACTTCAACCAGAAAAGAAATGCTAAACTGAATATGTTATTTTTTCAGATATTAAAGCAATGAGAGTAAAAACACAGTTCACAAAAGGCATACAAGTAGACACCCATGAAAGATTCTCTAGCAGAAAGCCTTGGCATACTCTGGGCTTTCGTGCCCCATATGATGATGATCCTAGAAATTACAGGTTTAAAAAAAGTCAATAATTTAAATTAAGAGCATGTCTTTTCTCACTCTGTGGATTTTTCAAAAATTATATTTTTAATTGAATAGAGAATTTTACCAGCAAAACTGACTGACTGTTCACTAGGACTACAACCAATCCTCAAAGGGGGTTTATGGTTGCAAATGCCATGGTGGCCTGGTATATCCACATCCACCACCAAACTTTATTTTGTACAATATTTCTGCTGTTTGTAGATATTACTGCAATATTGCAGGGTTTTTAAGGTTTATTACATTAATTGATTCGATTTCACATCAACTTAAATAATTTTTACTGTTGTTGCATTTTATCTAGATTTATGTATTGCATGGTATAAAAAGTACTTTATGAAAATATAGTATACATTTTATATTAAGTAAACTATAGAACTAAATAAGCATTTTACAAGACTATGTTTCACTATTTTCCCCAACAGATCTGATCAGAACGCACTGTGACTTATACCTTAATGTTTGCAGAGGAAGTGTATGGTTTAAATACCCTTACTTTAAAAATGCCATTACTAGCTAAATCAGATTCCTTCCAGAATTTTACCTTAATCTGACATTGAATCCATAATATATTTCACTTTTATTTGTTTTTGTGTTAAATACTAATTCGTTAAAAACTGATTTATACATAAATAGTTTTTTATGTTTATATATAATGAAAAAAGTGTGAACAGATTGAAGAGATTGTTGAAAAGGGATTAAAATCATATTTTATGTATCCGATACAGAATTTTTCATATGTAAGTACTATTGCACATATTAAGAAAATAAATAGGATAATAAAAACTTAATCATTAATTATATTTTATCCTAACTCAAATAATTTCATTCGTAATGTTTAATTTGTAAAAAAAAATATAATAATAAAAATAATTTTAAATTAAAAAAATTGATTTAAATAAAAAATCTGATTGATATGATTTTTAAAAAAAATCAATATTTTTTAACAAATTTGAGGCTAGTAGGTATGTGGAGCGTGCATGCACCCAGCCAGACAACAAAATATATAATATAAAAATGCTCTAATTATAGTTCCTTTTAAGATGATTTTATTGAAAAAGTTTAGTGAGAAAATTTATTTTGATTTTTATTTGTGGGCCAAAGCACCCCAGGCACATACCCAAGTTTTCCTTTGCCCTCCAAAGTCTTGAATGTGCTCCATTTAGTAATTATCTGACACGCTGCTGTTTTCAAATATATAATCAATTCATACTTCTTAACGGTTTATAATAATAAATAGATTTTTCAAAATATAATAAAATTTTCTATTATAACCTGCAATTATATCTTGAATCAAGCATAACTATTCAGTTACACTTGTTTTGGTTGTGGTTGAGTGTTTAACACTAGATTGCCCAAGATTTCTTGTATACCTATATTGCCCAAAAAACAGTCAAAATGACTGCATTGTGAAAAAATAACAAATATGTAAAGAAATTTGTTTAAAATTAATTTTTAATATTATATAATAAAGGAGGGCAGAAGTAACTACAATTATTCATAAACCCATTTATATGTTATAGAAAAAGTCACCAAATTCTAAGAAATTGTGTCATTATATTTCATAATTGTTTTTCTAATTGAAATTAAAAAACAGTCAAAATGACTGCCTTGGACAATCTAGTGTTAAAAGTTGTGGAACTCATTCATATTGTAAAATAAACACATTATAGTATATGCTGTCAAGCAAAGAAATATACGGCAAAATCCTAAATACAGAAAATAATGTAATATAAAACAATTAGGAAAATAAAATATTACAATTTTAATTTTTGAGAAAGATCAAATATGAATAATGATTAAAACTATTCATTGCAAAATCTTAATACCTATAATTAATTTTTTCTAACAGCTAAAATATTAGTTTCTAAAATACAGCATTAAAAACAAAAATTATATTTTTTAGCTATGTATCTTTTATTTAATCAAGAATATAAAATTACATACACACACACAAATATATATGTAAATGATAAAAAATTCAATACCTTAAATTTATTGTTAAAAGATTCAAGATATCCCTATGTGAACTTCATCTATAGATCTATAAATAAAATTTCAAATATTCACTAGCAAGATAAAAAATTTTATAACTATGATATAATTTTTGACAGCATACTAAGCCTATTTTTGAAATAAAGTAAGTTTGGCTTAATGATAGGGCACTGCTCTTTGATACCAGAGTTTGTAGGTTCAAATCCCACTATTGACATGGATGTTTGTTACTAGTTAGCATTGGTTTTAATCAGTAGGTCAGAGTTCCATTAGGCCATGTGTAGCTGAAAGGTAGACTGTAGTGCTCCAAAATCAATTAACCAATGTAAATTTCAATCATGTAATCAGTAATGTAATAAATGTAATATAATACATGTAATCAGTATGTTTATACTGATATCAATTTTATGTTATATTATCTGTTTCAAACCCTCACACTCTATTACTGAAGAGCAGCACCCTATCTACTAGGCCAGTGGTCGGCAAACTTACTAGCCAAGGAGCCAAATATGAACATTATAACAATTTAAAAAAAAAAATAGGTTTATAAATCTGCTTGTTTAGTAAAACTATTATTAATATAATTACTATTATAATTATTTAGTAATAAAAATATTCCAAATATAATTTTTTTCTAAAGCCATCAGTACAAAATTATTATCATTATTTAACTGATAAATATAAAAATAAAAAAAATCTTTTTAAAAAATACAATTTTATTTAATATATGTAACTGCAGTAAAAAGAAGAAAAAAAAAATTTCCATCATCAAAATAACAAAACTTTTAATGTGACTAAAAATAGAAGAAAACTTCCAACATTTGGACAAATAGAAGTTATCGAAAAATCAATTACAAATTTTGTACCGGAACCACAAACATATATAGCCGGTGTAATAAAATCATATAAAAATACCTGTCAGATGTGCAGCTAGATTGAAAAATACAACTTTTTAATAAGACAGGATAACAACAGACACGGTAGATAAGACAAAACTGTTTACACTGCAAGTGTTGGTCTGTGATACCAATTTGTACCCCCCCAAACTACTTTAAAAAAAATATGTGCACGCATGCTTGTGGTACCTTTGTATCACACCATAGTACGGCAAAAACATACGAACAATTTCAGCCGGTAGCTTGTACATGGTTTGTGTTTATGTTTATGAAAACTAATAAAATTAAACTCGATGTTTGTTACGTATTTTTACAACAATATAAAATGTTAATTACCTATCTGTCTTTTAACTTAAACAAAAAACTATGCATGTTCTCGATTTATAGAAGAATTTTTATTTATCAAAATAAGATGTAAGTTTTTTTTTCTAAATGAAAATATTATTGCGCTTTCCGTGGATATTTCTGCTAGAGCTGCACTTAAGGAGTCAAAGAGCCATATGCGGCTCTGGAGCTTGCACTTTGCCGACCACTGTACTAGGCCATCATTCAACCCAGTAGAAAGAAGTGCTTGACCCTTGAACATTATATCAAGCCCCAGCATAATGAATATTCATGTTATCACATACCTGCTTTACTTACCATTTTTTATGGTAAATAATGTCACTGTAATAAGAATGTTTCCCTTTCAAACAAAAGTCAACTACGGAAAGAAAATAAAAATTACATACTAAATGAAACAAACAGTAAATTAGACTACAATTTCTTTAAAAATTCGGGCATAAATATGAGACAAAATTTACAAATAATCTGATATATGATATAAAAATTAAACACCTCTGCCAAACTATGTTAAAAAATTAAGCATGTAATTTGCTTACTTATATCCTAAACAAGTAAAATTATTTAGCTAATCCTCTGATACATATTAAAACAATAACATACATAAATTTGCTCACCAACAGAGATTTGTAGCAAAACCAAAAAAGACATACAAAAAATATTGTAGATCTTAAAATTAATAAAAAAATATATATATGTTTATATAAATTAGTTACAGGAAATTAAATGTTAAGCAATATATGTTTGCAAGTAATAAAATACTTTTAATGCAATTAGTAAAATAAATGGTGATCACCATAGTTTGATATGTTTCTAATATAGATAATATAATAGTATGAAATTAATTTAAAATGTGTTTCTGTTACACCACTGATGTGAGTATGACATTTTTATTTAAATAAGTATAATTCTATGAACATATGAAATATAAAATAACTTCCTCAAAACAAATTAAGAATATCTTTGTAATAAGAATTGTAAATAAAAATTGCTTTAGCAGAGATATAACTTCAGTTAGCTTTACTAAAACCAATTTTTAATGTTTACTTATTAAAAATTCTCAGAAAAGTCAAACATGATTGCTGAATAAAAAAAAATTATTTAAATGTCAAAACAAAGTTTTTTAAACTTAATAGAAAAAAAACTTTTTAATGTATCTTACAAAATTGAACAAAAATATGGCTTTAGATAAATTTTATTACAAATGACATTTTCTTAACAATGAGAGGACTTTATATATATATATATATATATATATATATATATATATATATATATATATATATATATATATATATATATATATATATATATATAAATTATAGACTAAGATAGATTTTTAAATAACATATATATTTAAAGTACATTAAAACTTCAAATTATTTTTGTACAAAAAACGACAGAAATTTTACAGGTATTGATGTAATAATAAATAGACTTTCATATTTTAATTTGTTAAGTTGTTTAAGTCATTAAATGTAATGCAGTTAACCTGCAGTAGTTTCAATTTAAAACTATAGTGCTATGACTAATGTAAAAGTAATTATTTCCATACTTTAAAAAAATATGCCACTATATAATAAAAAGAAATGGTAAGGAAATTACATGGAAATGAGATTTTAATAAATATTTATCTAATATATCCTCACATTTTCAATAAAGAAAAGAATTATCTTACTTTTTAATATTCTTCGCAATGTTTACTAACATTAAATTCACAGTGAAAGACTCATTCTTTCTGAACGACTCATCAAAAATGGAATGCTGTGTAGTCATCCGAAATGTATTTATCACTTAGGCCTTTACTCTGGGAGTTGCGGTTCGTACCGCAAGTGCGGTATGACGTAGTCGCGGAAACTTGGCGTAACGATACCTAGTTGCCGCAACTAAGCTCAAACCGTACTCTGGGAGCACGGAAACGAAGGTGCGGGAACTAGCTTACTATCGAGTTTGAGAAATAAATCCCGCCTTTGGGCTGGGCTTATTTTAGAGGCGGAGTTTAATGGGATCTTCTACTTTGCACCATTTAAACCAATCAGAAATTTAGAATTATAATTCTGATTTTCAGTTTCGGCAACAGCAATGTTTGTAAATATAAACAAATAAATAATTCGCATTTTTCTTTGCATGCGTACGGTATTGATAAAAGTGGCATCCAAATCTCAAGAGTTTAAATCGAAGAGATTGTCTCACGGAAACTTTTACCCATGATTAGTTTTATGGAGCATTATTATATACAGTATGGAATTTTATTAAGCATATAGAGGCGCTTTTCATAGGTTTGGTTTGGAGTGCTACGGTCTACTTTTTGCAACACGAGTGCTAATGAGACAGGGACCTGCAGCTTAATTAACCTGCAGTTGAATTTTCTGGGTTTCTGCAAGTTACATTCTCTTACAGATATATTTTATACATTACAATTATGATGGAATGCATAAAAATGATGTAACTGATGAATATTATGATGTAAATATTACTGCATTGAGATCATTGATAAAAAACTTGATAAAAAGTTATATTTGTACTGAAAAAAACTGTAAAATGATAGTTATTCCATCAAAATTTATCATATTACTACTATATATCAATACCTAAAATCTAAACATCAATGTTTTGTTTTGAACACAGTTATTAAAATATATAAAATGCAAGAAATTAAAATTTGAAAATCACAATATGAAAATTATGGTTATGATGAAAATAAAAGATATAAAATGATGAAAATTAAAGATAAATAATATTTAAATCATACTTTGATAGTATTTTAAAAACAGTTTTATTATATGTAAACACAAATTTTGGGTTCAGACTAACATCACAGGTATCCATGAAGATTGTAAATTTTGTGCTTAAAATATGTAAAATAAAAGCCGAAAGTTATAAAGGCTTCGATCTTTTTATTACTTAGCATTGTTAACAAGATTTTTACTAGTATGAAAAACATAAAATATAAGATCAAAACTGAAGATACACAATATTTACATCATACTTTTATACTGCTCTAAATTCAGCATTAATATATTTAAAAACAACTTTTTAGTTCATACTTTTAATATCAGTGGTATCCGTGGAGATGGCATGGAATTTTCTACATTTTGGCACTATACAAAACAGGTATATTTTTTTTAACTGAGCTATATATTCGTAAGTCAAATAAGCCGCCATGTTTTCTTACTATCGAGAAGTTCTCTCTACCAAATTTGCTGCCGGAAAGTTTCCGCAACCTGTAGCTATCGGTAACTTTCCGCATGTAACCCCAGAGTACCGAAGTATCGTTTGCTCTCAAAATTTCCGCGAGCTGACGTCAACGTGACGTCATACCGCACTTACGGGACGAACCGCAACTCCCAGAGTAAGGCCCTTAGCTTTGACCATATTAGATTTAATTTTTATAAGTTTTAGAATGATTTCTTCAAAGTTCTAAATACCCAATAATTGTTTAATGTCTGTGAGAAGCCTGGCTATTTCGCCGAGCTGTTCGAACTAGTTATAAAATTAGAAGAAGCAAAAGTAGGGGATTGGGGGGATAGCTATAGGTGATGTCTGCATGGGGGATACTACTGATGTCCGGAATATGCACAGTTATCCGGCCAACATACTGCATCCGGTCATTGTTACCTCCATGGTTTTAGATATTTTTTCTTTTCCCAAAAGGATAGGAGTAGTTTTAACAGTGTAACATTGCGAGAAAAAAGTATAGAATAAAAAATTGAGATGAAGTACGCAATGACCAAAGATGTGTTTTTATTTTGGCGTATTTATTTATTGAAGTTATTTATATCAGAATTCCTTTAAGTGATCGGTTTTAATACGGAATCTTTCAAGCGTGTATTGATGTTATTTTGTTTACGAATAAGAATTCCGTTGATAGACGAAACCGCAAATACGGGACATTTCCCAACATTTAGCGTCCGCGACAGGACTCAGCTACATGCTTTTGCTGAGTAAGTGACTATTTTGTTTCGCTTTGAATTCACTACATATTGTGTTTGTTTTTATATCGATTATGGAAGAGGATAAAAACTTTTTAGCTTTAAAGAAAGCTAGAACGCAGAATCGTAGATTATTTACAAGATCTTATAATGATTTTAACAGCGAGGAAGATAAATTAGATGTTTTCTGCTAAAATAGAAAAATTAAAGTTAGTTGAAGAAAAGGCTTTAATTATGATTGATTGTGAAGAAAAATTTTAAAAATGCCCTACACTGGAGATATGTCTTGTTTGGCGCAGTTTGTCCCTTGAGGAATTAGCGCCACTAAATTTCAAACAACCAACCAATCTACACTGGAGATATGGACGAACAATCGCTTGAGTCAGAAATAGATGAATCCGAAGTGTATATAGATTGATGTCGTTCGTTGCAATTAAAATTAAAATCTTTAGAAATATCTTTGTCAGATGATGTAAGTTCTGTTGAGAGTGGTAGTGTATCACGTCAAAATTCGGTATCGCGCTACTAAAAATACAACTCCCTTCGTTTGATGGAGATGTAAGAAATTGGCTACTGTTTTGGAGCCAATTCCAAAAAATTGATAAGGATATTAAACTGGATCTCTGTAGTGCCTGGCGCCCTCTATGGGTAGAACGGTTGCGGAGATATGGTTGTTCAGAAAGAGAGAGTAGAGAGGAACGGCGTGTGGTTTCTTTTGTCCGAGTCAGGGACACGTCTATGCTATATAATTTTGTGTGTATGATTACTATTCTATATGTGTTGCTGTACATATACTGCTTGCTGTGTCGTCTAAATAAAAACATTAAAGAAAAAAAAGGAGTTGGATGGATTACTTCGGATAAAGTGATTTTTGATATGCGAGTCGGAAGAACACCACCGTTACAGACTCCATGATAAATTTGCCTATTTATCACAGTCCATGGAAAAAGGGAGCATTGCTGAAGAGCTAATCAAAAGTTTTCCGCCAATTGGCGGTAGTTACGAGAGAGCGTTAAAACATTTACAGAACCGTTTTGGTAAAGAAGAGATGCTTATCCAAGTATATGTAAGAGAGTTATTAACGCTGGTTTTACAAAAACGAAATACGGCGAGGAAACCTTTAAGAACGTTATATGATCAAATCGAAACTAAACTCTGTGCTCTCGAAGTTCTTAACGTGACACGAGAAAAATATGCTGCGATGTTATTCCCTCTCGTGTAATCAGCATTACCAGATGAAACTTTGAGAGCATGGGAGCGTTTCCGAGCAGCTCGCTGTAGATCTAGAGATTTCGATGAAAATGTACAAACCGTTGTAGAGAAGAGTGACTTAGATTCATTGCTAGAGTTCCTCGAAGGTGAAGTTGAGGGGGAAGAGAGAATATCTTTGGCAACGTCAGGTTTTGGTTCAACGAAAAACGAAGAAAAGATAAATTTCAAAGTAAAGAGAAAAGCAACTTGGCAATTTATAAGAACAAAATACCTACGGCAGCTGGACTAATAACAACTTCAGTACAGGAAGTTAAGAAACCTTGTGCATTTTGTGAAGGTAAGCATTACAGTTCTGAATGTTTTTCAGCGTAAAAAATGACTGGCTGAGAGAAAAAATATTTTAAAAGGAAAAGGATGCTTCTTTTGTTGTTTGACTTCAGGTTACCGGGCAAAATTCTCTCGTGTTTTTCTGGAGTGTATAATTTGTGGGAAAAAACACGTTCCTATGATGTGTCAAAATCTAGACTCTCTAAATAAGACAGAACAGGAAAAGAATGAGCCAAAGTCAACACAAAGTGAAGCTACGCTATCTAACTTCAATAAGAATCCTAAAGTTTTTCTTCAAACATTGAAGGTAAACTTAATATTCGAAGATAAAGAGACAGCTCGTGCAATCCTCGATTCTGGGTCTCAGCGATCATATATTTTAAGTGATATGGCAAAAAAAATGGAATACATTTCAACACGTGAAGAGACTGTAACACATTCCTTATTTGGTGGTATCGACTCTGAACAGTGTAAACATAAATGTTACAAGATCAGATTAGACAATCTTAATAAAACTTACTATGTAATTTTGAAGCCAAGGATCAGCCAGTTATTTGTGAAAGTTTCATTCCTGTCAATACAGGACCATGGTTAGAAGAACTTCGGAAACTGAAAATTAAATTAACAGATTTAGGTAGCACTTCTCAGCCAATTCACATACTCATTGGAGCTGATGTCTTGGGACGGTTGATGACGGGTCAACAAAAGGTTCTGTCTAGTGGACTAGTGGCCATCGAAACATTTTTAGGTTGGATTTTGCTTGGTAAAGCACCACAGGAAAAAAGTGATTCTAGTTCAGCTATGTTTGCAACCTCACTTTTTGTAAAAGAAGCAAATATTTCAAACCTCTGGGAATTGGATTTAATTGGAATGAAAGATCCAATAGAAAAAATATCGAAAGAAGAACAAGAACGGCTAACTATCGAGGATTTACGTAAGACGGTTAAATATATGGATGGACGTTATGAAGTTCAGTTACCATGGAAGAAATATTGCGTCTCCTTACCAGACAATTTGGAATTAGCCAAGAGAAGATTAAATTCCACAACGAAAAAATTACTTTCAGACAATTTGTTTGAAGATTATGAAAAGGTCCTTCTGCAATGGCTCGAAGAAGGAATTATTGAAGATGTTCCAGTGTCAGAAATTGGGTTGTCGAGAAATTATCTTCCTCATAACCAGTACCAGTTATCAAGATGAGCAGCAGTACAACACCTATCCGTCCAGTATTCGATGGTTCAGCTAAAATAAAAAACCAACCATCATTGAATCGATGCTTACAAACTGGCCCCAATCTAATTGAACTTATTCCAGATATTTTGCTAAGATTTAGAGAAAAGAAAATTGGTATGATAGCCGATATAAGAAAGGCTTTCTTGCAAATTAGCATTTGCAAAGAAGACAGAAATTTCTTGCGTTTTCTTTGGTGGAAAAATAGAGACTGTCAAGAACTCAGAATGTTTCGTCATACGAGAGTTGTGTTTGGAGTCAGTAGTAGTCCTTTTTTGTTGGAAGCTGTCTTGAAGCACCATATTAATAGGTTCTCTGAGTTGGATCCTTTAGTAGTATCATGTCTTTCAAACAGTTTTTATGTTGATAATTTTATCGCCAGTGTAAATGATGAAAAGATTGGTAACGAATTTTTGCAGGTACAAATGATCTACTTAGAGAGATGGATTTGAACTGAGAGATCGGGCATCCTCTTCAACTGAAATGAACCACTCGGAAGTCTCTGAGTTATTAGGAATTAAGTGGAACGCGCATTTAGATGTACTTATGTTCAATCTTGATTGGTTACAAGAAATGCGTCTAGAAAACCTCACGAAGCGAACTATGCTGTCGGTAGCACAAAAAGTGTTTGATTCTTTCGAGTTGTCTTCTCCTGTAATGTTCTGTCCTAAGTTGATGCTGCAGAAAACTTGGAAAAAGTCTTTAGGTTGGGTTGATGAGATAGAAGAAACTTTACGCGAAGAATTCGTACAATCGTTCGAAGATCTTGATGCTTTGAAACAATTTTTCATTCCTAGGTGGATCAAGATCAATTTTGATGTGTTCGAAAACTGTGTCCTCCACATATTTTGCGGTGCAAGCAAAGATGCTTATGCAGCTGTTGTGTTCCTCGTTCATTTAGGTGAAAATAACGAAGTATTTCTTTTGTCTTCAAAATCTCGCAAATCCCTCATGGGAGCAAGATTAGCATATTCGGTAATTAAAGCACTTGGTTGGAAATCGATTAAAAGCTACTATTGGAGTGATTCAACTACAGTTCTTAGTTGGATAACGCAAGATGAAAACTGGTCTGTTTTTGTGAAGAATAGAGTTGACGAAATAAGAAAACTCAGAGACCCTTCATCTTGGGGACATATTTTTGGAGAAGAGAATCCAGCAAATTTGCCTTCTAGAGGTTGTAAAACTACTTACCTAATGAAAACCAGATGGTGGGAGGGCCCACTATGGATGAAGAATTCTATGGAAAAGTGGCCTTGTTCAAATACATATATTAATGTTGATGATGACGAAATAAGGAAAAAAGACCAGTTGTTTATTGAAAAATGCATATGAGGGTTCAAGAAGTGTTTGGTATTATAAATATTTCTCAAGTTATCTGAAAATTGGGAGACTTGTTGCATGGATCTTCCGTTTATGCATAACTGTTTGGTACCTACAGAAATTACTCATGGAGAATTGACGACAAAAGAATTTCAGGAAGCATAACTTTTCAATGTTTCATAATTTCTTGTGTGTTTCAAAATGTGTGTATGTTTTTTTTTTATAATTGTTGCAACATTATGGGGGGGGGGTTCCCCCATCAAAAATAAAAATAATTAATATATTTGGTAATTAATTTCTTTTTTAATGTTTCTTAAAATGTGTGTATGTTTTTTTAATATTTGTTGTAACAATATGGGGGAGGTTAATGGGGGGGGTTTCCCCCCCTCAAAATTAAAAAAGAATTATCTTTTTTCAATGTTTCATAATTTTTTTAATGTTTCTCAAAATGTGTGTATGTTTTTTTATAATTGTTCCAATAATAAAGGGGGGTTCCCCCCCTCAAAAGTAAAAAAAATTTAATATTTTAATCTTTCAGAAAATGAAATTTCTGCCGCCATTTTTATACATGGTTTCTTAAAAGCCATGTGGTGGTGTCCATGTTTTTTTTCTTGGTGATCTTTCAGAAAGCGCCATTTTTGTTTGGCGACTTTCAAAAATGGGTTTTTTTGCCAAGATCGCCAAGAAAAAAAACATGGCGGCAGGAAGCGCGTAGATATCGCATGAGTTCCATAAATTTAATTATATTTCCACTGTTAAATTTACGCATCGATCCTCAAGAGCACCAATAAAACTCTAAGTAATCATAATTGTTTCCCCCTTAAACTTTATAAAACCTATCTTGGAATTTCTATATTTTCATGACCTGGAAATAGTTCGAATCTCAATCCCACAGAAAATGTATGGTTTTTATTGGAAGAAATTCAAACTTTTAAACCCATAACTTTGTCATAACTAGAAATATTACTTACAGTGCTTGTCACAATGAAATTTCTAGAAATTATGTGGAAAAAAACTATAATACTACGGCGTTACGCATTTAATCCTTATTTAAGAATAAAGGTGGAATAGCCCTGTACTAAATATATATATATTTTTTCTTATGAAATAAAAAGTTTTTCTCCCATTCTTGAAAACATAACGATACTAAGTTTTATTTATCATATTATTAAAATATATTTATTTATTTTATTATTGAGTATTTAGTAAAAAGTGAATGGAACTGCAGAATCGAAAATCTACACATATATTTTTTTGTTTTTCACCTGTACGCAAATTAACTATAAAATGATAATAACTTTTATAAGTGTAGTATTCCACTATGTGAATAACTTTTGTAGCAATGTTTTATTTTGAAATTATAAAAATAATTTATGTAAATCAATTTTTCTACAGTGCAACTCAAAAATTTAGCGTATAGGGGGGGGGGACCAAGGGAGAAAGACATCATTATTTCTGAATGATACTTCAATTGATGAAAGGGGAAGCACTGTATTTCCGGAATACAGTGCTGTATTTCCGGCCAGTGGCCCAGCAAGACTAATGGTCTGAGCGGTTTTTTCTAAGAGAATAACTGTCCATGTTCATGAACAGCTAGGCAGATAGCACATACTCACACAAACGTGGGACATTGTCTATCTACAAAATGGTCTTTCAAAGTTTCGGGGGGTGGGAGTCCAGTCCCCCAAATCCCTCCCCCTGCCTACGGCCTTGTCTCACACACACACTGCAAATGAATGTTTTTCTTAGATACACGTCCGAAAATGGCTGTTTCTTGCTTCCTATTATGAAAAACTCTTCACAAGAAATACAAATGTACGGTTTTTACCATATATGGAATAGATGTTTTTTTAAAGTTGCATATATCGGTAAATACATTGACCCATGTAATAATTATTTTCTACATATTTCTAAAGAGTTGCTGTTTTAAGAGATTCGTTTAATATCGTCCATAACGTATACATGTTTTAATCAGGTGTACATATAGAGACGTGCATTCAGTGTGCTTAAACCTTTTCTCACACATACTGCAGACGAGTTTTTTTCTTACTATGAGTTCGGAGATGTGCTTTTATGACAGACGTATCACGGAAGCATTTTCCACAAGTATCACAAAAGAAATGTTTTTCTCCAGTAGGACTCAGGAGATGTTCGATATAGTGGGTTTTATCACAATGCTTTCTTACGTGTACTACGAACAAAAGGTTTTTCACCAGTATGCTCACAATGAGGGGCTTCTTTAAGTGCTCTACCCTATAACATCCTTTATTACATATCTTACAAAGGGTCTTTCTTCCTGTGAAGACTTCCCTTTGTCCGAGCACGCGCCAAAACAGCTGACCAGAGCCCACCTGTTTACCAGGACAATAGCGTGGCGTCGCAGAGTCTGGGATCTTGACAATCGGACTGAATAGACGAATACGCCCCTGATGGATCTCGTTAATGAATGCTGCTCGGAAATTCCGTGAAGGGACAGCCAGCGAATGAGAATTCAGCTAAAAAATATAACTGTAACTTTAGCTGGAGTTTTCAGGTAACTGAGATCTTAACGGACCCCAAAAAACAGTTGGCGGAACCGTAACTGACCCCCCAGGTATAAAAAGCCTACAATTTTGCGACTCAGGGCTTTTCGTCATTTTTTTCGGAGGTGTGTTGACCTCGTGGAGGCTTTCGCCTTTTTTTTTTTTTTTTTTTTTTTTTTACCAGAGCGAGCTTGCCAGTTCGGGAGATTCGTAAAGTCCGCTCATACAGGGAGCGGCAGAGCAAAGCCGTCTTAAGACCCCAAGCCAGACACACGCATTCGTGACGTCACAGGCCGAGGCTGGGACGAGAACGCGAAATAGTATTAGTTTTGCGTATTTCTTGTTTATTCTGCTCAGCTATATATTTTAATGTAACATATTGAAGATATAAAATTATATATGCGTTATTACATATTTAGACTTTAAGTAACGTTTTTAATTCTTAATTTTTTTACAGTTTCAGATGCGATTAAAATAATTATTAAAAGATCCATAATTATTAATAACTTAAAAAAGGGTAAATTATTTAAAAAAGACCTTTTAAAAAGTTTGTAGAAGAAAATGACATGAATATTTATATAATTAGTAGAAAATGAAATTGTAATTATTTAACAAACATTCAGAAAACATTCTTAAATTTTAAATAATTAAGAAAACTAAAAGAAATCCTCAACATCTGAAATAGGAACAATGACTAAACAAAATGCTAATTTCTAGGAATTACATATTTTATATACTGTTAAAAATGTATATTTCAGACCATCAATATAAGAGTGGTGGATTTTAAACATATTAAATTATTTTTATTAAATAAATAAAATTCCATTTAAAGGATTAAAAAAACACTAGTTAGGAATATACATTACTCACAAATATTACTTTTAAATGGAAATAATATTTAATAGCAATATGTATAAATTGTGATATTTATAGGAGATATATAGTTTTAGATTATCACAATGTTCCTAATCAAATTTACAATATATAAGATTTACTTCAAAATAACTTGAATATAAAAAATAAAAGGTGTATTAATCTTAGTAAACAGAAAAAATTCATTAATATTTCTATATATTTCATTGAAAATAAAACACTGAATACAACGGACAATAAAAGTTTAAAACTTTATTTACATACACTATGTACTAAATACATATGTTTTATCAAGAACCTATTTCTTTGAAATATTTTACACATCAGTTACATTTAAAGATAAATTTGGTAAAATTAAAACAAGATTGCAAAAACAATTGTGCAGATACGGTAACAGAAGTAAAAAATATATAACTATTAACTTAATTATCTTATTGATAAATGTAACTATAGTTTATATTCATATAGAGTGAACCTCCTCTTTATAAAATCCATCTGAGTACTTAGAAACAAATGAAAAAATACATAATTACTCATTTTTAAATTCTTTCGCCTTATAACTGAAAAACTGAAAGAATTATAAAATGTTTAAAATATTTTGGAATGAGGCACTTTGAAATTTAACGGTGGAACGTGGTAGAATATTATTTTACTCTGTTTTACTTGAGAATTTACTGTCTAGTATATATAAATTATGTTTAATATCCATGGTTTTTTACATGCTTTCCAGACAGTTTGGTTAATTGTGAGAAGTATGGTCACTGCTGTCATTGCAAGACTGTTCTATCCGAATCACAGATGTTAAATGGACCTACGAATCTGATCCTACACGTATATTATCAGTAGAATCGGGATCTAGCTGTTTGTCTAGTGAGTGAACATTAGTGTATTTTTTAAGCTCCTTGAAAAAATACACTGCGCGTCTGTTCCATTAAGAGCGTTGATTAAAATTAAATACTGCAATTAAAATGAACTATTGCAGGCTTACAATGGCTGAAAATCAGACTTTGTTAATCAGGAAGATACACTAAAAATTTACGAGGAACAAATAAAAGGACTTTTAGACTGTTCAAGATTCACACGTCTTTTAAAATAATGTGTGAAGCGGATCAAGTTAGAAGTGTGAAAAACGTCAGCTGCTCTACATATTCGAAAATAATTTCAGTGTACCGAGGTACTTTCCCACGGTGATCTGCATGTGCATGCACAGCTGTGGGAGGATTTTCCTAGAGGAATTTAGGACTCCAATTGTTCACGTCAAGTTTAGGGACCCCTACAGAGAAGGTATAGATCACGGAATGGCAGCGTAACGGTCAAGTTTGCACAGAGATGTAACCGCGAGTTAAAGGGGCTACTTTAATGAGCCTACCTGCACTCCCGAAGGGAGTGCAGATGTGGGAAAATTTTCCGAAAACAAGCGATTGGAAAGGAAGAAAAAAGGGGCGTTCGAACCGAGGTGAGGAGTTGGGAAACGAAGTTAAGGAGAGGAGTTGAAGTCGGAATTCGAGAGAAGTGGGACAAGAATCAGAAGCCCCGACTCGTCCCGTGCGCCCGAACCGACTCACCGCATGAAGGAAAACCTCTACCTGACCCTCTGTACCAACTGAAGGACCGACGCATCGCGCGAGAAAAGCCCCCGTCTGCTCCCCTGTGCCTTTAATATAGGTAAAGATAAAATAATATTTACAGTCACTTAACTTAGGCCTCTGTTAATAATTTAACCTTGTGATTGAATAATAGTTCTTTATAAAGAGAATTGTAATAATTATAGTGTAAATATAAGACAAAATTGATGATTATGATAACCAAGGATCTATTTGTACATGAATGTACAGAGCAAATGTCTGAATCTCAGTATAAAGTATTATATTCTTTCCCCCTTGTAACTGAACACTGGTGTTTAGGTTGTAAGTACATTACAACATTCAGTATTTTATAATGTAGAGAAATGCAAATTTTATACATTTATTTAATTATGTTATCATATATAAACTTCATTATACATTACATAGCAATGCAAATTACAGAATAAAACGTTCATTTTCTCAACTTGACAGGAATTGTTAAGTTGAGCCGGAATTATTTAAAGTTCAGGCTCAACAGAGAAATTAAAAGTGATCTTGTCAGGAAATGCTTCATCATACACATTCCATTCGAATAATTTATCTTTTGTATGCATACAAAACAATTCAATTAGTCTGTAAAGATGGAAAAATTCTTTTATTACACACGTTTAAAACAAAAATTATTTTCTTTGCACTGAGTTCTAAAACTTTCTTTAATACTGCCTAGTTGTACAGTAGTATAAATTGAAGTTTGTCTCAGTAAGACGCTTTTCCGTGAAGCCTTTTTCTCAAACAGTGCAGAGGAACGGTTCTTTGTCCGTAAGCGTTTGGCGATGTCTCATTAGGTTGCTTTTGGACGAAACGTTTTCCACACGCGGTGTATGAGAAAGGCTTTTCGTTCGTATGCGTTTCGCGAGTATTGCTTTTCTATGAAACGTTTTGCCACATTCATTGCAGCCGAAATGTCCTCAGCTTCGGTTCGTTCAGATGTATTACAGTAAAAGTCTTCTTTATCTATACGTGTTTTCACATACATCGCAGGCTGAAGGTTTTACCCCTGTATACGTTTCGGTATGATTCATTAGGCTCCATTTATCGTCAAACGTTTCTTTTTCAGATGCATTGCTGGCGAAAGATTTTTCGCCTGTATGCGTTAGATTTTGTTTTAGTGAATTTTTTCAATAAACTTTCTTTCACATAAATCACAGGCGAAAGGTACTTCACTCGTATGTGCTCAGTTATGTCTCATTAACGATCTTTTCTGGTCATACGCTTTTCCACATATATTGCAGACGGAGTGTTTTATTCGGAAAGCTGCTGATCTTTTCAGGAGAAAAGAGTTTCTCGCATATAAGTTACAAGGTGAGGGTCTAAGCTTATCTTGTGAGGAAATATTTGTGCAGATACTTTGCATGAAAAGAGATTTTCTTCAGAATTTTGCTGAGCTTCTATGGAAAAGGAAAGATTTTTTTCTGATATAAGTAATAAGGTGTGTCTCTAAGGTTACTTTGTGAATACTTCTTGACATACTTTGCATGCGATAGAACTTTCTTCGGAATGTTTCCGAAGATGATTGTTTTAGTCTGCAGTTGCGAATAAACCCTTTATTACAAAAGCTGCAAACTGTTTAACACTGGTGTGAGTTTGGAGATGTGTCTATAAGGCACTACTTTGAGAAAACGTTTTACCACTTTAACTACAGACATAAGACTTTTCTCCGGTATGTGCTCGGAGATGTTTCCGTAATGTATCCGCCTCACGAAAACTTTTTGCTCATATACTATTAGTATGAGGCTTTTCTCCAGTATGGATTCGAATGTGTCTCGATAACCCCTTTTTTACACGAAATGTTTTTCCACACTCAGTGCAGGCAAAAGGTCTTTCGCCCGTATGCGTTCGGCCGTGTTCCAGTAACAGATTTTTAAACGCAAACGCTTGTCCACATAATTCGCAGACGAAAGGTTTTTCTCCAGTATGTGAGCGGATGTGCCTGTTTAAGCTGTTCGTTCTGTAATATCCTCTGTTACACAGGCTACAGAGGAATGGTTTTTGTCCCGTATGATCTACAAGGTGTCTCTTTAAGTGGTCTTTATTAGAAAATCTCTCTGTGCACACATTGCATGCAAATGGTTTTTCTCCGGTATGCACTCGAGAATGTATGATTAGACTACTTTTAAACATAAATGCTCTATTACACACACTGCAGACGAATGGTTTTTCTTTGGTGTGAGTTCGGAGGTGAATTTTCATTTCACCCGATTGACGAAAACTTTTGTGACATACAGTACAGACGAATGGTTTTTCTTTGGTGTGAGTTAGGAGATGAATTTTAAGATGGCCCATTTGACAAAAACTTTTCAGACATACAGTACAGTCATAAAGTTTTTCTCCAGTGTGCGTTCGAATATGCCTGGTTAATGCAGACTTTTCTCGAAATGTTTTCTCACACACGCCGCAGGCGAAAGGTCTTTCTCCAGTATGCGTTCGAATGTGTCTCATGAGGCTGCTCTGTACGGGAAAGGCTCTATCACACTGAGGGCAAACGAAAGGTTTTTCTCCTGTATGAGTGCGTATGTGATTTTTTAAGTAGCGTTTTTTCAAAAAGGCTTTCTTACATATATTGCACACGTATGTTTTCTGTCCCGTATGTATTCGGGTGTGAATATTTAAGTTTATCAATTTTGGAAATGTTTTGCTGCAAAATTTGCAGACGTAAAGCTGTCCTTTGTCATTCATTGTGAGATATTTAATACAGTTATTCTATGTATTTTGCAGGCAAAAGCAAACTTTTCAAACACGTGCACAGTTTACAGGTGAATTGGGAAAGCTCTCATTAATAATTTCAATAAAAGACTATTTTGATTCGATTCACAGCTGCTAAGGTAAGAGGAGACAACTGAGTGCACATGTAGATTCTCATTTTAAACAGTGATTAGTGTAGCTTCGTGAGTGAATAAACATCGATGTATTTTTGAAGAAAGAAAATTTTTTCCTTTTGTTTTTAGAAATTGGTTCGTATTTTAATTATGTCAACAGCACAATTTACCGGTTAACTAGATATGGTCAATGATTTCTTAAGGATATCTTGACCAGTTTCACATCTGCTACTAGAATGTGAGACAACTGTTAGTATATTTGCATTTTGAATCAGTGACTAGCTGTTTCACTAATGGGTAAACGTCAATATATTTTTAAAGTACAAATGTTTTTTAATTTGCGTTTAGAAATCGAAATTCGTACTTATATTAATAGAAAAACATGCTCTACAAATGCCTTGCAGTACAATTTCTTTTGTCTCTGCACTAGGAACAAATGATTTACCCTTTACAAAGTATTGAGATTCTTATATATCCCTAAAAGAAACAAGATAATTAAATGCTTGAAACTTGTGTAATTTTACCATTTTTAGATTCTTTTCATGTTTTCCATTATATTCGAGACGTAGGATTGTTTCACACGTATGTTTTTTAAAATCTGTTTTACAGTTTACCGGTTAACTGCGAGAGATATGGTCAATGACCTCTTAAGATTATCTTGATATGTTTCACAGCTGCCACAAGAATGTTAGACAACTGTTTGTATACTTGTATTTTGAATCAATGACTAGCTATTTCAACAATGGGTAAACATCAATGTATTTTAGAAGTAAAAATGTTGATTAGTTTGGTTTAGAAATGTAAACTCACAATTCACTTATATCAATGGAAAAGCATGCTATACCATAAGCATGCCTCGCAGTACAATTTCTTTTGTTTCTTGCACTAGAAACAAATGATTTACCCTGTACCAAGTACTGGGATTTTTATATATCCATCAAAAGTAACGGGATAATTAAATGCTTGAAATTTGTTGGCATAAAGCACTTGGAAGTTTGATGAGCAAAAGTAGTAGAACACACATTATTTTATTCAATTTTACCAGAAGAAAATTGTTTCTGCTTATCTATTTATAGTATATTTTTAACATCCATATTTTCTTTTCATGTTTTTAAAGAAAGTTGATATTCGAGACTTAGGATTCTTTCATACATGAATTTTTCTCACACGTCCATGTTTTTTAAAATGCATTTTTTAAAATGTGTTTTACATCTGTGGGTATGCGATGATGTTGACAGTATTTCTTAATTTTTATAATTAAATAGAATGTACGAGTATTATTGAGTTCTAACTGAACTTCAAAAACTCCATGGTTTATGTGACCACCTTGATTCAGAATTCAATAGAACATATTAATTTACAGCGTTTTTCCCGTTTAACATAAGACAGTACAATGGAATAAATTATCTCGTGACTCGGCCATGTGTAGAGGATGGAGCTTGGTAGAACCACGAGGAGGCTCTTAAAAGAAAACCCCAAAGAATTTAGACCCAGAGGATGACCGAGGAATAGATGGATGGATCACGTCGAAGAAAACTTAAAGAGTTGGTGAATTACTAACTGGAAACAAAAGGTGTCTAGTCGGGTAGAATGAATAAAAAAGTAAAAAAATCAGGGGCTGTAGTGTCGATGATAATGTTGAAGACATGCTGTTCCTGCTGAAGAATACCTGCAAAGGACAAAATAAAAATAAGAGTAAGCAAAGTAATATATTTACAATGTGTAAGAAATAAATGTAATATTTTTTAGACTCTTAATCAAGGCTAGACAGGATTGGTTAATTTATATAATTTTTATGTAAATCAAATCTTTTTGGTGGTGTAGAAAAAAAAAAAAAAAAAATAAATTTGGCGACATGTATGAATTTGGAAGTTTATGGAACCTTTACAGATCCCTATATAATAAAAATTATTGAAATTATATTGAAAGAGTTAATTGTTCTTTTAATGTTATAAGGATGGATGAGGGAAAAACGGCTAGGAAAGATTCATTGCTAAGCTCTGTATGTATCACTTTAATTAAAAATCTACTATTTAAATTTTGTCATATTTTGTTGATTTTATATAATAAAAACAATTGATACATGATTTAAACTGCTAAACTGTATATGTATTGTAATATGTTAATGTAATGATTAACACATACAGATGAACCCAACTTTGAATAAATATTCCTTATTTGCATAGTATTCTTATAAAATTCTTCAAGATAAATCAGATAATTCTCCAATGTTTGCAAGTTTTGTTAATATATGACCAGTACTTTTATTTACATAATGCATTAGTCAGTTTACAGATTATGTATATTTACAAGCAGAGTTGGCATGATTTAAATCAGTTGATTTTTTTTATAAAAAATCATTGATTTAAATCATTTTTTTTCACTTCTTTTAAAACCTATATTCCAAAGACAGGAGAATTGGGAATCAGTCAGCACAGTAATACCAATAAGTACATAAGTGTAAATAGATAGCATGTGCTTTTCAAGAATTTAGTGGTTGTTATCAGAAAGTACATAGTAGGGGTAGTACAATGATTGATTATGACTGGTGGAATTCATTTTCTGTAATGGGAGGTAAAGAGAGTATTACAGAACTTGAAATCCAGTTTGTCTACCAAATAACAACAGCCGTGGCTTCACCTGCTGGAATGGAAAGATAGTTTTCTTCTTTTGGTATTGTTCATTCTAGCCTTCATAACTAATTGGGAGAGGATAAAGCATCAAAGCTAGTGTTTTTATTGAAACAATTAAATCCATCATTCGGTGCTTAAAATATATTGAAATAATTGTAATTTGTTTTTTTAAATAAATAGTTTATATTAAAAGAATATTTAATTTGTTCTTTAAATTTACATCTTATTTAGTTTGCACTATGCAATTACAAAATAATGGAATGTATTTACATTCCAATTTATATACAGTGAAACTTCTCTGAGCGGCCACCCTTCTAAATGGCCAATTTTTCATATCACAGATTTTTTGACTCATAGACCTAATGATAAAATAACCTGTATCAGACGCCACCCGATCCCCTCTAAATGGCCACCAAGTGGGAATGTCCCTTTCCTTTTTCGGGAAATTCTATTCACTCCATGCTTTAATTTTGAGCAAAAAAAACTCAAGGTCAGGTTTATAGTCGAATAATAGACAAAGGAATAACTTGAGAAGTCCATTCCCACAGTCATGCCCCCTTTTTAAGAAAGATTAAATCTGTTATCTCTTTTGTATTCTCCCCACACCCTTCAGACAGGGAAACCCTATTGCATCATCCATAGAAACTGAGGGAGGAACTGGACAATCAAGCGTTGAAGGTGTCCTAGGACCTTTGTTTGGAATTCCAATCGGTAAAGTTAAGGAAGAATTGCACTTCTGTCAGCAAAAATGTCATTCACACCAGTTTTATTTCATTAGTTGGTCAGTGATCTGAGTTACAACAATGTCGAAATGCATTTTTCTAAATTTCTGCGTGAATATGAGAATGGCTAATCGGCAAGAAAGTTAGCTGAAATATTTGCGGAAGAATGGAAATCAAAAATTCATTTTGAAGGAGTACGAAGAGTACTACAGAACAAACAGAAACAAATTGTAGCCTTTTAAAAAAAATGTAAAGAAGCATGAAATAAAGTACTATTTTCTCTTTAAATAAGTTTTAAATTTCATTTACATAAAGAATATATGTTAGACTTGTTTATATTACGTAATATAGTAATTATTTTATAATAGTAAATAAAACCCTTCAGAGCAGCCAACCCCTCTAAGCGGCCAAATATTCTCGGAACAGAGGGGTAGCTGCTCAGAGAGGTTTCACTGTATTTAATTTTAAGTAATCAGTGTGTAGAATATACTAGATAGATAAGATGTTACTTCTTCTAACAAACTATTCTATGTATATTGCAAAAAACATAAAAAAAACAATTACAATTAGTATTTGGAAAAAAATTTAAAAAATCTGATTTATATAAAAAAAAAAAACTGATTTAAATCAAATAAATCTGATTTTTAAAAAAAAATCATGATTTTTTTCCAACCCTGTTTACAAGTTAATATAGATCCATAATTAAAAATTAACAGTTATCTCTCAAAATTATCATATTAAGTTTTTTAATCTGTAGAGAAATAAAAAAATATGTTATTTCATGCTCATTATAGCTACGAATTCATAAGACAATTTCCAATTTTGAAAATTCTGAAGTATAACAGATAATTATAACTAAAAAATTATATGAAATTTATTTGTGCACCTTGTATTCCTATTAGACTGAATCGGCTAGTGGGAAATCAGTAAAACATTGATTACTACAAGATTTGACTTACATAGCTGTGAAACTAAAGAAAATCACTTAATGAGTTAATCTTGTAAAAACTTTCGTTAAAATTTACTTTGAATGAGAATATTTATGTCATTCCTTTTTGCCAGATGCAATTGTTAATCTTGTTGTGCGACAAAATAAAAAGACAGTTTTTAACAATGTGACAATTGCATTTGACCAAACCTTTTATGATGTAGCTTGCATTCACTTCATACTCCATCTAAATATTTTCTCACCTTCCTGTTTCAAATTTTTGATTAAACAAAAATATTTCAGAACTTTTTTATTGTAGGCATTTCATATCAGGAGAAAAATCATGTACCTTAGTTCTTTCTATAACTATCAATTAATATACTGATTTTTTTTTTTTTTTTTTTTTTTTTTTTTAAATTTCTGAAGAAATACAGGGTATCTGCCAAAATAAAATTTTTCAAATCCATGACTTTCCCTGATTTAGCAGATCATTTTCCATGACTTTAAAAAGCCTTCATTAAAGTATGAATAAAACTTCTGATGTAAATACAAATAAAATATATGCTTTTAGAGAAATTACAGGAATTTTATCATAAAAAAACTATAAACTTACTTTATAAGTGTTAATAAACTCACATACATAAAAATAAATTGTTGTATCTACATACCTAAGTTAAATCATATAGCAATTTTTCAATCAAAATGTTTCCAATTTGAATTCAGGGTACTTTGGCATTATCCAGGTGACTATGAATAATAGCCAAATATAACCCTATAATGTTTATATACAATATCCCTAGAGATAAACTCATATTTTGTGCAAATATCTTAACTAATTTTTATTAAAAAATAATTATTATTATATTAATAAGAATAATATACATTTACCCACCCATTAAGCTTTCTTGCTTTGAGTTTCCTTGGTGAACAAATTTTACTTGGCAAAATGGTCAATAAGATAATACATAAATACCAAACTCAGTAACTTCAGACAAATGACAAGTAAAAATAGAATTAAACAATTCAATGCATTTTTTTTAACTGATAGTTTAGCTGATCCATGACTTTCTATGACTTTTAACTCATTTTACTTGAAAAATCAAGCCTTTCCATGACAAAATTAATCCATTGTCTAAATCCATGATTTTCCATGACTTTCCAGGTGAGCAAAAACCATGGAAATAGAACACATTTTCAAATTTCTATTAATGTAATGTATATAATGTGAAATTTAAAAATGCCAAATCAATAAGTAAGATTTAGTTTCTTTGCTGACCTTAAATTTGGATAAAACAAGATGTGAAGTTTCATAATTCATTTTTTAAGTCATTAAAAATGTTATGTTAATAAAAGTAAAAATGTGTATAAGAGTAAAAGAATAACATTGGCAAGGTTTCTTTTTAAATTTAAGTTTAGAGCAAATTTAATTAAAAACGTGATCAACAACACAAATTTTGATTAAAAAAAGAAGTTGAAAATTATGTAATGCACAATTGTAAAAAATTAAAATTAAAATAATGTGAACTGCAAAATTATTAAATTCTTATCAAAATAAATCTTGCGTATAACACCTTTATCATAGCTAAATATGCTAAGCTTTGAATTATTTTTGGCTAACTAGAGCAATTTGGAAAAATTAAATATTAACTTTTGCATAAGTAAAATTAATATTGCACTGACTACTATAAACTAAAGACTTAAGATTTTTGCCATGTAAATTGCACAATGCATACACAACCAGGTAAGAATTTCGATAAAATTAGAACATGCGTTCATTACTTTTAATCTAACTCAGCTGTATAGGATGGCATCAATGTTTACACAATACCTTATCGACACATACTCTAGTAAATAGTACATTTCACATTAGTTGAGATTTTAGAACAAAGAAAAATGATTACAGTATATTAATTTTGATGGATGGTGCTACATATTTAGTTTGAACTGGTAGAAAGCTTCACATGTTTTAAAAATTTCTACTTTAGAAGGAACATACATTCGTCCTGTTGAAGTTAAAAGATTCCCCTCACACAAAACATCTGAAATTGGAATCCATAGTACATCTGGCTCATTTGTTATACAGAACGAGGCCCAGAGTTACCACTGGACTAATGTTCAAGCTACAATTCACCCATTTGTTTTATACTACAAAGGAAGTTTGGAATTGAGTTTACATAATCAGACTGTTTGGAGCAAAATACAGTAGCAGTGTACTTAGTGTTTTCAAAAGAAGCTTATTATTTTTTTTAAAGGCAGAATTTTTTAAAAAAGTGCAAAGGAAATATTTTATTTCTCAAATGGGTCATCTACACAATGTAAAAATGAGACACTTTGCTAATTTATGCTTACAAAAGAAAGATTTTGGCATTGAGGCAAAATGGCATTTTTGGGTAACTGCTCATGGTAAAGGACCTTGTGATGGGATAGGAAGCATACTCAAGAGGTTAGCAGCTCGAGTAAGCCGACAACAACCATATAAAAATCAAATACTTACACCACGACGACCAGTGTTGGAAAAAAATCATGATTTTTTTTTTAAATCATATTTTTTTCAATGAATTTTGATTTTTTAAATCAGATTTATTTGATCTTTTTCTGAATTCTAATTTTAATTATTGTTGTGTTTTTATATTTTTTGCAATATATGTGGAATAATTTGTTATAAGTAACAACTTATCTATCTAGTATATTCTACACACTGATTACCTAAAATTAAATATATAAATTTTAATCTAAATACATTTCATTATTTTGCAATTGGATGGTCCAAACTAAATAAGATGTAAATTTAAAGAACAAATTAAATATTCATTTAATGCAAACTATTTATTAAAAAAACAAAAAAATCACAATTATTTCAATACTTTTTAAGCAACGAATTATGGATTTAACTGTTTCAATAAAAACACTAGTTTCGATGTCGTATTCACTCCTAATTGGTTATGAAGGTTAGAATGAAAAATACCAAAAAAAGAAAACTGTCTTTCCATTCTAGAAGATAATGTGATGGCTGTTGTTATTTGGTAGATTGAAACTGGATTTCAAGTTCTGTAATACTCTCTTTACCCCCCAATTACATAAAATGAAATTCACTATTCATAACTAGTCGTACCTACCACATGCTTTCTGATAACAACTCCTAAATTCTTAGAAAACATACTATCTATTTATATTTATTTATTAGTATTTCTGTGCTGACTGATTCCCAATTCTCCTGTCTTTCGAATGTAGGTTTTAAGAGAAGTGAAAAAAAAAAAATGATTTAAATCAATGATTTTTTTTTTTTTTTTAAATCAACTCATTTAAATCAAGCCAACCCTGACAACTTTTTAACTGGGCACAGAAATACATTTTACTTTTACAACACAAGAAAAACATATTTCTACAGCTATATATCTAGATGACATTTAAAAATGTTGTTGCCATTCCTGAGACTCAAAAATATCATGCTTTTATACCCACAGAATCAAAAACAAAAGTCTTTATGAAGACAATTCCCTTTTCACAAGAGTTATTGATGCAAACTGTGAGAGCATCACAAGAAAAGCTTCTATTAGCTGATATATCTGCATTTTATAACAACAACTGGTGGCTTACATTTATGTTAGAGAAAGAAGAGAAAAACTCTGAAAAAGTAAAAGTGACATTCCTTCACTCATCTGGACCATCACCATCTTTTTCATATCCAGATAAGTCAGATGTACTATGGATTCCAATTTCAGGAGATTTCTGTAAGCTGAATCCTTTAACTCCAACAGGATGAATGTATATTCTTTTTGAAGTATGTAGCGGGTACAATTACGCCCCTCTCCTTTTTTTTACGATAGGTGGCGCTAGAAAGCCATCGAGTGTGTGTTCTAAGATAGTGTCCGCTGTGGTGTGTGCGAGGGCCTCCTGCTCTCTGCAGTTTCAATAATGTTTATTATTAAGTAAAAGTGTAAATATCTGTAAATATGTTAAATAATTAAACTTAATTGATAAATGTAAATAATTTGGTCCTTGTGTTGAATGTATAGTGTTACAGATTGGCGCTCAACGTGAAATTTTGAAAGAATGGAAAAGTGTCATCCAGACACATGCCATGTTTCTTCCCGTCTTCCCGGAAATAGAAAAATTCTGTCAAAGTATCGATTCATCTCGACATGTATTGCCCTAACACGATGTGAAAATTTTTGTGTGTTTGTTCTACGGTGATTTTTGCAGCTTTCACCAAGAATTGTGTGCTTCAGCTTGTGTGTGCTTTCGTTTCAGTGAAAGTTCCGTTTTCAACGAAATTCATTCTTTCAAGCATTTTGTGTTGTATTCTCATAAAAATGAAATATCCATAAATCTGCGTTCTGAAAATCATCTTTATAATTAAATGTATTACTACAAAAGTAAAACCATAACGTAAAGGCAGTTTTGTTTTCGGTCGCATCTGGAATTCAAATGTCTCTTCTACCCGGAAGTAAGCTGAAAAGTTCTTTCCCGCTTAATTATCGTTTTGTGATACCTTTTTATGTCTCATATTTTGATTTCGTTTTTATAATTTAATTGATATATTAATTTCTTTTAAGAACAAGATATATGTATAAATTGTGTGTTTTTGAAAATAATCTGTTTCTATTGGTTGTACAAAGTACTTCTAATGTATATATCCTGAAGGAAAGAAACATGTTTAAATTTTGAGAACTTGATTTTTTTTTCTATTTTTCTCGCTCATTGTTTTATGGAAAAGGAAATATCAATTTTGTGTTTTTTTTTTGTTGGATCTAATTTTATTTTTTTTAAGAAAAGAAAAAACTTATTGATCTGGTTAATTAAATTTTCTATGGTAGTTTGATATTGTATTCTGTGTTCTTGAAAATCATATTAAAAAAGGTCGATCATTCGAAATAAAATATTCTTATTCATAATTATTCCTTTTTTACTGTTTTAAAATATATAATGTGTAATTCTATTTCTGGTTCTAAGTATGCTATTCTTATAATTCAAATAGTAGCTAAATAATAATATGTTCTGCTTGTTCACGATATATTGATTTTTTTTAAAGTTTTATGTTTTCATACTAATTGTCATAGTTATTGCATACCAATTATATAAAAGGTTGTTTGTAAGAAATTCAAATTGTAATTTTAAACGAGTAAATATAAGGTATTAGTACTGCTTCAAAAGAATTTTATCAAAAATATTGTTGTACTTTAAATTGGTTCTAGATTTTATAGTATCTTTATGATTGCTTATTTTATTGGTTATATTATCTACAAAGGAGAGGGTAGTTGTGTAATCGTTACGCAATATTGAATTTACAAATTTTCTTGAGTTATTTAACAGTTTCAGTTCAATAACTGCGTAGGGTAAAAATGGCTTATCTTTCTAAGGGCAAGAAAATTGACCTTTTTAACTTAGCATCAGAACTAGGCATCGATGTCACATCTACTGATAAAATAATTGATTTACATGGCAAAATAACTAAATCTGCTATTTTTAAGGATAACGAGCAGTTTGTTAAAGATACGTTTAACAATGTTGTTGACGAGCGGAAAAAGTTGGAAGAAGCAGAAATACAGAAAGCAGAAACAGAAAAACAGCATCTAGTTGAGGAAAGAGCATTTGAGCTTGAAAAGCTTAGGTTGCAGAATCAAAATTCAACAGCAAATGGAAATGCTAATCTAGTTGATTCTAACCCAACGCGGTTTGATTTAAAAACTGTGTTACCTACATTTAACCCTGACACAGACAACATGTCATTATATTTAACGATGTTTGAAAGACAGATGAAGATTTTAAACATATCTACTAATTATTGGGTGTCATATCTAATTGGAGTACTTCCAAGTGATATAGGTAAATTAATAGCAAGAGAACATGAAGAAATGTTTAAGAATTACATCCACATTCGTACTATATTATTGCAACGGTTTAAGCTGACAGCAGACCGATTTCGAATTCTTTTTAGCCGACATCAAAAACGTGATCATTCCACTTGGAACTCTGTTTATTGTTATGGATGTGATTATCCAGGATTTATAAAATCCAAGTGCCCAACATGTTCTATGAAGAAAGACAGTGCTCATGTCAATGCCATACAGATGTTTACTTGTTTTACTCTTCCAGTAGCCTTGCTTAATATTGAAATTTATGAAGCTACAGGAATAGTTTGTGCTGATACAGGAGCCAGTCAGTCAGTTGGCGGAGAATTAATGTTTAACTTCTTACAGAAGCATGGTCAGAAGTTCATAGAAATTGATCTCGCTGTGTGTCTAGCTGATGGTCAACTGTTCTAAAAACTACAGTGCCAATCACAGTACTTGGTCGAACTTTCCGTACTGATTTAATTTTTCTACCACATGCTAAAGGCAATCGTACTCTCCTGGGAGTTGACTTTTTAAGAAAATCAGGAATTGTGATGGACATGCATAACAATTGCTGGTATTTTGGCGATAAACCCAACTGCAGAATACCCTTTGCCAAAGACATTCCTCTACCAACAAATAACAATTCTGTTGGAATAAATAAGAATTCTTGTCTGATGAATTCCATTACAAGTGATGATCCAGTACCAAGCAACCCTGTTGTACCTGAAATTAATAATCTTTGTTTGTGTGTAGACGAAGGACAGAATCTTGACACAAAAGATAAAAATCACTTAACTGCCTTGCTTAATGAAAATGAGGAAATTTTCCGACTAGGGGGAGAAACAACCCCTTATGTAAAACACTATATCAACACAGGTGACAATCCACCAGTTGCAGCCACACCTTATAAATTACCCCCAACATGTGTATTGATAAACAAACTTGTGAGTTACGGACTGTTATTATTGATGTCCCATCAAGAACAGCTGGTGAACTTCGAACGGAACAGTTGAAAGATCTTGAACTGAAGAAGATAATAGATTGCTTTGAGGATATCAACAAAAGTGTTGACCTTGTGAATTGGACAGAAAGAGGGTACGTCTTAAATCAAGGAGTCCTCTACCGCTACTCTCCACACTCTGAAGTGGAGGAGGTGCAGCTGGTTGTCCCATCTCATGAAAGAGAAAACATTTTAAAACTCCACCATGATGCACCCACAGCTTCACATTACGGAGCTGATGGAACTTTTTTTCGCATATCATCCAGATATTACTGGACAGGCATGAGAAAATATATTGCTGATTATGTCAAAAATTGTCCAGAATCCATCAGATACAAAGCAACAAACCAGAAACCTGCTGGTCTCTTACAGACCCCTGTACCTGCTCAACGTTTTGAAAGCATTGCTATCGATCTTTTTGGGCCCTTACCAGAAACAAATGATGGCATGATGTGGATCTTCGTTGTTGAAGATTGCACAACAAAGTGGGTAGAGTTATTCCCATTAAAGCAAGCTACTGCTAAAGAATGTGCTTATCACTACTAAATGAAGTCTTAAGATATGGAATACCCCGTCGTCTAATAAGTGATAATGGTACTCAATTTGTTAGTGCAATCATGCAACAGTTGTGTTATGTCCTAAACATCAAGCAAAATTTAATTCCTGTTTACCATCCACAGGCCAACCCCGTTGAGAGTAAAAATAGAGATTTGAAGCCTCGTTTGGCAATCTTGGTAGGTAACAATCATACCTTATGGAAGGAGCAATTACCAGCCATTAGATTTGCAATGAACACTGCAAAATGCAAAACTACTGGATGCACTGCAGCATACTTGAACTTTGCCCGAGAATTAAGAACTTTAGACGATGTAACTACTGATCTGCGATCGGTTATTCATAACGATAATTTTGTCCCAGAATTCACTCCTTATTTAAAACATTTTGAAAGGAATATCTCACAAATTAAAGAAAATATTGAGAATAATTAGGATCGTCGAAAAACATATGTAGATAAATCACGTAAATCAAGCCCTAATTTTAAACCTGGGGATTTAGTTTGGGTAAAGCTTTACCCATTAAGCAAAGCAAGCCAAAGCGTAAGTGCAAAATTGATGCCGAGGAAAGATGGCCCTTACATCATTTTGTCCAAAAATCCCCTACTACATTTTTCATAGCCAGTTGTGACAAACCTGATGAACCTTTAGGTGCATACCATGCATCAGCTTTAACACCTTTTCAAAATGTCACACAAAAACAATCTCCTGTGGTGCCGCTCCTGAAAAGAGGTAGACCCCCGAAACAGCCCCCCTCCTGTTTCTGTGGAAACCGAAAACAAATCAAAAATCCCACTACCTCGCCGAAACGGTCTTCGAAGGTGTAGGGGGAGGATGTAGCGGGTATAATTACGCCCCTCTCCTTTTTTTACGATAGGTGGCTCTAGAAAGCCATCGAGTGTGTGTTCTAAGATAGTGTCCGTTGTGGTGTGTTGGTGTGTGCGAGGGCTTCCTGCTCTCTGCAGTTTCAATAATGTTGATTATTAAGTAAAAGTGTAAATATCTGTAAATATGTTAAATAATTAAACTTAATTGATAAATGTAAATAGTTTGGTCCTTGTGTTGGATGTATAGTGTTACAAGTAGAAATTCTCAAAACACATGAAGCTTTCTTCCATTCTATACAGCTGAGTCAGATTAAAAGGAATTGAACGATGTTCTCATTTTCCTTATTGTAATAGTAAATATATCAAATAAAAAACTTTTGTAATTTGTGATCCCATTACTTTTTTCTAGCATTATGACATCATTCCTTTAACCATCTCTTTGATTTTCATCTGCATTATTTTCATACGTTTTATGACTGAACTTAGATATGACATCATTTGTTTAACCACCTCATTTAATAATTTCGTCTACATTATTTTCATACATTTTATCACTGAACTTAGATATTGCGTGTATAATATTTGGATTAAATAATAGATAAGGTACGCATGCGATAATTTTAAATTTAATCATCGATTATTTTTTGTTGCAATGAAAATTTTATCATCGGTATTAACAGCAAATTCTATCTACTTCCAAGGCGAGAGGAAATGATAGTTTCATCCCTTTACTTTCATTAATTACTTTGGCAAAAAGAACTTAACGATAATTTTGACATAGCTAATAAAATGTTGAATTATCTTTCTAAATTAATTCAATGTGATTCTAAATCAGTATCGGGAGACTTTAGAGGAGTATGAAGATAAATTGAGCTTGTACCAGATAATTCTCAGACAAAAAACAAACCATTTTTTACCTGTCTCATAGGGTATTTTACAATTCTTGAAAATTAAAAATTTTATTGATCCTGTCATATGATGGGCTGTATGCTAGTTGTAAAATAAACACATTAGGATATGTGCTGTCAAAGAAAGAGGTCTATAGCAAAATCCTACATACATAAAAAAGTAATATAAAACAATAAGGAAAATAAAATATAACAATATTAATTGAGAAAGATCTAATATAGATAATGCTTAAAACCATTGATTACAAAAACTTAATAACTATAATTACTTTTTCCTAACAACTACAAACAATAATAAGTGATAAACATTAGTTTAACAGTAGACATCTGCATCTGTATATTTCATCAGAGGATTTTACAATTTTTTAGCTTCTAAAATTCAGTATTTAAAAAAAAATTATATTTTTCAGCTGTGTTTCATTTATTTAATCAATAACATAAAATTACATAAATACACACAAATATATATGTAAATGAGAAAAAAAAATTTTTATACCTTAAAAGTTATTGTTGTAAGATCCAAGATATCCCTATGTGAACTTTATCTACAGATCTGTAAATAAAATTTCAAACATTTACTAACAAGATAAAAAATTTATAACTATGATGTAAATTTTAACAGCATATTAAGCCCATTTTTGAAATAAAGTAAGATTGGCATAATGGTAGGGAACAGCTCTTTGGTACCAGAGTTTGTGAGTTCAAATGTCACAGGTAATATGAATGTTTGTTACCAGTTTGAATCAGCTTTAAGCAGTAGATCCCAGTCCCATTAGACCATGTGTAGCTAAGAAGTAGACCATAGTGCTCCAAAATATAACCACCAATGTACGTTTAAACATACTCATATCAATTTTAATTTACATTAACTGATTCAAACCTTCATACTCTAGTACTGAAGAGCAGCACCCTATCTTCTAGGCCATCATTCAACCCAGTAGTATGAAGCACTTGATCTTTGAACATTATATCAAGCCCAACTTAATGAATATTCATGTTATCATATACGAACCCTTCTTATCAAGGTTGGAAAAAAATCATGATTTTTTTTAAAAATTAAAAAAAATCAGATCTTTTTTATTTTTTTCTGAATTTTAATTTTAATTATTGTTGTGTTTTTATATTTTTGGAAAAATACCTGGAATAGTTTGTTATAAGTAACAACTTATCTATCTAGTATATTCTATACACTGATTACCTAAAATTAAATACATAAATTTTAATCTAAGTACATTTCATTATTTTGTAAATGGATGATGCAAACTAAATAAGATATAAATTTAAAGAAATGTCTAAATTTGCAAGGAGGACATATTTCTTATTCAGACGAGCGTCCATGATGTCAAGATATAGCTTCGCCAAAACAGTTTAGCAATCCCTATTAGGAAGAAAGCCCCCGAGACCAGGAGGGAAAACATTGTTGTTAGTAGCCCAGAGAGTGAGACGGTGTAGTATAACGCGTTCGAAGATTTTGCACCAAACCGAAGTAAGGGCAATCGGCCTGTAAGAGCTAATCAATGTACTGGGTTTCTTAGGCTTTAGAATAGGGAGAATAATGGCAGAGCGCCACTGAGGCGGAACGTAGGCTTTACCAAAGAAATCATTAAACAGGCGAACAATTTTACACAGATTGTCATCATCGATGTGTTTAATCAGCTTAATGGAGATGCCGTCTACCCTCGGAGCAGTACATTTCGCAGTTTTGATCACTCTCTGAAGCTCAAGGGTATCGATAGCATAGTCAAACTCAACAGCCGTATTAGTTAAGGTGTAAGGAAGGGGAGGATGGTTTGCCGTCGGGTAGAAATTCTGTCCAAATAAAGCAGCTTGGTGGCGGGGGCAGGTAATACTGACACCACTATACAGGAGGGTCCCACCATGAGCCTGACGATTTGCCTGCTTCTTAAGAGTTCGATATATAATCTGTATGCTGTTTTGCCGATTACAGAGATTATTCCAGTAGTTCCGAATGCTGCTCTTTATGTGACGCCTAAGGATACTAGAAATCTTTTTGTACTTCATCCAGTGATCACGAGAAAAAAGGCGCTTAGCTAGTCGAAAGAACTTTCTTTTTTGCCCCAAGAGCCAAGAGCACCTAGAGTTCCACCACTGTGGGTAAGAAGTTCCAGAGACCCTTTGAAAATGTCTATTATCCGAAATAGCCTGTTTGCATGGAAATATGGGATTGGAGTATGAGGTCAGATTATGATGTTTCATGCACTCGTTCAAGCCACCGCCAGCCCTGGACCAGTTAGTCCAAAGATGAGAAGCACCAGAAATCCGCTGAGCGTACGGATCATGAAGTTGCAGGAAAATCGGACAATGATCAGAGTCAAAACTGTCAGGGTGAACATAAAATTGGATCAAAGGGAACAAATCAGGAGAGACGATCGCAAGATCAAGAACAGAGGGTAAGTTGCTAGCCATGAAACGGGTAGGAATGTCCATGTTTACAATGCAGAGATCATTCCTAGCGACCCAATCAAGAAACTGATTAACCGGAGCCAGGCCGTAGCTACCCCGTTTAAGGAGGTTTAAATTTAGGTCACCCATAATAATAAACGGAGGTTCAATATTATCAAGCAGGGAACTGAAGTAACCAAGATCAAAGCTGCCCCTTGGGCTATAGATATTAATAATAGTAAGCAGAGTATTATTAATCCAAAGTTTGACAGCGACATGTTCAATAGTAGAATGCTGAATGGGCAGAGAGAGACCTAACGAGGTGAAACAGCGCTGAACTGCGGTGAGGACGCCGCCTCCACCGTCCCCCAGACGATCCCTACGATACAGAATCTTTTGGTCAAAGGAAAAATGAACATCAGGGGTAAGAAAAGTTTCCTGGGCAAGCAGAACAGGAACAGAAGAAAAAACAGGGCATTTAAGCCAAGCGGCCCTGGCCCGAAGACCACGAACGTTCCACGACACAACAGATTTTGGTTTGGTTTGGAGCGCTACGGTCTACTGTTTTGCACACGAGGGCTAATGAGACCGGGACCTACGGTTTAAAGCCGATTCCGAACGGCTGCAAACATCCATGCCAGCAGCGGGATTCGAACCCGCGAACTCTGGTTCCGAAGAGCAGCGCTCTACCATTCGGCCATCGTTCGGCCACGACACAACAGAAAAACCCGCCATCAAAGACAAAAACCGAAAGACCCACTCCCTAAGAGGAGGGCCCGTCCGGGCTGGCACACTCAAAAGGGGGGAACTGGGCCATGGTAGGGCAAGGACTACCTTGGGAACTAAGACCAGAGTACTCCATCAACCCAAAATCACCATCAGAGGGGGATAAGGGGGAGGAAGGCAAAGCATCCCTTAACATCCTTTTCTTTCTTTTCTCAGATTTTTGAGTAGCACTCTGTGGTGCCGTAGGGAAAAACTTTTGTAATATATTAGTGAAGGATGATGTCATTATTTCAATGACTTTATTGAACGTTTCAACTTGAGTGTTTAAAAACGTAGGATACTGCTTTTGTAATTTTATTATTTTGTGCATAACGCCTCCTTGCTTCAGTAATTGTTAAGTGATTCAAACGTTTGAATTTATTTATTTCTGCTTCCCGGATATAAGCGTTACAATTCTTGTTATTAGCTTCATGACTTTTGCCACAGTTACTACATTTCACATAATCAGACTGGCACTGATGAGCCGAATGACCTTCTCCGCACTTAATGCACACGACGGCATTTTTGCATGCCCTAGTTGAGTGCGAGAATTGGTAGCAGTTATTGCATTCGCGAGGTCTGTCTATAAATGGTTTTATTCTTATTTCCTCGAACCACAAAATAATTTTATCGGGAAGGTTTTGCCCGATTTTTGTCACTAGGATAGTTTTTAATGGTAGACGTTTGCCCTCAATCAGCTTTTGAAACCGATGCACTTCAGAAACTGGCACGCCGGTTGCCGTAAGTTCCTCGGCCACCTCGCTGCAAGTTACATTTTGTGGAACGTCATATGGAAGAAATTTGGTAGTGACAGTATCTGGGATTAAGCGGGGTAGAATAGGTACCGAAAGTAAATTTTTTATATTTAGTAGTTGAATGGCAGTGGTGTTGTCTTCAGTTACGCAAACTATTTTTCCATTTCTCGTTGCTTTTAAAAAGTTGAGCTTTATGTTGGGGCCCACGAGGCGTAGAAGTTCATCTCTTAATTTTTTTGGGTGAAAATTGGGAATATTCCCTTCAGGGTTTTCAAGGAAGATAGTAAGAGGCCCCACTCCCTGAGTGAAAGCCTCATTCAAAAAATTAAGCGGCTGGAAATTCGCCGACCAGAAGTTGTCGTCTTCCGACGACACTTAAATACCGAAAAAACAAAAACAAACCCACTTACCTCATAAACGCAGGTAGAAGGAAGAAAAGAAAGAAGAAAGCAAAAACCGAGGAAAACAGAGAAGAAATAAACTAAAAAAAGATATCCAAAAGTCGTGAGAACACCAGAAAAGCTCGAGAAAGATAAGCCGCCACGTGTCTTCAAACCTTGTTTTTCTTCAACCATACTCTAGTTTAGTTTTTCAAAAATTTAACAACACTGACAAGTGTTGCCAAATTACAAAAATGAAAAGTTTTAGAAGCACAAAATAATAATTTACAAAATTAATATCTACAGTTAATGATTAATTCTAAATTAAATATACCGTTACATTTACTCCCAAACCAGTAACGAACATTACATTGGAAGGGTTAAAAAAAAGTAATATAAAAATACAAAACATCAGGTTTGGAATCGTAACGGTGTCTTCAGAATTCTACCAGTTCTGGATTGTCTTAAAGCTGATTTGAGTTTAGGTTGCGTCACCTTTGAACTAGGTTGACTTTCAGCTGGTGTAGGCATGCTGTTTACACAGTTTGGAGTTGTAGGATTGTCTTGTTCAGTGGGTTGTTGTGGTAGGATATATGCTGGCTTCAATCTGTCTACTGCTACAGTTACGTCTTTATTCTTTATCTTAAGAGTAAAATATTTCGGTGAAAGACGAATAACAAGATACGGACCTTCGTATGGTGGTTCGAGTGGCTTTCGAACTCTGTCAATATGAAGAAAAACATGAGAAGTTAATCGTAAATCCTTATGTTCAAACATTTTGGGAATACCTTTTTCATGAGTTTCTCTAGGCCTGATGAATTCCATACACTGTTGCAAACTTTTTATAAATGTTCTAGGTGGAGTATGATGTATTGTTGATTCAAAAAATTCTCCGGGGAGTTTGATGTTTTCTCCATATACCATTTCTGCTATTGTATGGTTAGTATAATCGTGGATTGCCGTTCGTAGACCTAAAAGAACAGTTGGTAATGTGTCACTCCAACTTATATCATTGTGGGCTTTTAAAGCAGTCTTAATAGATCTGTGGAGACGTTCTACCTTGCCATTGCACTGTGGGTGGTAGGCTGTGGTGTGTGAAACCTTAGTGCCACAGATTTTTGATAGGGTTTTAAATGTATCAGTTGAAAATTGAGCTCCTCGATCTGTAATTAAGTGCAAAGGATTTCCAAATCTTACTATCCAATTGCTGTAGAAAGCTTTCGCTACTGTTTCGGCTGAGACATTTCCTATTGGAATAACTTCCATCCAGTTTGTGTATCGATCTATACATGTGAGACAGTAGGTATTACAGTTTGAAGGTGGTAATGGACCAACTAGATCAATAAGTACTTCACGAAACCTCTCCGATGACTTTTGAAATTCTCCCGATATTGATTTTTTATGTTGAGATATTTTTGATTTTTGACATGAAATACAAATCTTCGCCCAAAGCTGGATATCTTTTCTCATATTTGGCCAAACAAATTTGGAAGAAATTAATTGTATTGTGGATTTTATTCCAGGATGGGATAGTACGTGAAATTGTTGAAAATTTTTTAATTGAAAACTCTTAGGTATATAAGGTCTAATATACTGTGTTGAAGTATCACACCATAACTTCTTTTCAGATGGAAAGGAATACTTTTTCAAAAACCGACGGTAGAAATTAAGCATTCCGAGAAAAGTCCATAGTTGATGTACAGTTTCAGGCAATTTAAAATTGAGGATAGCTTCTACTTTTGCAGGAAGAGGTTTCGATCCCTCACTGGTAATCAGAAAACCTAAAAACTACAATTCATTAACCTCAAAAACAGATTTAGAAATATTAAGTCTTAATCCAAATTTGTTCAACCTTTCGAAAACTAATTTTAAATGTTTTTAGTGTTCTTCTTCATTACGTGACGCTATCAAAACGTCATCCAAATATGGATAAACAAAATTCAGTCCTCTGAATACCTCATTAAGTGCACAATTCATTTATTAATTGAGGACAGTTATGGTCAATGATGTCACTACAAGAATTTTTCGATCCGATTCGTAGCTCCTACAAGGATCTGTAGGAACTGTTCCTATACGGTGATTCTAATTAAGAACAGCATTTAGCTGTTTGACAAGCGAGTGAACATCAATGAATTTTTTCAAATTAAATAGATGTTAATTAAATAGATGAATGTCAGTTGCGCCTTCTTCAGATAGGCTGGAGAAATTCCCGCTCTCAGATGATTCACCTCGCTACAGATGTATGAATCTGATCATCATTAGAAACATATATCATCATTAGGAACGGGATCTAGCTGTTTGTATAGTGCAGGGGTGGGCAAATACTTTTAAGCGCGGGCCAAAATGAAATTTTCAAAATATCTCCCGGGCCGGAGGTCTAAACCGCGTACGCTGTGAATACGCAAATGTTTTGGGTAGAGTTTCATCCCTGGCCAAGAAATTTTTTGACAAATATATTAAGTATCATTTTAAAGCATTTGGACAGAGAAATTTGACAGTTAATAAAACATAATAGTAACAATAAATTGTCTTACTTAGGTGTATATGCGAACAATTTGTGCTCAGTAAAATATGTAGCGCAATTTTTAAAGAAATATGATCCATTATATTATATTAATAGTCATTAAATAGATCAGTTAATGAAATATTTTATTTTGATATTTATTGATATCTTAACGATACAAATTATTTTATTTTGATCATAGTTATTACATTTTTATATTTATATTACATTTTGTAAATATAATGGTGAATAAAATTATACAAAGAAAAGACAAAAATCAAACGTTAAAATAGAATAGTTTTAGTTAATTACGAAAAGTGAAATCTGGAATGGTCATTTGATATTATTTCTTCAAAATTTGGATCCAAATCACTTGACTCATTTTACAAAGGCTTACAAATAAATAATATAATTATTACAATAAAATAAAACCAATGTTTTAAAATTTTACCTAAAAAAGGTCCACTTTTTCAATTTATTATTATATTCGCAAAATAACAAACATTAGTCTCAAAAGAAATGACTAGTATCCAACTACTGTAAAACAAACTAAACAGTCTGTCGTCCCTCGAAGAGTGAGAGGAGTGCACGTTCAATTCTATGTAGTAAGCCGACCACACACTTTATGAGAGTATGTATGTTGCATACATTAAAGTAGGGATAGGGTTATAGCTGTTCAAATTATAATACTCTCTATTATTTATATATTCTTCATTATTTAAATGTACACTACGCATACAAATACTGTTGATTTCAACAAAATCGCATATAAGAGATTAAAAAATTGCATGCAGGATTTTTCAACGGGCCGGATAAAGTAAGCAAAAGGGCTGAATCCGGGCCGCAGGCCCGACTTTTGCCCACCACTGGTCTAGTGAGTGAACACTAGTGTATTTTTTAAGTTTCTTGAAAAATACACTGCCGTCCATTCCGTTGAGAGTGTTGAATTAAAATTAAATGCTGACAATTAAAATGAACTATTGCAGGCTTATAATAACTAAAAATCAGACTTTGTTAATCTGGAAGAAACACTAAAAATTTACGAGGAACAAATAAAAGGACTTAAAAATTTGAAGATTATAAAATAAAAAAGGTTAATCACTTGACATATAATGACGTCTGGAAATCGTCAGTCATTGCATGTGCCAAAGTAGATTTTGACGTCTCTGAGACGTTAATAGGTGTCTCCGGCAGACACTGCGCAGCATAATATTAAATCATTTAATTATTTAATTCGTGCTTCTATTCTGTTTTTGATTAGACTGTTCAAGATTAACGTGTCTTTTAAAATAATGTGTGAAACGGATCAACTTAAGAAGTGTGAACAACGCCAGCTCCTGTACCTATTCGAAAATTATTTGAGATATTTTATAATTTAGAGAAATACAAATTTTATACATTTATTTAATTATGTTATCATATATAAACTTCATTATACATTACATAGCAATGCAAATTACAAAATAAAACGTTCATTTTTTTCAACTTGACATGAATTGTTCGGTTAAGTTCGAATTATTTAAAGTTCAGGCTCAACAGAGAAATTAAAAGTGATCTTGTCAGGAAATGCTTCATCATATACATTCCATTCGAATAATTTATCTCTTGTATGCATACAAAACAGTTCAATTAGTTTGAAATGATGGGGAAACTCTTTTACTACGCACGTTAAAGACAAAAATTATTTTCTTTGTACTGAGTTCTAAAACATTCTTTAATATTGTCTAGTTGTACTCTAGTATAAATTGGAGTTTGTCTCCGTAAGACTCTTTTCTGTGAAGCCTTTTTCCTAAACAGTGCAGAGGAACGGTTCTTTGTACTTAAGAGTTTAGCGATGTCTCATTAGGTTGCCTTTTAGAAGAAAAGTTTTTCCACATGCGCTGTATGAGAAAGGCTTTTGGTTCGTATGCGTTTGGTTGTGTTTCGCAAGAATTGCTTTTCTATGAAACGTTTTGTCACATTCATTGCAGCCGAAATGTTCTCCGCTTCGGTTCGTTCAGATGTATTACAGTAAAATTTCAGATCCATCGCTGGCGAAAACTTTTTCGCCAGTATGCGTTACACTTGTTTCTGTGACTTTTTTTAATAAATTTTCTTTCATATAAATCACAGGCGAAATATATTTCACTACTATGTGCTTAGTTGTGTCTCAGTAAGAATTTTTTCTGGTCATACGCTTTTCTCCGGTCAAGTGTTTTCTCCGGAATGCCGCTGACTTTTTCAGGAGAAAAGAGTTTCTCCCCCATGAGCTACAAGATGAGTGTCTAAGCTTATCTTGTCAGGAAATGTTTGTGCACATACATTGCATGAAAAGAGATTTTCTTCAGAATTCTGCTGAGCTTCTACGGAAAAGGAAAGAGTTTTTCTGATATGAGTACTAAGGTGCATTTCTAAGGTTACTTTGTCAGGAAATACTTCTTGACATACTTTGCATGCATTTGAACTCTCTTCCGAATGTTTTCGAAGATGATTTATTAGTCTGCAGTTGCGGGTAAATCCCTTATTACAAAAGCTGCAGACAAACTGTTTAGCATTGGTGTGAGTTTGGAGATGTGTCTTTAAGGTACCATCTTGTGAAAACGTTTTTCCACATTCACTACAGACGTAAGGCTTTTCTCCGGTATGTGTTCGAAGATGTTTCCGTAATGCACACGCTTCACGAAAACTTTTTGCGCATAAACTACATGTGTAAGGCTTTTCTCCAGTATGGATCAGAATGTGTCTCGATAGCCCCCGTTTTAAATAAAACGATTTTCCACACTCAGTGCAGACGAAAGGTTTTTCACCCGTATGCGTTTGAAAGTGTCTCAGTAAATTGAATCTTTGACCATACATTTTCCCACATACTTCGCAGGTGAAAGGTTTTTCGCCAATATGCACTTGACTATGCCTTAGTAGATTCTTTTCTTGTCCAAACGTTTTTTTTTTTTTTTTTTTTTTTTTTTTTTTTTTTTTTTTTTTTTTTTTTTTTTTTTTTTTTTTTTTTTTTTTTTTTTTTTTTATTATTTTTTTTTTTCTTTTTTTTTTTTTCTTTTTTTTTTTTTTTTTTTTTTTTTCGTTTTTTTTTATTTTTTTTCTTTTTTTTTTTTTTTTTTTTTTTTTTTTTTTCTTTTTTCCCTGTTTCCCACAAAACGACCACCCTTCGCATGCGAAACATTTTTCGCCCGGATGCGTTTTGCTGTGTCTGATAAGGTTTACTTTTGAGCTAAACGTTCTGTCACACAGAGAAGATGCGTAAGGCTTTTCGTCAGAATGCGTAAGGCTGTGTCTCAGTAAACTGCTTCTTGCAGTAAAAGTTTTCTCACACACAGCGCAGGCGAAAGGTTTTTCACCCGTATGCACTCGCTGATGCATGATTAAACGGCTCCTGACTGCAAACCTCTTACTGCAGAAATTGCAAATGTAAGGCTTTTCCGAATTACTCATTATAAGTTACATTATTTATTTTATTTCAGACAATCTTTTTCCTACATATAGTATTGATAAAAAAAAACCAATTTCTTCAAGCAACCGTGCAGTGAGTAGCTACAGAAAAAGCTATGATCAACTTGAGATCTCCTGAGAACTTTTCTGATACCAATCGAGATTGTAAGATTATAAATGGCAACGCCTCGTATACGCAGATTCTCATTTCAAACAGCGTTCAGCTCCTTGACTTGTGAGTTAGCATACATTTTTCTTATTAGTTAGAGAAAAAAATCCGTTTACATTTATTTATGCCAATATTGAAATTTGCTATAAATGCTTTGGATGGCAATGTCTTCTCATACACTACGGACGGATGTTTTTAACGTCTATAAAGCCTGGAAACAAACTGCATTATTAAATTTTGTCTCTTGAAACAAGTAGTATTATATTATTTTATTCAGTTGTACCAAAGATAACTTACTTTAGCGTAATTTTTAAAGAGAAATTATTTCAATCATCCTTAATTTTAGTCTTGAACAATACAGTATACCTTGACAGTTCAACGCAGAAATGTTTTGGAGAAATTTTTTCACAAGCATGTACTGTGCCTCTAAACAGCACTTTTTACTAAGTATTTTCCTATAGAGTACCACAGAGATTAAGAAATTTGGTACCTTCTTCTTTCATGAGATGAATATATTATGAGGTTTATATTTTAAATATAAGACAGTAGAGTGGTATAAAAGTCTTCGGTATTACATGCTGCTGCTGAAAACCTGTGAAGGAGTAAACAAAAATGAATAAACCAAATAAATTAATTATAATGAGAGGTAGTCAAGATCTGTTAGAATGAAAATACAAAGAATAATGATAAAAAGAAAGAGCTGTTAACTATTAATTACGCTGAGAAATTAAAGAAATCCTTTTCATATGAAAGAAAGAATTTATAAAATGAAAATATTATTTTTATTTAATAGTCCTGTATATTAAAACATAAATATTGAAAGTTCGCTATAGTGTAGGTAAAACTGCAATCTTAAATATTCCTTCGAATATTAGCACTAAGCAAAACGTTTATCCAGGGTTCCTATGGTCTTTAAGAACTCCCTAATTTTAGCTTCCATTTTTAACTCCTTAATTTTTGTCAAAGGTCCTTAAAAACTCCTTAATTTTTAAATTGGAATGTGATCAATTGCTCCTTCAACGCAATCCACCGTCGTCTCATGATTTCCTATCAGTTTTCTTATGGAACAGTTTTTTTAGTTACTTATTATTTGACCAATAAATAATCTTTCGCATACTAAAAAGGTTTAAAATCAGCTGCTCTTTCCTAATAGCTAACATTCATACAGATTTTAATTAATCAAAGCATGGAGGTTGGGAGGGGGGGTGTTGTAGATATTTCAGTTACTTAATGGAAGTTTTTCTTGCATCGAATGTAATAGAATAGTCTAAAACTTTCTTCTTTCCCAGGGAAAGTCAGGTATAATAAGCTAGTACGTACGTACGTACGTACGTACGCACACACACTGTTTATAATATTGTTTTTATTCACAATTTATTTCTAGTTTGATCACTCAAAAAGTTTTTTTATTCACAATTTATTTCTAGTTTGATCACTCAAAAAGCTTTAGATGTACATTTTTCAAAATTAGTTTTTGTCAAATAGATTTATCTGATATTAATTTTTACGCATTTTAAAAAAATTCTGAAATATTGTAGGGCATTTATTGAACTTTCTTTGTCTGGATCATAATCATTAAAATGGTTTCTCAGGAAATAGGGTTTATGTCGTTATGCTGTGTATTTACAGTAGGTCCTTATAAAATGTTACTTTGGTCCTTAGAATGTCCTTAATTTTTGTTCTAGGAAAACAGTGGAACCTGTTATCAAATAGTAACATTAAATATTACAACTAAACTTATTTGTACATAGGTTCTTAAAAATTTAGTGACAGTTCCCAGAATTAAAATTTCCCCCCCCTTTTATTCCCCCAAATTACTTTGACTACTTGGCGACAAGAAAAGCTACCAAATTTATAATTTGTTTTAGTAAACTGAGTACGCCCGTCAAATGAGGCTATTATCCAAGGATTTTTAGTGAATCGATATACTGAGCATCTTGAAAAATAAGATGCAGTTTAATTTTATTTACATTATTAATTTCAGTCAGAATGTCTGGAAAATGAGTCATTTGGGGGAAACTGGAGATAGGGAGATTATTTTGCTGTCTTCTAGTCTATATTGTTGGCAAGATATCCTTTGGTTTTTATTCATAAGGGAGATTACATTTAACCGTTTGAGTCCCAGAGGGTTTTGAGAAAACACCGTCGAAGAATCCAGGCTTGCAACTGCTGAGGTACTTTCAGAAAGGTGAGAAAAGTGACAAATAATAAGTGACTAAACATTGAAAAAAAAAAAAAAAGCGATTTTTTTTTCATCTTTATTACGGATGCTATTATTAAGATTTTTCTATTTATTTTAACTCAAATGAAATGATTCATACATGATATGATTTTAGCGTCAAATACAAAAAAAGGTTAAAAATTTTGTTTAAAGCAACTTAACATTGCTTTTTATTCAAGAAAAAAAATTAAATTAGATTGGATAAATTAGATTTGAATACATACAATACATTAATTTTATAATCACAATTTTATTCATATATTAATGATGCTTTGAAATAAGTACATAGCTAGATTAGAGTATTTATAAAAAAGTGTGATGTAAAAGAAAAAGAGAAATGTGTGCTTTGACGTAAGTTACTTTAATATATTAAATGTACATTTCAGTACAAATGTAGATTTCAGGAACTTCTTTACGACTTTTTAAAATCACTAAATTCTGGAAACCATAGGACTAATTACATTTTAATGAGAAAAACAAGATTAGACCATCACATTTTTTGTCTTTTATTAAAATATTTGGTTATTCAGATTTTGTTTTTTCAACAACAGACTTTTGCTGTGATACACCATGAAAAACGTGACTAAAAGTGACTGTTTATTTAATAAGTGACTAAAAGTGATCAATTTTAAAAAAAGTGACTAAAGGTGAGAAAAGTGACGGAATTGCAAGCCTGAGAATCCCGTAAACTGCAATCGCGTTTTATCCACATGAATACGAAAAAAAAATAATAATAAATAAATAAAAAAAAACAAGCAGCTAGACAGCACGCTGTCTGTCTCCAAACGACTGTTTATAAATAATGTCGCCTTAAACTACACATTAAAGGAAAAAATATAGTGAGCAGTGGCGTGCGGTAGGTTTTTATGCAGGGTGTGCAGAGAACATGGATTTTCCAATAAATCTTTAATTATTGAGACATCTGAGTTCTCCATTCTGAAACGTGTTATTTATTATGAATATAAATTTAAATATTACAATAAATAAAATGTTTACCTACGAGTAGTCGAGTTATAACTATAAAAACAACTAAACTTATGAGAATTCTATTAGCACTGAAGCAAAAATCATGTCTTTTGTTGTATGGTGTCATATCGGCGTCGAAAGAGCAACGCTTCGGGCTTCCACGAAAAACATATATGTTCAGCAAACGTAGCACCACATGGCACCCGCCGATGCGGTGCTTCATCCGGATGCTCATTGGTGCCGACAAACCGAACGTCTATTCCACGTACAGAGGATTTCACTGCATGCTGGCGCAATAGAGGGAACAGTTTCTTGTTTGGTGAGTTGATTAAATTATATTTATTAATTGTTTTTAACATTTGAAAATCATATTCTGCGAAGAACATCTTGACAATTTTTAAAAATAATACCGGGGATATGGTGTTACAGATATAACTTATATACTGTCTGTAAGACAAAATGAATGATAAAATTTGGACTGTTCTGTTAAAATTCGTTTCTTTAAAACAAAACATTGTTTTTCAGTTATTATTTCAATAAATATAATACATCACCGAAATTACTTTACCACACAAAAACATTTCTCTTTATATTGATGAAATATTTCTTTTATATTACCATGATAACAAAATCTTACAATATATATATTTAAACATTAATCGTCTGCAAAATCGTATGGCCAGTTATATCAGTTAAAAAACCAAAAGCTCTTCAGCACCCTGCTCTAATACAACGCTTAATAAACCATACCTTCGGAGGATTCTGAATGCCAAGTGTAGGAAAAATAGCTGCACTTGCCTCAGTGCCATAGTATGCTGTGCTTCTCCAGTAGCCCATACATATAAAGCGTGATTTTCAATTTAGTGCACAGTGCTTACACATCCGAACTTCCTATGTTCGTTTGCTTTTGAAAGCACTACGTGGTGTAGCAACTAGTACCGCACACACTGCGGGAATACAAGCAAGCAAATCAACATAATATTTGAATATATTATAAATGATAATCATTATATACCATATAAAGATAGGTAGACATGGGTGCAGAAAATTATTAACCCTCATAATTTTGCCAGGGTGTGCAGTGCATACCCTGCACAAATGGACCGCACGCCACTGATAGTGAGTCAATACAGTTTTAAAGTATGGGTATACATTGTACATGTTACTGTGTTACAACTTCAAGATTTCCCTGGATTCGGAGGCAGAACGCTGTTTGTTTCCAAATTACTATTTAGATATACGGTCTTAAACTAAAGATTAAATGAATACCGTAACACAATTCAAAATTTATTAATGCCGTTTACAGTTATAATTAGGAAAACAGAATGCCATAGATATCGGAGGATCACATTTTCCCGCTGAGTTCCACGAATTTTTTTCCTATTTACAAACTGTAGATTTCTGGATTCAGTGATTATAATGACTTTTAACCTTGCCGGTTCGTTTAGATATTGTGACGCCTTCAATATTTTCAAATGAGAGGTAACGTGAATAACGGATCACAGTCAATTATAAAATTGAAATTTACTTTTATTCTGGGTTAAATGCGGGTATTTACAAAGGAATGTTAATGCCCAAATCATGTAGAACTGCAAAAGGATGGTTGCCGGTAAAACATCCTCACGACGATCACAGTCGAAAGAAAAAGAGATTTAATAATTTCTTACAAATGGGGAGGCTTTTCAGGGTGCAATCAAACCCTATTATCTCCCGTTCGGTGTCCGAGATTCTGCCGCTCCCTATATGAGCGGATTTTACGAATCTCCCGAACTGGCAAGTTGGGTCCGGTAACAAACGCGAAAGCCTCCACACAAAGTCAACACACCTACGTAAAAAATTACGAAAAGCCCTGAGTCGCAAAATTGTAGGCTTTTTATACCTGGGGGATCAGTTACGGTTCCACCAATTTTTTTTTCGGTCAGTTAAGATCCCAATTACTTTAGAACTAACTCCTGCTAAAGTTACAGTCATACTTTTTAACTGAATTCTCATTCGCTGGCTGTCTCTTCACGGAATTTCCGAGCTTTCATTAACGAGATCCATCAGGGGCGTATTCGTCTATTCAGTCCGATTGTCAAGATCCCCGACTTTGGAACGCCACGCTATCGTCCAGGTAAGCAAGTGTACTACAGTCAGCTGTTTTGGCTCGTGCTTGGACAATGGGGGGACTTCACACTATACTAAAGCTAGATGGTACACCCGGATATTCCTGGCCACCTTGGTCTACACTACCATAAACTCCTTTTAGAGGTTGGTAGGTGTGATGAGGCGATTTAGATCAGTAATATAATTGATTCATTCATACAAGAAGTAAAATATTCGGGATCTAAATCTGACCTCATCACATCTTTGTAAAACGACAGAGGACCATAAATTTATACACTCATGTCCATAAATTAAGGATAATGAAGTTCAGGCAATGAAAGAGACAAAAGCAAAACAAATTTGACTTATTTGTAAAGTCTATTTATTAAACAAAAGGTAAAGAGCAAAAAAGATGCTATATGTTTGACATAATTAATAAAAATTGCGATTTTTACTCCCTGGAGCAAATTTCAAAAAAGAACCTATTTACAGAAAACAGTATAACATGGTTAGTATGATGGTTAATACGGAGTATGTCTCCCAGACGATGCAATACAAGCGTTACAACGCCTACGCATGCTAAGTATCAGATTATCAATCTGATCTTGGGGAAAATTACACCACTCATCAAGCAATGCCCTCCGAAGTTCCGATAGACAGTTGGGAGGGGGTTGACGGGCTGCAGTTCGTCGGCCAAGCATGTCCCACACATACTCTATTGGATTCAAGTCCGGTGAGTATGCTGGCCAATCCATACGGGTGATATCCTCCGATTGAAGGCATTCGTCTACAATGTTTGCACTGTGAGGTCGGGCATTTCATCCATATACAGAAATTCAGGACCCATGACGTCCCGAAACAAACGTACATGTTGTTCCAGAATGACATCCCAATAGATGTGGCCTGTCATCGTTACACTCTGAACATGCAGGTCAGTTCTGGAACCAAGAATAATTCATCCCCAAACGAGCCATCCTGCACCACCGTAACGGTGTCGTTCAATGGTGTTCTCTTGGTGGTAACGGATACCTGGCGATCTCCATATGAAAGTCCGGCGAGAATCAGAATGTAAACTGGACCTGGACTCGTCGGAAAACATCACACAAGACCACTGTTGCGGTGTCCACAATGCATGCTCTCTAGCCCAGCATAATCGTAGGCGACAATGAGTTGCGTTAAGGGGAACACATCTGACAGGCCTACGAGCATATAGATCAATGTTCCCTAAGTATCTATACATGTTCTGCCTTGAAACTGTCGTACCAGTAGCTTAAGAGAGCTGATGAGACAGGTCTGATGCTGTGCTCCGTCTGTTTCTTTTGGCAGTAACTGCCAAATACCGGTCATCATTTGGCGTAGTAACTAGGGGGCGACCTGTGCTGTAACATCTACTCACATTACCATCATGTTTGAATCGTTGCCAAAGCCTGGAGATGACACTCTGGGCGATTCCAAGTTCCTCGGATACTTCCAGCTGGGTACGTCCACATTCCAGTCGTCCGATAATTCTACCACGTAAAAAATCACCCAAATGCTTCCTTTGTGCCATAACTATGCGGTTATTGCACTGAAAGGCTTTTAAAGCGCTTGTGAACAATTTTACTTCTTTGCTACCATTCCTTATATACCCCTTTCATACACTCTCGTCATTGTGACGTACTATCTGCGCCATCTGGTGGTTTCCTGCAATTTGCATATTCTTCTTCAAGATGTGTGTGATAATTCTACAGGTGAAATTTTTATTTTAGAGCTCAATTTCTGTGTGATTCTGAATTATCCTTAATTTATGGACATGAGTGTATTTTACGGATATTGTTGTCTTGTACGGTGGTCTCGGACGGGGTTCTGATCCCAGTCCCAGATTAGAATCCCGTCTCTGTACTTGACATTAAATAAGAATGTATCTTTTTGGAGTATTTAAGAGTCCCTAAGGCACAGTGCCCAATTAGAAGGGATAAGGTTTTTCAAGTTGGCGGTCTCAAGGCAGGGTTTAAGCAGACCAATTGGATTCGTACAACTATCTCGATTGGAGGATAAGAAGGAAGAGGGGACAAGGATGAAATTAATAAAATAAGAAAGATCGAAAAAAAGAAAAGGTGAAGGTGTTCGATTGTCGAGACGAAGAGAGGAGTCCGACAGAAGGTGTTCGATAGTCTAGACTAGAAGAGAAGTCCGACGGAACGAGTTCGAGAGTCCAGCCAAGTCCGACAGGAAGGGTTCCTGCATCAAATAGCACGGCCGCACCCCCAAACACTCAAGAGGAAGCCCCTGACCAGACCGACGAATGATCCATAGATACCCCTCAACCAGCAGTGTTCCGGGCACACCATTTTCACACCCAAAGGTATCTCCCTTTTACATACATTTTGAAATTGAGATTAGGTCCTCTCTCTATTTACAAAATTACTTAAGTATTAAAAATTGTCAGAACTAATTTAGAAGATGTTGACAAAGCTTATTTTATGAAAATTAGCATCAGTTTTGTACATAGATGTATATATATTATAGTAAATTTACTTTTTTTATATTAAGCTAGTTTCGGATGCTGTTAATTTAGCTTTTAGTTTATCTTCATATTTATGTCTGTAGTTTCTCAGAACCTGTGGTTAAATTTAGTACAAAAATACTTTTACACAACGCAATCAAAATAAAATCACCACTATACATTTGATCACAGGTTAATACTCAAATATAAACGAGGACTACACGACAGTAGGGGCCCAGAAGCTATCTATCTATTTAGCAATTTCATTTGAGGTTTCATCGTAAAGTGTTCACTAAAAGAAAATTAATTCATGAGCATAAAAAATTTGGGAACTACCGGTATAAACAATTTACAAAATTATTATTTTTTATTTTTATGTAACGACTGAGTGAGGATTTTAAATCAGGCATAATGAACATTCCTTCTCTAGAGAGCACCAATACCAACATAAATATATAAAAACTCAATTTTAGAAGCCAATTCTTTATAACAAGAAATTAAAAACGTTCTCTCAAGAGCGAACAGAACAGAGAAATTAACCCTTTAACAAACGGTGGTTTTGCAGCAAATCCACCTGTTAAAAGTTTCTTTTTTCAAATTTTTAAAGACATATGAATGATTTTTTAAAAATCTTCTATGTTTATGACATTTCAAATTTACAGCTGATAAAAACACTACATTTAATTCATTTTTCCATTTGAAATATGCATTTTTAAACTTACTTTACCCAGAAAATTCAGAAAGTCGATTTACTTTCCTTGTGAAACCAAATACCTATATTATTCAAATAACACTAAAAAACTGTTTAGCTATGTACCGAGGTACTTTCCTACGGTGATCTGCACGTGCATGCACAGCTGTGGGAGGATTTTCCTAGAGGAATTTAGGACTCCAATTGTTCACGTCAAGTTTAGGGACCCCCGCAGAGAAGGTATAGATCATGGAATGGTAGCGTAACGGTTAAGCTCGCACAGAGCTGTAACCGTGAGTTATGGTTGATGATTATGATATATGATAACCAAGGATCTATTTGTAAATGAATGTACAGAATAAATGCCTGAATCTCAATATAAAGTATTATATTCTTTCTGTATTTTCCACTTGTAACGAACACTGGTGTATACGTTGTAAGTACATTACAACAAGCTATTTTTATATTCTACACTTTTAATGATAATAATTCATTGCACTCTCACCTTAATGAAAATTTAAAAGAAGGTGTTATCTTCACGCAGTACAAAGGGATGGTTTTGCATTTATTCCAGGCCTCTAACATTTCTTCCTCTCAATGAATGCACATTTTTTTCATATATTTTACATTTATAAGGTTCATAGGTAACCTTTATAAACTAACTTTACTAAATCCTAAAAATTTATATTAGTGTCCTTTAAAGAGTTAACACATGGTTTGAGAGAAAAAGCTGCTGGCGTTTTTTGTATTTTATTTTTATATCACTACTAAAACATTACAGTTAAAATTGCAAATTTTGTTATAACGAAGATTTATGCAGTTATTTCACTTAGTTTATGATAAAATGTTCGAAAAAGGAAAGGGATCATAGGTATAAAAAGTTTGGGAATCGCTGATCTAAAAGGTGGTTGCTTATCAGGAAATACTTCTTCACATGCATTCCATATGAACACTTTCTCACCCGTATGCGTATGAAACAGTTCTATTAGTTTGCAGTGATAGGACTCTGTAATTACACACTTTTAACCCTCTCGCTGCGTATTTATTTTATCAAAATAGGTTAAAAAATTGCGTAATTTTTTTATTACATATTTCAAATCTATATACATTTTAGAGTTAAAATATTCAAAAAGTTTTTGTAAAAGAGGTTTTTTTTTTAATATAGAATTAGGTCCTAAAAAAAGGTGTTCAGAATAATGAAATTGAAGAATAATGTTATAAAAGCTAAATTTTGAAAATTAATCTTTGTTAAATTCTCATTTATTTTACAAAATACAAAAGCAAAACGTATATACTAATTAAAAAATGTAAAAGATTTACAAAACATTTATTAGAAATGAAGTCTTGTTTGATAAATTTCGAAACAAGGCAAATCGAGGCAAAATCCTAACTCGCAATCCTTGCACCAAATTTGCTTTTCTATTGGAAGTTTTTATTCCAACTTCAGTTTTTTTAACAACAGATAGCACACTATCTACGAGGCTATTTCTTGATGGTATTTGGGTGTATATGACTTACAAACTGTCGAGCAGTTAGTCTCATGGGTGTGTTACTCTCATGTAACTGTTGGTCTCTTTTACTATTATTTGCAACATAACATCATCAAAATAAAGTTCAAGATAGTCCAAAACAGTTGCATTATTTGCGATAGTGGAATTTAGTCCAGGATTTCCAAGGAAAGGAAATGAAGCAGGAACTGGTGGAATATTTTCATATCAATTTTGCACCACTGTCGAACATTTTGAATAGAAAATGAATTTTCAGATTCATCACTATCCGCAGAGGAATCTGAGAAATTCTCCTCAGTTTCGTTATAACTATCCTCAATATACTTCAAATAAGAGTCAAAAGTGCTATCAGTGTCGAAAATATCGGCAGGAGTATAAGTAATATCACTCACGAAACGCTTTTCGCAGAAATGTGGAAAATTAAAGCCATCTGCTAATTTACCACTAAATAAACAATTCAAAATCCTAGTAAAGTCAAAATGAAAGAATAAACGGGGAATGAGCGGGTTGCACAGTTAAATAGGCAGCTAAAATGCATGCCCGCAGAAATCGCGGGTTGCGCAAATTTTGCTACATCTATGTGTTGCCCGTGGAAATCGCGGAATGCGCAGCGAGAGAGTTAAGACAAAAATGATATTCTTTCCACTACGTTCGGTAATGTTCTTTAATACATTCGTATCACTAAATTTTCTTTTGCATAAAATTTAGGCATAGCTGTACACCAGTGTAAGTTCAAGTGTGCCTCAAGATGCTTTTTCGTGAAATCTATTTCTCATACAGTGCAAGCGAAAGGTTTTTCGCCCGTTTGCATTTGGCTGTGCCTCAATTAGGTTACCTTTTTGACAAAACATTTTTCCACATTCAGTACATGAGAAATGATTCCTGTTAGTATGTTTTTGGTTATGTATTATGAGGACTGCTTTTACCACATTCATTGCAGCCGAAAGGCTCTTCGCCCCTATGCTTTCGGATGTGTAACAGTAAAGGTCTTTCGCAATACGATTTTTCCCCTATATCGCTGGAAAAAGATTTTTCTCACGTGTGTATCATTAAATGACTTTTTTGGCTGTTTTTTCTACATATATCGCAAGTGAAATAGATATGACGTGTAAGTTGCGGTATGATTCACTAGGCTCCATTCATCGCCAAAAGTTTTCTCAGATATACCGTTAAAGAAAGCTTTTTCACATGTATGCCTTCGGCTGTGTTTCAGTAAGTGGCTTTTTTTTAATAAATATTCTTTCACATAAATCGCAGGCAAAAGATATTTCACTCGTATGTGCTTTGCTGTCTCAGTAAAGATCTTTTTATGCCCTACGCTTTTTCACATATATTGCCGATGATGAGTTTTCTTCGGAATGAGCTTTTCAGGAGAAAAGAGTTTCTCTTGCATGAGTTACAAGGTGTGATTTATTAATTTACTTTTACGGGTAAACCCTATATTGCAAAAGCTGCAGGCATATGGTTTAACTTTGGTGTGTGTTTGGAGATGTGCCTTTAAGTTACCATCTCGAGAAAACGTTTTTCCACATTCGCTACAGACGTAAGGCTTTTCTCCAGAATGCGTTATGAGGTGTTTCCTTAAAGTACACGCTACACGAAAACTTTTTGCACATATACTACAGGTGTAAGGCTTTTCTCCAGTATAAGTTCGATTGTGTCTCAATAGCGCGCTCTTTAAACTAAATGATTTTCCACACTCAGTGCAGGTGAAAGGTTTTTCGCCCGTATGCGTTCGACCATGTTCCAATAAATGACATTTATAGCCAAACGTTTCTCCACATATTTCACAGGCGAAAGGTTTTTCGCCAGTATGCGCTTGAATATGTCTCAGAAAACTGAATCTTTGAGCATACATTTTCCCACATATTTTGCAGGCGAAATGTTTATCGCCAGTATGTGTTTGAATGTGTCTTGGTAAATTCCTTTTTTGGCTATACGTTTTCCCACATATTTCGCATGCGAAACGTTTTTCTCCCGGATGCGTTTCGCTCTGTCTGCTCAGGTTTACTTTTGAGATAATGTATGGCTTTTCCGTAATACTCATCATGAGTTATTTAATTTATACTTCTCTAGACATTCTCTTTGCTACAGGAAGCTCTGTGGTTCAGATTCATTATTCAGAATTCCTTAGAACTTTTTGGAGATTCCACAATAACTGTCAAAGCCTTGTATACGCAAATTCTCATTTGAAACAGCGTTGAGCTACTTGACTTCTCAGTGCATATACATATTTGTCTCATTAATTAAAGAAAAAAACTCGTATCCCTTTAATAAATTATTTCTATCGCCAGTAATTTTTGTTTTAAAGAAGCCAATGTATCACAAGCAGGTCAACGAAGAAATGTTTTGAAGAAATATTTTCTTAAGAATGTACTGTAACTCTAAACGGCGCTTTTTACTAATTCTTTTCCTTTAGAGTACCAAAGTGACTGAGAATTTTGGTGCCTATATTCTTTCATTAGATGAATATATTATGATGTGTATATTTTAAGTATAAGGCAGTACAGTGGTATAAAATCCTTCGTTATTACATGCTGCTGCTGAAAACCTGTGAAGAAGTAAATAAAATGAATAAACCAAGTTAATTATTTACAATGAGAGGTAGTCAAGCTATGTTAGAATGAAAACACACACACAAAAAAAAAGAAGAAATAAATAAAAAGAAATAACTGTTAAAAATGCGTTGATTAATTTTAAAAAATATTCTCAAATGAAAGAAAGAATTTATAAAATGAATTTTTTTGTTTTTATTCAATAGTCTTGTATACTAAAACATAAATATAGAAAGTTCGCTATAGTGTTATAACGGTAAAACTGCACCCTTGAATATTTCTTCGAATATTAGTACTAAACAAAACATTTATCAAATAGTAACATTTAATATTACAACTAAACTTATGTGACCATGCATCCTAAAAAATTTTTTTTTTTCCATTTTATTCTCCAAAATACTTTGACTACTTGGGGACGCGAAAGCGCCGACTGCTCCTAATTTTTAAAATGTTTGCATCAATATTTAAAAAAAAAAAAAACTTTTTTTGTCACGGGTAACCTCTGTAAGCCGTCTGTTTGCCATTTCCCAATAGAGACCTGTACAATAAAAGGAAAAAAACATTTGCAAACCATATAAAATTTGAAATTTTTAGAAACACAAAGTAGCCTTTGAATTTTACTTCACTTGGAAATAAAGTGACATTAAAATCAGTTCCGCAAAGTTCTTGCAAATTTTTAAAACTTCTTTGCGAAGCGGGATTTTTCACACTTGTCACAATAAAAACAAAACATCGAAATCGACTGAATATCGAACATGATATGCGCGTTGCTTTGTCGAAAACCATTCCTCAATTCAATCTGTAATTCAAGGAAAAGCAGCAACAGCCTTCCCATTAAAAATTTTAATTTCTTCAAATTTTTTATTCTATTGAAATAAAAATATTAAAATAATTAAAAAATAAAACAAATTTTTTTTTGTAATAAATGATGTTTAAGCAATTTTTTTTCACAGAGAGGGGTCCGTGACATATTTAAAATTTTTAAAGTGGTCCACTGTGCCAAAAAGATTAAGAAACACTGTTCTAGAAAAATAAGATGCAGTTTTATTTTATTTACATTATCAATATGAGTCAGAATTTCTGGACGATGAGTCACTTGAAGGAAATTGTTGATAAGGAGATTATATTGCTGTCGTCTAATCTATAATGCTGGCAAAATACCTTTTGGACGAAAACAGTTTTTATTCATAAGGGAGACTATATTTAACCGTTAGTCCTAGAAGGTTTTGTATAAACACCGAAGAATCTCGAACAATGCAACTGCGCATTATCTATATCGGTACAAGAAAACCCAAGCAGCTTGATAGCACACTGTTTTGTCTAATTTACTATTTAGAAATATAGTCGCCTTGAACCAAACAAAACAGAAAATGAAAGAAAAGTAAGTCAGTACAAAAAAAAAAAATTGGGAAATAAGAAAAAGTTATAAGAGAGGGAGAAATTAAATATGAATTGACAACAATTTTGCAGCAATCGATTACTAAAGCTTAAGAGAACATTTTAGAAAAATTAGATAAAACTACAAGGAGCGTCTCTTGTGTTGACAGCGTTGAATTAACATTAGATACTGACAATTAAAATGAACTATTGTAGGCTTACAATAACTTAAAATCGGACTTTGTTAATCAGGAAGATACACTAAAAACTTATGAGGAACAAATAAAAGGACTTAAAAAAAATAGAAGATTATAAAATCCCAGAGATTGACACCTTGACATACAATGACGTCTGGAAGTCGTCAGTCACTTCATATGCCAAAGTAGACTCTGACGTCTCCGAGACGTCAATAGCTGTTCCCAGAAAACATTGTACAGCGAAATATTAAATCACTAGCATATAACCCATCATATGACGGGATCAGTAAACCTTTTAACTTTCCAGAATTGTAAAGTACCTTATGAGGCAGGTATAAAAAATGGTTTGTTTTTTGGCTGAGAATGATATGGTACACGCTCAATAATTTTTTTTTCTCTTCAGACTCCTCTAAAGTCACCCGATACTGTGAATGCAGTTAAGAACCACATCCAATTGATTTAGAAAGATAATTCAAAGTTTCCTCAGCTACGTCGAAATTATCGTTAAGTTCTTCCCAATTTTTTTGACACAGTAATGAATGGAAGTAAAGGAACGAAACTATCATTTCCACTACACCCTGGAGTAGATAGAATTTAATGTTAATACCGGTGATAAAATTTTTATTGCAACAAAAATTAATCGATGATTCAATTTAAAATTATCACATATGTACCTCATCTATTATTGAAGTCAAATATAAAAGAAAATTATTGACGTCATATCTAAGTTCAAAGATAAAACGAATGAAAATAATCCAATCATTATATAAATAATGTAAAATAAGAAATGATTAAATGAGATGCTAAAGGAATGACGTCATAATGCTAAAGAAATTGTTATTTTACCTTTTTTATTTTGCCTATTCATAATGTGATAAATTGATAAATTGAATTACCTGCTCTTAACCAGTGAAAATAGAACTCAAAATAATGGCATGAAACGCTCGAAAAGGGGGGGGGGGATTTCGAACTTTTAAAGATGACAGTATTTTTCGCTGTGATATGAAGCCTATTTGTATCATTTTATTTTAGAATCGGATCAATAGTATAGGAGAAGATAAACTTTACTTGCTTTGCATTTTGTTAACCCTAACTTATCAAGAATCCAATATGAATGCCTGTATCCATTCCAGGTCCAACCGCTTCCTAAATTCGAGGACAGACGGACAGATAACTTAGGCTACTATTATATAAGGGATGATTATACATGGTACATGCTATTGTGTTATGTTAAGATTTCGTTGGTTTCTGAAAAAGCAAACTGATTGGCTTCATATTATTGTTCAGAAATACGAATTCCTTAAACTAAACAAAACATTAAATGAATTACCTAACACAATTCTAAATACAGTAGACTCCACTTAATGTGATCACGGTTAATGTTATCTAAATCACTTGGTCCCGATTTCCTCTACTCATATCTCTGTTATAATTACCACTTTATGTGATCGTTAATCTGTTACTGCTATCAGTTTTCAAACCACATTTTAACTTACAAAGGAATATTCAAAATGTATTCAGAAAGAACCCATTCTTTTCTTTCCCTTCGCTGTTGTTTGAATCCAAAAAATCTCTCTCTTCCACCTAGAAGAATGGGGAATGAACAAAGGAGTGGGGCGTTACACTTTTCTGGAATTTTTCCGAAATAAGCACACCCTGCAGGTGATAAATGGTTGTCAGATAAGCAGAAGGCAACACATTCTTATCGGAACTGACAAGGAACGTATTCACATTTTATGCCTAGCTCGCTCACTTGCAGCTTGTCGATATGGAAACCAAGAAGCGAAATGATTTAACGTTAAAACAAAAGATCGAACTCCCACATTAACAGAATCTGAAGTCTGTGAGATTGTCATAGAAAAACAGACAAACGATGGAACTGATGAGTCAGATGAAGAATCTCTTGATATTGAGCCACCTCCTGGAAGTGCTGAAATGAGAAATGCATTGAAAGTATTGAAAAGTGAAGAACAACACCGCTCCGATGACTTAAAAAAAAACATTATGATTAGGAACAATTTATCAATGAGCTTCTTAAAAAATTGTAGACAGTCAACAAATGATCAATTTTTTTTAAATTATGTATACAATTCTTATGTGTTAAACGATAATATACAGTAGATAAATATAAGGTGAGTTTTTCATTTTATTTAGTACGTGTAAATTAAAGGAGGGGGGGGGTAAAATTTATCTAATTTTACATATCGTTTATTGTTATTAATAGGTTTTATTATTATCAAAATCACGGAGCCCCACACTGATCACATTAAGCGCAGTCCACTGTGTTAATAATGCAGTCTACAGCAACACAGAATGGCGTGGTATCGAAGAATCACTATTTTCTGCTGAATTCCACAGATGGTGGACAGAACCAGACTTAGCTCAAATAACTGAAAACGTGAATTATCGAAAATGATTAATTTAATATAATAGAAATAGAAATACAATGTTTAAATTTCAAAGTACATTTCAATAAAAAAATGTATTTATATAACATTATTACATTAGGTGAACATAAGTTAATTCCATCGTAAAGTGATTTTCAATCGTTTTTTGTTAAAATACGTAGTCAAGCCATTTTCTGAGCATGAATACTGTAACGTCACGGGATCCTCGGGTACCGTGTGGGTGTTGAAGTACTTATGACATGACTTACAGCTTAGAAACAATAAGAACGTTTATTCTTGATTCAAATGGAATATGTACAAATTTTCCAAAAGGAAATCCCAGAGCTCAGGCAGGCTGGTGCGGACCTAAAAGTCCCAGGTTCAAGGCGAACCTAAAACACAATCTGCAGACAGGTGCCGACAGAAACCGTTGCACAGGGGTACAACTGGGTCTCCTTCAGTCCCCCACAAAGCTGGAGGAAAAACCCCACACAACGAACCTCTATTCGTTTTTCCTAGGGACTCTCTGGCGAAAAACCTGCGCCGCCTGACGTCACCTATCCCTCTTCCCATTGGCTTTTTCTTCTCGCGGCGCAATCCTGGTAGCCTCTGATTGATTGCTTCGGTTGAGCCTCACAGTCTGACATTTCGTTGTCCCGTCCGACCTTCCAATTCACCTCGGACAACTCAAGACGTGGTCGAAGCGAAAACCCTTTGTAGTGTAGTGTCAAAAACGCAGACAGAGTGTCGCCCTGCCCTGCTAGGCTTTAACAAAACCTCTTTGTGAAGCCAATGGGGTATATCGACGTCACAGTATATAATGTTGGCTGCAGTCACCTCAGGTTATTGTTTTACAAGCTTCATCATGGTAGTCTCTAGCGATTTATTACTCTAAATTTATTATTTATTTTGGTAAGTTGGATTAAACTCGGATTTATGGGAAACTCGAACAATCGAGACTCGAATTACAGAAACTCTACTGTTCACAGCTTGTAAGAGTTATGACGGATCCACAGTTTTCTGAAGTGAGTCCAACCAAGTCGGATTCAGAAACTCACGTCGGCTACTTGTCTCCCTCTACTCCTATTAATCCTTTAAAGGTCACCAAAATAAATTCATGGGAATTTAATGTAATTTGTTTATAAATGTTATTATAAGCCTTGTATATGTAAAATATATAAATTTTCTTTACATTCCTTAGAAGGGTTTGCCTTAGAGGATACCAAATTAGGGTTTGAGAAGTGGTTTAGTTGAATAACCCCTATTCTTGTACAGCTTGAACATTATGCCTTTTTAAAAGTTTAACTATACTGGAAGAACAATAAATGATAATCCTTAAACAGGCATAATAAATAAACAGATTAACAACTTAAAAGTGTTGTTTGTATAGATACTTTTATTTGAGGTCATAAGTAAAATAAATTGAATCTGACTTCTCAAGTACAGAAAGTTTAAATACATATATTTCAATAGAAAAAGATATAAATAAGTTAAACGTAGAACTATCATTTGTTATATATTTAAAATATCAAAAATATAATATATATATATATAATCGAAAACACATCCATATTTCCAAAAAGTTTTTTTTAACTGCAAAAGCTCTTGATTCTACATCATTGGCTTCCATATATCACAGATGTATGAGACTGGAGGCGTAAATAATTATAAAAAGATAAAGTAAAGTACTACAAAAAGTAAAGTTTAAAAAAAAAAAAGATGTTTAATAGGTGGTTTTGCTACGAAACCACTGTCCGTTAAAGGGTTAAAAGGAGCATGCCACCCTGAGATGGAATTGCACTTTAAGACTTACTTTGATAGGATAATAATGATTTAGAGAATCTTGACTTAAAAGGATTACTACATATACTATTATTTAGAAAAACACATTTTTGATCTTTATCTTAAACTAATGGATACTTTTCCAGTGTGTAACAGTCGCATCCATCTCTGTCAGTGGTCAAGCGAACTTTTGTTTATTTTAACAATTGAAAACGGGAGTATTGTCCCCGTAAGGGTTTTATTGACGTACGGAGGTGCCAAACATGTCGTTTTGTCAACGCACCGACAGAAAAGAGGAATTTTGCTTTGATCGAGTCAACCAGGCACCAGAGAAGCTTCGGCTACCCCAAGGACAAGGGTCAAAGATGGAAGGAAGTGCCAATCTCCCCTAAAACCGATGTTTCCTTTTTGGGAAAGAAAGAAGCGAGAGGGACTCCCGGCTGAACTTCTAAGAGAGCAAGTTGATGGATAGTGATCTCCGCGCTGGATGGTAGGTTGCATATGCACCAGGGTTGGCAAAAACCTAGGTTTTATCAGAAAAAAACCCAACCCAGTGGGTTTTTTCAGGGTTTTTTCGCGTTTTATCAGGGTTTTTTGGGGTTTTATCAGGGTTTTGTCTCTATAATTTATATGTAAGAGGACAGGATATATAATTGCTTGATCAAAATAAATTTAAAATATTAGTCACTTTTTAAAGTTAAAAATTTAAAAAATCAATTTTAAGCTATGCAGAAGAAATTTTTGCTTTAATTAAAAGAAATTTTGAAATTTTAAAATAAATTATTTTTTACATATTCTAAAATTTTTCTAACAAATAAAATATCTTAAAATTTAAATGAGATTTTCAGTTACTATTATGTTTTTTACATCTTGATTTTTAAATGTGAGTAAAGAAACATATATATAATGGATAGTCAATCTTTTATCAACAATCAATAAAGAATATCTTGTCATTTTACCCCTAAGCATGGGATACTCCTATGCATAAATTAATTTGTCAGAGATCAGTATTTATTTAATAATCACATTTATTACACTTGTATCTATATAAGAGGGAAAAATTAAAAACAATTTCATAAAAGTTTAATGTTTTTATTTAGAATTTTACATACTAATTTAATTTTATATCATTAAATCATATTAAAATAGCTTTTTTTCAAGATACCAGTTAATCGATCAATTGTTTGTATGAATAAGTTTTTCCCTTATATCATAACAGCTGATAAAAAAACTTATATCACTGACTAGATAACATTTAGAATAAGCTGTATACAATATAGAAAGTTCTAATTTGTTTGTTCTTGTAAATATTCTCAAGTCCTCTGGGTAATTCTTTTTTAGCCATATTATTTCTTTTTAATATTGGCTGAAAGACGTCAGTTTTCATCATCTTGGCAGAAATACTGGTTGTTTTGGTTTTTAATTGTTTCTATAATCTTTTCATTGTATTTGTTATACAAGTAACTATTTTTCTCTGAAATTTTTTTTAAGTTTTTGTTTTTTTTTCTAGCAGTTTAGACCTCCTCAAATTAAAAAAAAAAATTCTACTCTCATTGTCAAAGATGAAATATATAATATATATTATAGATTTAACTCAATATTTCTACTATTAGTTAAATATGTGGAATTTTAAATAATGATTTTGAAAAAACCCAATTTTGAAAAAACCCACTTGGGTTTTTTCAAGTGGGTTTTTTTGAAAAAACCCACCTGGGTTTTTTCGGGTTGGGCAAATTAAGCCAACCCTGATATGCACACACTTTAAGCAGTGGCGTGCGGTAGGTTTTCATGCAGGGTGTGCAGAGAACATAGATTTTCCAATAAATCTTAAATTATTGAGACATCTGAGTTCTCCATTCTGAAACTGGTTATTTATTATGAATATAAATTTAAAGAATAAAATATTTACCTACGAGTAGTCGAGTTATAACTATAAAAACAGCTAAACTTATGAGAATTCTACTAGCACTGAAGCAAAAATCATGTCTTTTGTTGTATGGTGTCATATCGGCGTCGAAAAAACAACGCTTCGGGCTTCCACGAAAAACTATATGTTCAGCAAACGTAGCACCACATGACGCCTGCCGCTGCGGTGCCGACAAACCGAACGTCTATTCCACGGGCACAGGATTTCGCTGCATGCTGGCACAATAGAGCGGACTGTTTCTTGTTCGGTCAGTGAATTAAATTATATTTATTGTTTTTAACATTTGGAAATCATATTCTGCGAAAAACATCTTGACCATTTTTGAAAACAAAACCAGGGATATGGTGTTACAGATATAACTTATATACTGTCTGTAAGATACAATGAATGGTAAAATTTGGACTGTTCTGTTCAAATTCGTTTCTTTAAAACAAAACATTGTTTTTCAGCTAATTATTTCAATAAATATAATACATCACCGAAATTAATTTACCACACTAAAACATTTCACTTTATATTGATGAAATACTTCGTTTATATGTAAATTAGTTTGTTTAAATTTAGTACGCAGTGGGTACACATCAGAACTTCCTATGTTCATTTGCGTGCCACGTGGTGCAGCACCTAGTACCGCACGCACTGCGAGAATACAAGCAAGCAAATCAACATATTTGAATATATTAAAAATAATATTTATTATATACCATATAAAGATAGGTAGACATAGACGCAGAAAATTATTGTCCCTCATAATTTTGCTAGGGTGTGCAGTGCACACCCTGAACATATGGACCGCACGCCACTGACTTTAAGGTTTCTTTAAATGTTTTTTTTTGTTGTTGTTGCTGTAATAAGTCAATCAAGTTTAAACCTGTACGGCTGGTTATTTCGTATCCATACCTGCTTCATTGCACAAGACCCATGCGAAGTCATAACCAAAATGAGAAATGTGTTTCTATGAGAAGGGTGTGGAAAATGATCCACACTGTAGAGTAATCTTAAGATTTCATAAAAAAATTGGTAAATAAGAAAATCTTATAAAAGAGGGAGAAATTAAATACGAATTGACAACAATTTCACAGCAGTCGATTACTAAAGCTTACGAGAACATTTAAGAAAAATTAGATTAAAATTTGGAATTACTAGCTACAAAGCCCGTCTCTTGTGTTGACAGCGTTGAATTAACATTAGATACTGACAATTAAAATGAACTATAGCAGGCTTACAATAACTTAAAATCGGACTTTGTTAATCAGGAACATAGACTAAAAATTTACGTGGAACAAATAAAAGGAGTTAAACAAAAAGAAATCGAAGATTATAAAATCCCAGGTTGGTTGGTTGGAGCTTAATGGCACTGAATCCTTCTGGGATATACGAGAAGGGGTCGACAGGTCCTTTTTCGAACAGGAATTCGCTGTCGAACCCCCGTCGACGCGTCCGTTCAGTGGGTTAAAAACTAGAGTGACTCTTGCTATTCGGGGAACTTAGCGCCTCCAAAATGCTCTTAGAATCAGTATACAAGATAAATTTATTATTCTTATGATGGTACAAGTGCTCCAAACCTTTCAATATTGCCAAAATTTCCGCCAAAAAGATGGAATATGCAGGATGCAACTTGTAGGAGTATGTAGTATTATCAATTACATACGCATAGCCCACAAAATTACCACTTTTCGAACCATCAGTAAATACTGGATAAAAGCTGGCATATCTTTGTCTATGTTCGTAAAAAAATTGCTGGTAAATCAGATGTGCAGTTGTGTCTTTGTCAAAATTATTAAAAGGGTTTAAAAAGGTAAAATTGGGTTCTTCCCAAGGTGGCTTAGAAGAATCAGTAGTAAGAATTTGTGCATTGTCAAAGTAAACTTCTTTTAAAATAATTTTTATTCTATGAAAAAAAGGAGGAATGTAAGGTGGTTTAGCATTGTAAAGTCTAATAAGATATGGGCTAAAATTATGCTTATATGATGGATGATTAACATTCGATGAAGTTCTAAAATAATGGTGAAGTGATAAAATTTTCCGTCTCAGCTCTAGAGGTTATTCCTATCTTCATAGGAATCAGCGTACAAGCTTTCGACTGGGGATGTTCTGAAAGTACCAGTGCACAAACGAAGTGACATATGATGAGAAAAATTTAGTTTAGCTAAAACAGATTTACGGGCGGAACTGTATATTACACATCCGTAATCCAATTTGGAATGAATTAAAGCACGATAGATTTTTAAAAGACATGTTCGATCAGCACCCCAAGTAGTAGATGAAAGAACTTTCAGGACATTTATGGATATAAAATCATAGAGATTGACCACTTGACATACAATGACGTCTGGAAGTCGTCAGTCATTTCATGTGCCAAAGTAGACTTTGACGCCTCCAAGACGTCAATAGCTGTTTCCGGCAGCCATTGTATAACGTAATATTAAATCATTTAACTCGTGCTTCTATTCTGTTTTGATTAGCCTGTTCAAGATTCATGTGTGCTTAAAAATAATGTATGAAGCGGATCAACTAAGAAGTGTAAAAAAATATAAGTTCCTCTACCTGATCTCAACCTGTCCGAAAATTATTTGAAATGTATTATAATTTACACAAATACTAATTTTATACCATTATTTAATTATTGTCGATTAACATCATGTATAAACCTCATTAAATATTACATAGCTATGCGAATTTCCAAATAAAACGTTCATTTTCTCATCTTGCCAGAAATTGTTCAGTTGAGTAGAACTAAATAGTTCTGACTCAACAAAGAACAGAAAAATTAACATATAATTTAAAAGTTAACATATAATTCGAGAGAAAAACTGCTAGCATTTCTTATATTTTATTTTTATATTACTACTAAGTTATCAAAGTTATAATTACACTTAATTTATGATAAAGTGTTCTAGATAAGAAGGGTTCCATAGGTACAAAAAGTTGGGGAATCGCTGATCTAAAAGGTGATTGCTTAAGATGATCTTGTCAGGAAATGCTTCTTCACATATATTCCATACGAATGATTTATCAATCACATGCATACGAAACAGTTTAATTAGTCTGCAGTGATGGGGAAATTCTTTTATTACACAAGTTTAAGATAAAAATTATTTTCATTGCACTGAGTTCCAAAACTTTCTTTAATACATCCGTATCACTAAATTTTACTTTACATAAAATTCGGACATAGCTGTACACAAGAATGAATTCGAGTTTGTCTCAGTAAGATGCTTTATTGTGAAATCCTTTTCTCAGGCAGTGCAGGCGAACAGTTCTCTGTCCTTAGGTGTTTGGCTAATCTGAGGTGACTTTGTTGGCGAAACGTTTTTTCACATGTACAACAGGTGAAAGGTTTTTCGCCTATAGGCACCAAAGAGTAGTCAGCAGATCGATTTTTAGGCAATACGGTTTCTCAGATAAAATGCAGGCGAAAGGATTTTTGCCTGTATGCGTTTAGCAGTGCTTCATTGGGTTGCCTTTTGGATAGAACGTTTTTCCACATGCAGTGCATAGAAAGGCTATTCGTTGTTATGCGTTTAGCAGTGCTTCATTAGGTTGCCTTTTGGATGGAATGTTTTTTCACATGCAGGGCATAGAAAGGCTTTTCGTTGTTATACGTTTGGTTGTGTTTCACGAGGATTGCTTTTCCATGAAACGTTTTACCACATTCATTGCAGCCAAAAGGCTCTTCGCCTTTGTGCAAAAGGCTCTTCGCCTTTGT